>JBBBVU010000007.1:26685637-26701990 GCA_037177055.1 Atherinosoma microstoma
ATCTATCTATCTATCTATCTATCTATCTATCTATCTATCTATCTATCTATCTATCTATCTATCTATCTATCTATTATAACTTTTACTTTATTAATCCCAATTTGGAAATTAGGCTCTGCACTTTGCCCATCTCTAGCATAGAGAGCAGTGGGCTGACATGTTTCAGCTCCTGGAGAGTAGTTGTGGGAATTAAGTGCCTTGATCCAAAGTGGTCAATCTCTATTGAGCAGGGACTTGAACCTGGGTCCTCAGCCCCAAACTAGGCTACCACCCCTGCTCCTGCTCCTGGACAGGTCACTAGTCCATCTCAGGGTCACAAAGACACACTTGTAAAAAAAAAAGAAAAGTAAAATAGTCCAAAAATAGAATCCCTTGTCCCTGTCACTACCTCTATGCTTTGAGGGGAAGATGGAAGAGAAAGCAGTTATCACTCTTATGGAGCCAGAACTTTTTGGCTCCACTAGAGTGAAAGTGGTCAGCGAATTACATTAATACTGTACATCCCTTCCGTCTACTGAAATTGATATTTTCATTGTGAACTTCTCTACAACAGTGCAGCAAAGAAAATGAAACAGAGAAAGAGAAAGAATACATTTATAAGAATTTTAAGGGTAACAGAGCATAAAAAGCAAACCCCCCAAAAAACAAAAAAACCTGCCAGATGAATAAGATGAAGTACCATGTAAAACTGTGGAAGATGTTTGAGTCAGAGACTCAGATTAAGATAAGAGGATCTTGGGAATTAAATACCAAAAGCAAAAAGCAATGAGAAGTGACAAATGTTTGTTCAATATCGCAGCTTTTGTGTGTTAACTCTGTTAAACATCTCTTCATTTTTATCATTTTTCTTTGTGATAATCAAAGCAAACTCCGGCACACCAGGGACCCCGAAACAGGTTAAAGAGACACAAAAATCTTATTCAATGATCGGCAGTTGTATAGCGTCGCTTTAACCTCACTAAGTTGTGCTGACTGTGTTTCTCATTCATCCATGCAGCACTTTTTCTCTACAATTACACAGCAATGAGCATATCGAGACAATGTGAAGGACACTTCAACACATGGAGGATTGAACCACTGACCTTCCAACTGGAGGACAACCACCCTATCCGCTGATCCACAACTAATAGTTACAGTCCTCTTCTCTTGTAACCTAGAGCGTATGACACCATAACACAAGTGCAACATAAAAGGACCCAGGGTGAGGAGAGGAGAGTTTGACATACAGAGAAGAGAAAGGAAAGCAAAACAAAACAGAAAGAAGAGCAGGTAAGCAAAAGACTGAGAAAGTGTAAGAAATGATGCATATAATAAACAGCATACACATATAGGTCCTTAAATAGATAATTATAATGATCTAGATGTTGTTATTGATGATAATAATAATCTCAGCCAGCCAAGACCATTGCAGGGAGGCTCAATTAGTTGGGGTGGATGCCACGCCCACAAGGCCCCCCCTCCCGGACAGCCTCAACCCCACCACGGAAACCAATCCCGAAATACCACCCAACATCCCCCACAAGTTTGAATATTTTTTGTTATGGTGTTTTTGTCTATCCTAACCCATTTCCTGGATACTGATATGCAATTAAAATCAGGTCCAGTGTGTAGTGTCCTGCACCGGGCGAGCATCCGAGCAGGGGCACTGCCTCAGAAACCCACCCAGCCCCCTGGACCCTCCCTGCTTTATGTTTTGTTTTTTTGAAGATTGGTATGTGTGAGTGCGCATGCTGATGTGATGCATTAAAATAAGCACAACATTGCTGGGCAGCCGGGTGGCTCACGGACAGGACACCAAGAGGAGGGGGGGGGCAAGGCCACTACACCCATCTCCTGCAGTCCTTCTTGAGGTCGTGCCCAGCTCCGTCCTCTAAAAGCTCAAAGGAATAATTTGGAGCAGCTGTGCCAGACTTGACCCCAGCTGAGGTGCTGGCTATCCACCAAAATATTCATCCTCCTATAGAGGATATAGAAGGTAGGACTGCTTCCTCAGAGTCATCGGCTGATTTTTTTTTTTTTTTAAATTACTGCACCTGCTAATCTTCTTTATTTCTTATAAACCCAGATCCTCATTGGGTATGACCTTATGGATATGTAGCTGTGAAACCAATCCATCATCTGTTTGAAAGAAATAAATCAATCCACATACAGAGAACAGCCTCCAGGTCAGCAGATGTACGACCTGCATACCAACCAGGATCCCCAGACTGAGCATAAAGTAATCATTTTGATTTATAGATTTAATGAAAAAAATAACAACATATTTGATGGTTCCTGAGGCTTAAACTCAGAGAGTTCAAAACATTTCTTCATCGCTTTGGCAACTAATACGCCATATAACCTGTTGTGCTTTTTAACTAGACTGACCCGTATGTCTTATTTCGTGCATAACTGCAGCAGGTCGTCCATGTATAACCTTTTAAGTCAGAATGAAAAATAACTGTTTCCATGTTATATGGTCCATGTTGTGAAAGAATAGACAATCAAGAAAATCCATTTTGAGTATTTTGCCTCTTTAATTTGCCACAACCTCAATTCGAAATCTATTTATCTGCTGTGGAGCAGCTGGGCCATAAAGTAAAACAAAGCGTGAGGTTAAATTTAGCAACTGCTTCACACGCAACCACCTTAAAACTGTGTCTCAGGATCCTTGTTTTAAAATGTTTTCACCAGTCTTCATTTCTAAAAGCTATGAAAAGAGAGTTAAGGCATGTTTCATCAGAAACAGAGATGCAACACCACCATACATTTTTAATTCTACTTAATTAGAACTGCTAAAATATTAGCAACAGGGTGTGCTGAGTCTGTCAAACAGGATATGCATGAAAGCGACAAAATACTATTACTATTGAGGTCCTGCAAAAACTAGCAGATTTTATTTTATTCTATTTAGTTATTTATTTAGTCATTTATTTATTCATTTTATGTTCTTAGCCTATGTAGTTTTATATTTTATACTTCACCTCCAGTGTTTCCTTAGTGGGGGCCGCCTGCGCTGGGGGCTGCGAGTGGTTCTGGCTGACGTCTCTGTCTCATGGTAGACATCAGCTTGGCCTGGTGGGGGGTCTGCGGCAGTGCTTTGCTGCTATGGGCCCCCTTGCTGAGCTGTGCCAAGGTGGAGGCGTTCTGGCCCTGGGTCGTGAGCGGTACCCAGTGCAAGCAAACCCCTGAGACAGTGTTTCCTGACCTGTCTCCTCTGTACTCAGCCACATTTTTTTCTTTTTTTTTTCTTTTTATACAGGTTTTGTACAACATCTGTGGGTGTGTACATGTATCCGTATGTGTGTATGTGGTGGGTTGGGAAGGTGGGGGATGAAGAAGGGGTTGGGGTGCTTTTAAATGTATAAAGCACTTTGTGCTATGTTTTTAATATATGAAAAGTGCTTTATAAATAAAGTTTGATTTGATAAAGTTAGATTTGATTTGGCTTGGAAGTGGTGTGACGGGCATGACAAAAGGAAGAATCCAAGTAATCTTCCTGGATCAAGATCAATCTGTCCTTTTTATATCAAACATTATTAGAGTTTTATTCTTTGGCTTTAGAGGAATAACTGCTGTCAAATAAATGCAGCAACAGTAGATATCAACATCTCTTCAGGAAATTTGGGGGAAAGGATGACTAATGTTGAATAAAAGGGGCAGTAAAAAACAAGTATCTTAAAATTGTATAAAATAAATGCATTTAAATACTTTACACAGTAGGGTTAAGAGCATTTTTAATTGTTGTCCTTTTTACATTTAAGGGATAGAAGGTGCATGTATTAATTCCTCATTGTGTCAAACACGTCACAATGCAGTGAGCTTCGATCATGCATGAAGTCTTCTTTTCATGAAGTGTTGGTCTCGTCATCAATAATTTCATAACCTTCTTTGCTCTTATTTTGTCTTCAGCCACAGGCATTTTTCTGCATTTTTTGGCCGATAAAGTTCATGTACAGAGGAACTTCAGTGATTATGTGATTGACTTGACTCCACGAAGCTATTTCTCACAAGGTGTTATTTAAGGGACAGAGTCACTTTGACCAGCTGTAGCTGCAGGTTTCTGACAGAGAGAAATGAAACTCGGGTAAGATGTTCTGCATAGGTGGTAGCACCTATTAGTGTCAAGTCGTTCACTCTGAGACACCGTGTAGGGGCAGCAGCAGCATCAGAGTCAGTGATTCTGAGAAACGGAGAAAACTGATTCGATGAAAAAAGAGATTTGTGCTGAGGACTGTTCCGGAGCCAATGGAACAAAATTGCACAAGTTGCTAAAAATAATTAACAACATTACACATCCTCTGGACAACATAGTTATTAATGGAGTGTGTTCAGTCAGAGGTTTCTTCACGCCTTTAGCGATACATAAAGACATTTCTGCCTACAGCTCAAGGACTCTTAATAATGACAAGTTTCATTATCTTTTTACTTTTTATACAACATGTAAATTCCCTTCAGAAATTGATAAAACATTGTTGACTTGAATTGAATTCAGACTGACACCCTGTCCAGTGTGTACCTCACCTCTTGCCTGATAGTTTTAGGGATGGACTCCAGTTCCACTAGGACCCTGCACAGGAAATAGTGTGGATAGAAAATAAATAATTGTTTTATTTCTAAAGCGCTTTACATTTGCAAAACACATCTCAAAGTGCGACTCAGTAAAAGTAATTAAACCACACAAAGCGCTAGATAATAAGAACAATATAAGCACACCAATAAAAGGATACAATTGGAACAGATTAAAATGAAAACCTATTTTACAATCAATAGGGTTTTGAGATTAAAAAAAAGTTTTAAAAAGTTTTTTTAAAAGACTCCACAGTCTGTGGAGCTCTCAGGTAGTCAGGCAGCCGTGGAGCTGCTGCCTGAAAGGCTCTGTCTCCCATGGTGCTTAGCTTAGTTGGAATGAGATGGTAGATAGTTGCAAAGTGGAGATTCCTGGAGCTGTAAGTATTCCAGTGCATCGCCATGTACCGGAATGTGAGGAGACAGATTTTATATAGGTAGACACTAGAAAGGTGGATGGATGATTGAAATTGAACTGGATCACCACACCAAGCTGAAAACAACCAACTACACCTACATCACCCCTGCAATAGGACAGATCCTAGCTTAGCCTGAGACCACATGAAGTAAATGCTTCAATTATAAGCTGCTGGTCTTGATTACAGACAAAATACATCAAAACTGTTTTTTATTTTCATGCTGTGGAAAAAGAATTGATAAATAAATTTAAAAAAACATTGTATGACACCATTCATTCAGTTCTAATAAAGGTAGGAAGTGTACATATTGGATAACTGCTGTAAGAGTTTTCACCAAAGATTCACATTTAATAAACAATCTTCTTTTTTAAATGGCCTTAATTCAAACTTTCTTCTGCCTCAATCCAAATAATATAGAAAGAAGCAATATTTTCTCTATCTTGTTGATGAATTAAATCAGCATCAAGTATTTTTCTCTGTGGTCATTGTGATGACCACAGCAATTATGTGGTGACTGTATTTGTGTGTGTGTGTGCTTTCTTTTGGCACTTCTTTTTGAGGGAAAAGCCCTTGTAGGTTCAAACAATAAAGTCAGGTTCCCTGACGATGCAGTTGGCTCTGCATACATCAGAAAAGACAATCACGTTGTTATCCCCCTCAAAGATAATTTCACACAACAACAATTATCCTTAATCCCATCCTTTCTACTGCAGCAGTCCTTTAAATCCATCCCTTGCTTTGAAGCTAAATAATGAAACACTGAAGTCAAATATAAAGGATTAGCTGGGTTTTAAACGGAAAAAAGGTCACCATAGGAGATGCTAATATGGATTAAATAACTACCTCAGATCTTTCTGCCCATGAACCTTCACCAACAATGTCATCTCTCACTGGGATGACAGAAGATGCAATCAGCGTTGCAATTAGCAGGATGAAGTCGTCCACTTGTGTTCTTGACCCGATTCTAGCCAAGCCGATTAAAGACACTTCTCTCAGGATTCAAATATTATCATAAAGCTTTCTCTTAAGTCAAGTCTCTACCCAAAAACTTTCCTCTAAAACTTTTCCATATCTTTTATTACTGGTGCAATTTTTTGAAACATATTTCTTCAAACTACCTGTCCACCCACTTGAGTGACATTTATTAGAAGGTTTTAAGCATGATTTCGACACCAGCTGTGATTTTCTTTTAAATTTATGCCTCCTTTTGCATTGCTACTGGTGAGATTACCATCTTATATAACTGCTGCTTCTATTGTAAAAGCTTTGACCTTTAAAAAGAAATGGTGTCATTATTGTTTTAATATCTCAAATTAAGTTATAATGTAAGACTAATCTAATATCACCACTGTGTTTCTAAGCTAGGGATGGGAATTTCAGGTGAGTACTTGGGCCAATCAAAATAGATGAGTCGATTAGTTGAGACGTCACCATGACGTCATCAATAATTAAATTAAAAATACTTTATCTTCAAATGGAAATTGTAAAACGTGTGTGAGATGTTAATTATATAAAGTGTCTGATTTTATTTTGTTTGTTTTATTTTTAACAGTCTGTGGTCTCTAGTGTCCTTTATTGTACAGTAGACCAGCCAGCATATCCATAAAGGTTCAATTTGGGCTGCAGATAAGAGTCCCAAGTCAGTTTGTCACACACTTGTCTCATCTGTATTTGTCCATATGGGTTTCAAGCTGGTTCTGACTGTGTTTCAGCAGGGGCCCAACTTGGTGAGGGACAATGTGGGGCCCATGTTTTGTTTTAGAAATATGGCCCATGCCCACTTAGCCCACCTACATCCCTTATGGGGCTCATACAGCCAGCCCACATGGGCTTCACATATAAAGCCCATGTTACTGAAACCACATGGGACCTGTGATATTAGCCCAGTTTAAGTCCATGCCCACTCAGTACCCACGTAGCTCATATTCAACTCTTGTGGGCCTCGCATGGACATGCTGGCTGGGAGCTAGATGAGAAAGTAGGTCAGGGAGACATCAGGATTGAACCTGGTCTAGCTGTGTTTAACAAGCAGTGTTTAACCCTTTACTGGGCACTATGGTTGAAATTCTTGGAAATTCATCATTTCAACCATAGTGAAGAGTGTTATTGTGATACTCAAGGGTATAATTACAAGTCTTCAAAACTTGGTTACTTTTCTCTAAAATAATAACAGTCCTACAGTAGTAAGTGGTCAGTACTAAACATTTATTCTCGTTTTATTTTAAAAGCCAATCTCAATAAAATATCTGGAACGATCTTTGATGATTGGTGAGAAGATCTCCATGTGGTTCTATGAGTTCATGGAGTAGCATGAGGAGGCATTTTGTATGTCCCATGAAGTGATCAAATATGGTCATTTGCCCAATAAAGGGTTGAGGGGGGCCAGACTGTTTTTTTAACAGCGCTGTAAGCAGCACCGTGTCTCTGCACACTGAGACATCACTCTTGTCCAAATAAAAACAGTTGACTTCTTTTTAAAAAGCTGTAGATTTTTTTCCGCCGTTCTGACTAAGTGATTAGTCACACATCCCTATTCTAAACATTGATTGTCATTATTTACATGCATAGACATGGAATTCCATTTCAGTGCCGTGCAAATGAAAGACAGTTATTTGTCCTATTGGAGCCTCATCCCACAGATGTATCTTATTCTTGGAACTGCTTTTATGGAAAAAAGAAAGAAAAAAATATGCAGCTGAATGATTCTCAACCAGAAGTAATTATATTTACCCCCTGTGGCCCCGGCACTAGCAGCATTAACAACTATGAAAGAAGCACGCGACTTAGGTGTTATATTTAACTCAGGTTTGTCTTTTGATCTTCAGGTTTCTAAAGAGGTGCAGACCTGCTGTGCCCAGCTAAAGCAGCGAACTCAGATCAGGTAATTTCTTAGAAATCCAGGCTTACAAAAGGGTCATATGTGCTTTCCTTTAGACTTTATACTTTCAATACATTTTATTTAGCTGCAAGCAAGTAAAACTCCCAAAAACTATACCTGATACAAAAAGCTGCTGCCCCATTCTTAATATGGAACTGGAAATGTGACCATATTAGATCAATCCTTATTGCCCTTCTCTGGTTACTCTGGAGGTTTTGAATGGATTTTCAGACTTTACTGCTTTGCTTAAGCTTTGAATGGTTTGACTTCTGTCTGTATCTGCAGTATTTAAACCCTTAAGAACCTGATCACAGCTTGAGATCCTCTAGAAAGGCCCTGCTTATGGTTTTTAAAATTCAACATATCAGCAAAGATTGTCATGTTGTTCCCTTGGGACTTTCTTTCTTCATCACATCTCCAAACCCTTTCTGTGTTTCTTGATGAAAGTAAGGCTTCACCACTGTTGTTTAAAAAAAATCTGTGTGTGTGTGTGTATGTGTGTGTGTGTCTGTATTAGCTGACTTCATTAAACAAGTAAAATACCTATATGGTTATATACTTGTAGACTGGAGCAGACAGATTAATATTAGTAATCTTTTAGTCATCATTTTGGTTTTCTTTTTCCATTTGGTATGCATGTATCTATTCATTTACCTCACTTGCTGTTATTTTTTCTTTTAATTTCCAGCAATGCTTCTTATAATAATCATTAAAGGGTTATGTAAACAATGATTTTCAAGATGCCTTAAAGCTTTACAAAAGGGAGATGGGGTCATTTTATTGTTACAACCTGCTGCAACTTGGGTTAAATCAATAACCCTACTTATCCTCTTTTATCTGGCAGCTGAAAATCAAAATGCAAGCACACTCATATACAAAAAGAAAGAAAAACAAACATTTGAATAGAGTATTAGGTTGTTGTGGTAAATATAGTAAGGTAACATCTCTTTCACTTTATTCTCATCTGAACTTAATGCTACAGGCCTACTGTATGGAAAACAACTTTATGTCTCCATCTATTTAAAAAAATCTGACTAATGAAATCTTGATTCAATAATTTGACTGTCCATTTCGACAGTAAATACTGTTTACTTTTGTCATTGTGGCTTATAATACTTATTTAAAACAGCATCTGAGCCACTTATGTCCAAATGATCTCAGATTAAAACTGCCATGTGAGCTTTTACTAAGGCTGTGTGAAACAGTAAAAAGGAAATTACAAACATTGCTTCATGTTTTAGATGTTTAAAATACACAGAAATGAATGCAGATGATATGGTGTATTTATAGTTTTGAATACATAATTTTGTTTCCTTGTATGTACTTGGAGCCAGTATGTTTAATAAGAGAATATATTTGTGGTGCTTGATAACTCCTGTACATGAAGTATGGAATCTGTCTGTTTGTCTCATAAGGGGGAAAGTGGCCCTTTCTTTTAGTCGTCATTTCATTAAAGCGTCCAATTCTCCCGCAAGACCTTTGGCGTGTCATTACAGGCTGGCATAAATACAGCCCCCCGTGGTTCATGAGAGTGAAATATTTTAAGCCTTGCACTGAAATTAATCATTTTGTTGAAATAAAGTCCCTAGAAAAACACTTCTATTGCCCACAGTCTTGGTTTTACACTCACGCCAGTGTCTCTAATAGTCATCGTAAATTCAATGCAGGCGGGCAACACCCATTCCCTAAAATCTGCAAGTTGATAGATGAGAGAAAGTGAGAGACAAATTGATCATTGTTTTGGCCTGCACTTTGATTGTGAATATTTCCAACTGGATCAAACAGATGAGTCAAGTAAATGCAAAGATTTACCTTTTTTTTTTGCAAATATTTTTGAGGTAGTTTAGAGTAAATAAGAATATCAGCTGGATGAAGAGATGATATTCATAAAGTTAAACGTGTCGACCCCCTCTCACACACATTCAAATAAATATGTCATTACTGGCATTGACCTGCCTGCTCTACATCTCCCAAAGCTACATTTTGCTGTGATACTCGGTCAAATTAGCTTTGAATTCCACTGATCATCAGACTCATTAAAATGTGTTTATATTCCAATCAATTTTTTCATGGCTCAGTAAAACGACTGCCTCATAGTCATAGTTATGTGCAGTCAATATTCCATCCCTCTGAAGTTAGAACAGCCTTTCTATTAGGGAACTGTTCTGCACAAGCCCCGGCACATAATTTACTTGCACTTGTCACTTGTTGAGTACTTAGTAGTACAGTATTTTATGCAGTCCATGTTAGTTTGCTATTGAATTTTAATGGCCAGCCCATCGAGAGTCCTCTGCGCTTTGCGATACAATATAAAATAAAAAGACTTGATATATTTATATGCTTAGTGCAAATAATAAATCTAAAGCAGAGATATAATTCAATAAAACTGGATTACATTAAGAGAAATGCATCTCAGAGATTCAATTTAGGACTTATGAGGCTTGAATTATGAAAGACGATTACTGTCTGCCTTCTGCCATGACTGTGTGAGAGCTGAAACTGGAAGAAGCTTTTTATCAAAATCCTCTGACAGCTAATATAAGTCTCTTTTATAAATAAACAGCACTTAAGATAACCATTAGGGCAGATAAGCATTTTGGGTAAATAATAGATCGCTTTAAAGTCTCGAGGCCAATTGAGGTCAACATCATGGGGTATGTTTTTTCATCAGCTATGCAATTGGAGAACAGTTGCAGCTGTTCTGCAGCGATTAGCTCAACACATCATGTGGTATGTACAAAGTGCTACCAGGCTTGCAGCTGAGTCAAAAGTAGATGGCCAGAGCCTCCTGATGGGATTTGAAGATTTATTATTTTTTTTACCTTATTTTATTTGATTATTTCCTTTACTTTCGGTCTTAATGGGTATAAGTGAAAAGCAAAGTATCCTCCCCTTTAAAAGTCTCAGCGGAAATGGTTTTGCATTGTATTATTCAAATTGCTTAGTTAAGTGCATAATATGCTCTAATTACACAGTACAGTTCTGAGTGTGTTTTGAATTCATGCATTTCATTTTTCAGGCAGAATAACACAGGATGAATCACAGAAAATGAATAATGGAAGGTGGCTATTGTACAGATGTAAAACAGTTCTCGGTACCTTCACTTTACAAGGATAGAGCACAGGAAAATAAATGCTAATCTGTATTTCTGAATAAGTGTTCACACTAATGTGCATATATATATATATATATAATCTGATAGTATGATGGATCTTGCACGAATCATTTGTTAATTAATTTGTAGTGCTCATTTAAAAGCACATCTGGTGGATATAATTTGTCTATGGGGCGTTGAAGAAGGTACTTGAATTTGAAACAACCTGCCTTTCAGTGAACTGTGGTCTTAATTGCCCTGATATGCTAATTACTGTTCATTTGGTATGCTAAACAGTAAAAGATAAATGTTAAGGGTTGTGATTTGAAGCACCTTTGGTCTGTGTGTTTGTGTGGTGGGCTCCCCGTGATGCTGAAAAACCTACAGTAAAGGTGTAATGAGAGAAATGTGTACTGCCACATTGCAAAAGAATACTATAACTGTATGATGGGAGTGCCATGTGGATGTCATGAGTCATATATTAGGTACACTGTATAGGTTGAAAATAGCCCCAGGGTAGGTAGTGTGTGGGGGTCTACATTGGTGGGAGTATAGTTTCAGTTAGATGATGAAATACATGGGCTGATCAGACGTTCTACCCAGCATGCTTCTGTTATATATGAAAAAATATGACAACTTCGTGATAATAACAATAAATTTCATCAACCATTTGATTCCCTCTCTTGAAGCAGTCGCCACATAAACAGTGAGATTAAGTCATCCCAGACGACCCTGCTGGACTCTGCGAACAAAGCAGGAAATCTTAAACTGCCCACATGAGCTGATGTCTTCTCACTTTAAGAGATGCTAGTCATCAGAATATTACTTTTGCATTATGTTTTAAATAGCAGCCGGATGTCAGAGCTGCACAGAGCATTTGTTTTTATCTCTGCCTTGCTGTAGTGGGAGTTGGGTTATGGCTGCTCTGAGCTCACACAAGAATGGTGTGATTAAGGGGAAATAAAAATGACTTTCACTAAGAAATCACAAGACAAAAAAAAGAAAAGAAAAAGCAGCATATACAGCAGTGTTAGCAGTTCAAGCTTTATTCAGTTTTCCACACAATGAGTTGAGGTGACATGAGGAGTGATATTACTGTGTTTTTAATGGCCATGCTTGAACCATGATGAAATAATTCTCATTACAAGCATCTTTAGATAGAGGAGCCTTTTTTCCCCATAGCATTTTGTTTTGGCTGATCAAAATCTTTGTTTTTCAAAAAGTAAATAATAATAGCTGCAACTCTTCATTGCCGGGTGTTCCTGAGAGAAATTTACAGTGAAATGTCATCTTATCTTCCTTATTGTTAATCTCATAGCATAGCTAACTATGTCATACTTTGGTTATTTTAATTCACTGCGCATAATTGCCTACACAACCTAAAAATATGACTTAGGCAATTAAGCTATTAGGCTAACATTATGATCATCATGATGTGGTGTACACTGCATCCATTACACCAGAAAGCTAGTGGGGTAAAGTAACTTAGTGGTGAATGCTGTTATTTACAGGGATTTTTAGAAGATTAAAAAAAAAAATATATATATATATAGTTACCACGTAAAAGCTTTTATTTTGCAACAGAATTTAATTTCCCAGACAAAGATTTTATTGATGTGTATGTTATGGTTATAACACTGTGGCCTGACAGCTGGTGACTTTTATTCATGGCGTTGCATGTGCTCCATGTGCCTTTGTGCTCCATCTTCCTCCCACAGTCCAAATACATGCATATTAGCTTACTTTGTGAATCCACAGTACTGTAGCTTCAGTTTTGCCTTAGGTTGGCAATATTACATCTGAAGACTTTTGGAATGAGGTCTTTGGAACAGATGAGACCAGAGTGGAGATGTATGGGCATAATTTACAGAGCCACAGTTGGTGAAAACCATACTAACTGTAAAGCACAGTAAAGGAGGGATGATGATTTGGGCTTATATTTAGTTGTAGGTTGTGGGCTTTTCCATATACTAAAGCACTCTGGAGTCAAACATGAACCCATCTGTCTGACCTCTTAACTTTGACTGAAACTGTATTATGCAACAGAACAATGATCCCAAAAAAGGGTAAAAATTCTTCCACTTTAATGTGAGAGACATAAAATGACTTAGTTATTGCTGTTGAACATGATTCTACAGGCTACCAAACCATGGCATCTTTTAGTCTGCTTCTACATTTTGGGTTAGTTTTGTTGAAAAAAAAAGAGGACATGGTTGAATATCTCATTTGAGGCCGTATTTACCTGATCTGAACTCTTCTTCAAAAGGCCTACTGTCCGGAACAACATTCCCAAAATAAATAAAAAATATATTTAAAACAAAAAGGGCTGTAATCTTGGTCTAAAAAAAAAATTCTTCTCACCGGGTGAAAACTCATTGCTGCCCCCTAAAGGCCTGGAGCACTTCTGTTGTGTGAGTGAATATGCAGCGTTTACTTCTTGCAGTTGTTTTCATTAATGCAGCACGTTTTTGTATATGAATAGTGTTCAGAATCAAAATGTCTGTTACTGTGTCAAAGTAAATTCAAATGGAATGCAGAAGAATTTTTATTTTTTATCTCTGCATAAAAAGCCCCACTATATTTAGAGTAAAAATTACCTTTTAATCATAAGATAAAAGCCCAATTTCTCTAGGAATTAGTAAACTAATATTGATGAGTAACTGTGCAAAAGTAGAAGCTAAAAAAGGAAACTTTGGGGAGTTTAACAGTTGTTTCAACACATGTATGTCCAGGTAAAACCATCTGATATGCTACTTCTCTGGCACCAGAGAGCAATCATTTATATTTCACTGTAAAAAATATCTCGGCAACTCTTTGGCTGACGTTTATGATCCACACCTCTTCCGATCAATCAAAATTCAGACAGTAAAGGTATAATGCCTAAATTCAGCATAGAAACAATGTTGCAAAAAGAAGTAAACCCAAAGCTTGTATATTGTACATAGTGCACACTGTAAAACCCTCTTCATCTTTAAAAACAAGCGGCATCTTTGTGATTCATTTCAAATGAACAAAGTCATAGAAGAACACATTAGCAGTGTTTTGTTTTTTTTAACGAGAACTTCCAACCAGAAAATAGCGAATGTAAGACAAACTTTTTGGGGTTTGTAAAGTGTGTTTTGGCTGCTCTTTAGCTGCTAACTCACTGAGTTTTTATTGCACCATTATATCATTATAACCTTGTCTCTGTGGTTTGCTTGAGGTGAAGAAATTAGAAAAAAGCATTAAACTGAACATAAGGGCTTTAATTACATGCCCACATAATTGCTTGAGGTTTGAATTGTATTTTGTTTAGATGGCAATGGTTGGTAGAGTCTTCTAGCTGAGTTTCTCCTCGTTATTTTGGTCTGCTACATGTTAGGATTGGTGCTTCCAGCCTGTGCTAAAGTAAATCGTACAGTGTTTCATGTATCTATCTTATGGGTTGAGACCTGGTAAGGACTAGATTTTTCTTTTTTTATCATGTCCTGTTATATGAAACTTTAGATCCGAAAGAGGAAGTACTTTTCGGATGTGATTATACGCTAGGGGTTTTAGCTGCAAACATGACTGACAGATTCCTTCATTAGAAGGCAATTGTTAAAAGAACAGTAATTCAGAGACACAGGAAACCAGAAGACTTCAAGAAAAGCTATTTCGAGTATGAATTAGATAAAATTGTTGACACATTTCATCCTAGAGTGGAGCATACAATATAAATGTAAACCCATAATGTATGGCCTTGCACCAACCCTCATTTTGCAAAAACCCTTACGCTTGTGTGATGCTTTCAGCTTGTTACTTCCATAGCCCCTTTGATTTAATTTGCATATCAAAAGAACTCCACAGCTCCGAGCTGTCGACAACATTCAAAAAGTTATACGTCTCCGATTAAAGACCAGCGAAGACAGGCTCGCTGCTGCACTCGAATATTGCCAGGAAAATGAGAGTCATTTGGCGTAATGGCTTCCTAAAACTCCCCTTACATCAGCGTGAGTGTGAAGGAGGATGAGTGGCAAGCCACCAGGATGTGCAGTGCAGATTTCACAGCTCAACAGGAATCTCCTTCTATTCAACAGGAGTGCAATCACACGCAAACTCCAACTGTGAATATAGAAACAGAGATTATCACTTCACACATTCACAAAGTGCACGCCCACACCTACACACGCACTCACTTAACTGTTAATTATCATGGATGCTCCAGTCATCAATTATTAAACATACTCTAGGCGTTGCTAATGGTATTTTTGGAGTGGAAGCTTTATCTACAGTAAGAAGGTGGATGTCTAGTTTGGGAGTCTGTGCAATAATTCATTGTGGCCCCACAGGCAGTTAAAGGCTGTCTGTATTTAAATCAACTGCAATGTCTCAGTGAGCTTAGGGGGGTTTGTCTGACGCTAATTTTGCATCCAACCTGATTGCAATTACTTTTTATCTGGCAAGTAAGACCTTTTTAAACTATCAGACAAACATTTCAGCCACATGTTAGTGTATCTCTGCAGAGCCCGAACTAATCTGTTGCATTACATGTTGATTTCATCAGCACTTTTGTCACATTTGATTCTTTTTCTTTTGTGTAACTAAAGGATATCAAGATATTCTGATTCATTACACACATAAATGATTTAACAGGCAGACAGAACTCAACATTTCGACAGATTCAATACGACTTGTTTTAATAATAGCACTATGATTGACAGTATCACAGAGCAGCAGATGGCTGAGGCTAATGGGGGACACTTCAGGGGGAGAATATCTGTTAGGATGTGCGGTTAGACATTGTATCCACTGGTTTAAAACAAAATAAAACACCTTAATACCATGGCTCTGCGACAAGGCTTAAAATTCACCTCTCAGATTTAAAACAAATGCTTTCAATTTGGGGCAATCCAAGCATCACCAAAATGAGACATTGCGCCGGGTGAAGCAGAGCTACTGTAATTCAGAGAGAACAAGAGACAGTGAAAGGCTATGGTGGTGAAACCAGCACTGTTGCTTGTCAGCTCCTCAGTAATGGAAAATGTATTTAAAATGGGGTCTACTGGATCTCATTTTACGAATCATTAATAATAAATTGGTGCCATCAATCCTAATGATGACGGGTCCCCTATTATCAGGCCAGCATTTGGGAAACTTCTTCTGGCTTGGATCAATTAGTTTCCCTTTTTTTCTCTTTGCATAAAACCTTTGTTTGATTATAGGAAATTGAGAATCTGTGCTGTACAAAACAATGCACCTAAGGGCATGCGGTGTCTCTATTTGGGATTGTGACCCATTTAACCTTTTTTTTTTGCTGTTTTCTCAGACTGATCAGATCAAGAGAGAGTAGAGACAGAGCTCGATAACCTCAAGGCGATGGTCAGATACAGCAAGGGGGGGGGGGGGGGGGGGGGGGGGAGAAGAAACACCACAAGCAATCCAAAAAAACTTGC
>JBBBVU010000007.1:26702090-26715412 GCA_037177055.1 Atherinosoma microstoma
CCCCCCCCCCCCCCCCCCCCCCCCCCCCCCCCCCCCCCCCCCCCCCCCCCCCCCCCCCCCCCCCACAACAGAACCTACAGCTGAGTTAAAGAGCCGTGACTGTACACTGTCCAGCCATATGACCACACTAATAGGAAAGATTATTTGGGAGTACTAAGAGCATTATGCTTTGGTGATCATGAAAATATCCTTGAGCAACATCCATCATTCACATTTTCCCATTTGCCTGATGCCATGTTTATGAGCAGGTCTCGATAGTCATTATCAGGATTTATTTTCACGTGCACCAAATGCAGGTTGGTCTTTGCACACAATGGCAGGTTATCACAGATACATATAAAATCGGGTGACGTTTATTAATGTTTGTTGTCACGACAACGTGATTTTCTTTTTTTATTTAAAATACGGGCCTGCTGCCAAAATACTGTATGTTTAAAATGTGCATGTTAGGAAATTCACACAGACAAATGGCTCTTGGGAAGGTTGCACTAATCATGTTTTATCCTACTTTAACATGGGATAGTAAAAGAAATATTGAAAGATAGTGGATTTAATTGAATTATAACTGTGAAAGGATAGCAAGCTAAAACATTCTGGGTGTGTTAAATGCATGTTCAATATCAGAATCAGAAGAAAAAAGAAAAATAGCAATCAGATCATAACATCTTTTATTCTGTTCAATCAACAGTAGATTTGTAGACATTTCTAATCTCCAATTATATCTGTGGGAAGTTAACAGAACAGAATTTGAATCAAGCTAAGAGGACTTAAATGGTTGACTTATGCCTCAGTTCTATTCAGATTGAATGAATGAATACAGATTTTAGATTTTTATGCAACCAAATGAACTGAACTGGGGCTTTTATAAGTATGCCTGCTAAAATACATTAACTGCCAATGAGCCAACCATGGCATATAGCTGTGTATATGACAACCAGCAAGTTAGTTTTGTGGATTTTGCAGAACTTGGGCTTCATACTGAAATTGCAGAAGAAAAGCTGCTTTCATTTTGTGAAGAACAAAGTTGAAAAGCAGCACTGCAAATGTTGGAGGGGCTACAAGCTCAGAGAGTCCAATTTATGGTTGATAGATTGAAGAGCTAAGTTAACAACCTTGTATGCTTGTTACATGACTGCATTGGCACAGCTGGTGTTCCAACACACTGTGGGTTCATTCTTTGAGGGGGCAGCAATACCACTCTGAGAACCTGAGTTTCTGGAGTTACTGGGTAGTGGATGCTCCTTAGATTGATTTTTTTGAAGAGCCAGAGTGGTGGAGTTGAGGATTACTATTAACACCTGGCCCATATTTTTATTAATTTATTTTGTTAAGACTTTTTCACACGTGAACGCCAGAGATTTTCTGTGCAAAATCTGGATTATTTAATCCAGTGTTTTTCGGCAGTTGCCGTCCATCACAGCAGGAGGCTTTCGGTTTGATTCCTCTCTCCCAGTTAGAAATGCTGGTGAGAGGGTACAATGCAGAAATTACTTAGTGGATATTGGTGTGTAGAAAATAGAAGACGGGGCTCCCTGTTGTGACGATTTAAGTAGGCTACAGCATGTATCTGTACATGTGCTCACGTTCATAGTGGTAGCAAATGTTCCTGACAATTTGCCAACACATTCATACATGATCACATTGAAGTTAAACAGGTGCCTGAGTGGAAAATGATGTATTTTGTAGACATTTGTTTTATAACATGCTGAATCCTTGAATCCTTAGACCAAAGCTGGAAAAAATGTACAACCTGCGATGTACATTTGTGATTTCATATCTAAGCATTATGGCTCAGCTCTGTTTGTCCTGCTGATGTGGTTCATTTCAGCTGAAGAGAGACCTTTTTAAATTGATACATTCAGCAGAGCAAAAAGTCCTCATAACTCATTCATGGTTTTAAAACAGAATCATAATGATTGCTTTAATCATTCATGTTGAACTGGGTAATTGAAAACACATTGTTCTGTGGTCCGACAAACTCAAAACGAATATTTACTTATGCTTTTCTAAGGGTTTAATGTCTGAGAAAGGAAAAAAATCTCCTGATATAAACCTGTTAAACTGCTTCCAAGATGACCGTTTTTAAAGGCCCATTCTTTAACTTTTTACCTTAAAACTCAGCTCTCCGGACTCATTTGATGACACAGTGACATCTATTATGTGCACTTCTGGAGCCGTTGCGGACCAGCAGTGTCCCCAGTCTGAGAAACCGGACTATATGACACATGCGTGCTGAGTTTCACGCTACCAAACCGGTGTTAACAAACCGGACATTTCGAACGCGCACCGGCGGATTGAGCAAAGAAACGTTAGAAGACACTATCGGAGGAAGAGAGGAAACAAGAGAGAGCCAGAGAGAGAGATAGAGATAAAACAAGAGTCAAGAAAAGACTGTTTTTTACTGTCTAGAGAGAGCTCACAGTACAGGTAGGAGGCAAGATGGATGCTAAATTAACCATCAATAGGGGGCGCATCACAGAGAAAATGGCAAATATTAAGTAGTGTCTCTTTAAGGGAGCATAAATCTACCATAAGAAACAGAAGTTGAATGTAGTCTTGATATCCGTGCCCTCTGTCAGCAACTTTGCGGCTAATCCCGCATACTAACCCATTTCAGCTGTTATGATCGGCTTTACCTAGTCACTAAGTCAAAAAACATGTTTACTTAGCATGAATCAATGTGTTATTTTGTCAAAGCTTCCAGGTAGTTCTGAGAGAGGCTGCTGAGGCAGGTAAGTTTTAGTCCTCACAGTTGGGACTTGGTCTACATAATTAATTCAAATTTAATCAAAGTCATGACATGGCATCCTGGAGTGTTTACCTGACCTTCATGTGATATTGTACAGACTGAAAAAGACATTTTGTTCGGTACAGATCTCTGCAAAAAATGGACCATAATCATTTTTACATGTTTTTAAAATTGAAATCAGGATAATAGTAATGAAAAATAAACATCCCCTCTTTCATTACAACTTCTATACAATTGCAGTGAGTCAAAGTGATCGCTTATAGGTTTTCTTTTTCAAAATGAGTACAGCGATAAAGATGATGATGAACATTGTAACAATGGTTTATCACTGTGTTTGCAATTTTATCTTTTAATAGCCATATTTCCTTTGAAGTTTTCATTAAGTTGATGAATTTAAGTAATGGATTTCCTGTACTGTGTGACAGAAGTACATCTCTGTGATGCTAATGATTGCAAACTGCTTTCTTGTCTGGACAATATCGATGTGAAACAAATGCCAACAGATGTCTTCAAGTCATAAAATTACAGAAATCATTAAGTAAAATAAACCTGCTTTCAGTTTAGCCAAAAAACAAAACAAAAAACACAAATTTATTGTTCATCTGAATAGAATATTTTGCCTGATGTTTGGATGTCCCACCCACTCAGTTACATCATACTGGAAATAAACGTCTATCATGAGTACAACAAAATGCTTGTCTACCAGAGGACTATGTGGACCACTTTTATGTCTCTTGTAATGTCAAAATCAAACTTATGCCCTTGTATGAGGATCTTCATGAATGTTTACATCTGTTGTCAAATTGTGAATACAGCAGCTAACACTGCAGTGTCAGTTCTTCCAGCTGACTCCTCACCCTTTTCAGCCTACTCCTCTTTAATACTTTCAGTGAGCAGAGTATTTCTGGTAAGTGTGTGTATATTTGCAAAACTGACTACACTTGTAGCCCAGAAAAAAGATACCACCTTTGATATTAAGGTGTTTTGAGTAATGTGCCCTTTAGAAAGCTGGTGGTCTTTTATCTGATCTGTGTTTTGACCTCACTGATACATTTCTTACTGACAGGAATGTTTTAGCAACATATGCTGTGTGCTGACTTCGGCAAGCATTGTCTTTGAAAGCGATAAAACAGTCTGCCCTTTGTCTCATTTTTTATTAACATGCTCTTGCTCACAGGAAACTTTGAAATTCATATTCTCAGCATTAAGTTCAATGAAAGATTACATTTTGTTGCTGCACGGGCAGGTTATCTACACTTGAGAGGTCCTGAACGGGTCAGTCAAGATACCGTGTGTCACATACTAAACCTCCGCAGCAGGAGACATGCCTTGCATTATTCATTAGAGGCATAAATGTGGAAACCTGCAAGCAACTTTGTCAAACTAGTCCCTGACATTTTATTCAAATAACAATGATAATTTCAGAGAAACAAGGTTGCCCCACATTTAGAAGGTTCATGTATGAATAGTGAGCTCTCATCTTTGTTTTTGAATATCAATAAGTATGTTTTAACAAAACCTTGCACGCTGTTGTCTGAGTTACTTGTGATGACAACGTTGAAGTGGCTCTTTGGACAGCAGCGTCAGTTGATGTCAGTTTTTCCATTGCTCTGGTCCACACTGAACAAGTGGATTGAATATGATTCATGTACAAGATTGTTCTTTTAGCCAAAAGGCATGCAGGTAGATATAAACTATAACCACATTAAAATATGCAGTGGCGGAGACGGAAACCGCATGTGAACTGTAATATTAGCTGCGTTTACACAGAAAATTTTTGATCCGATCGAACGTTTAATCAGAATAAAAATGTGTGATTTAAACATGTCAGCTGATCCGATCGGCCTTGATTGGAAAGACTTTTCACTCTGATCCAGAGGGGTGGTTTAAATCTTTTCATGATCGGATCAGCAGGAAACAATAATCTGATTGTTTCTGTGGTGTATGTAGTTTCTGCGCCTGCTTGAACGACGTGGGCGTTACGTGACGTAATGAGTTCCAGGGAAGACTTGAAAAATTGCGGGAGCAAAACAGAACGGGATTGTGGCGGGTAGGCTACAGGGTTTTTGTTAGAAACTGAAAGAGTTAAGGATTATTGAGCGTTTCTACGATCAAAAGGTTCAAAATGAAAAAAGAAAACCCATCTTCTTCCGAACTAGTAGCATTGTGCATGTCACAACAGCTACGCTCAAATTAAATCTGTCCATCATTCAACTGATCGGATCACTTTACCCAGCGTCAGTGTAAACACGTCAGCTGGAATCTCTGATCAGATTGAGTTCAATCGGAAAGGTGAAATATGTTTCCATGTAAAAGTAGCTAATGTTGTCCATGGTGGCAATGAAAAAAAAGAATGTATAACTTTTTGCTTACCAAATGATGTTACAGTCTTCAGGCATGCACCAAATTACAAGGTTTCATTGTAACATGTTGTATGTAACCTAACCACTGCCACCTGTAACATTGAGTAAATCCCAGTGATGGTCACGTTGTAAGAATTTTGTTGAAAAAATGTCTTGTCTAAATCCAGCCAGGAGGTGAGAAAGGGGTTTAAGTAAGGCGTTGCCATGCCAGTGACTGATATATGTTTGTCTCAATCTTATAATTCATAATTACTTGTGGTTAAAAGTGGAGCATTTAATTGCTCCATCCAACCAGCCATTTTTCCTCTTCGCCTGGAATTTGTGACTTATTAAACAATAGACTTAACAATGATCCTATGATGTGGAAATGATTGCACGAGGCGTGTTTCCCCTCATGCTATTTATAGAGATGGTGGTTTACAGGACAGAATTATGAGTCGTATTGATGGGTATAAACAAATGACTGATACGACCACTTTAAATAGACATTAGTTTATTCACACACACTGAAAAGCATTCGAGATACAAGCATGTTTAGTGGACAGTTTTACAAAGAGGGGAGTGTGGAAGGGTCATCACTAGGAAGGGCAATCAGACAAGGTGAACAGACCAGTTTTATTTGAATATAACAACATACAAACAATAAAATAACAAACACAATAAATAATCCCGACATTCTGGGTTAATACATACGGTTAAGATATGATAGTAAATGTTTGCAACACTAATAGAGAGAAATTAGTAGAATAAAATGGAAATAGCAGTGAGGGATCAATCAGCTCATCCATAAAAAAAATCTTGATATAATCATTAAACTGATCGAACGATGATAGGAGATGGATTTTTAGCTTTTTCTTGAGAATGGAGATGGAACATAACATTTTCTAGTTTTTCATTAAGCTCATTCCAAATCTGTCGTCCTCTGCACATAAAACTAAAGTTGATACATTTTAACATTCCTTTTGATAATCAATTTTTTTATTGTGGTGGTATAAGTGTGCGTGGGAAAGAAGATTGGAATGAAGTCACGCAGTTTATGGATGAGTTTGTAAACAACCCGGTGGATTATCAAAGCATCCTGGAGGTAGTCATACTTAGCAAGCCTTAGAGGACTGTAGTAACAGAAGAGTGGCCTGGTTTGAGAATTAAACCCGGACCATGAGAACACACATACGACTTCCTTTTGGGAGAATTTCCAGCATTTTTACATCTCAATAAGGTAAATGAAGCTCAAATGAAATTTTATACATGGTGGGAGGGGCAGAAAGTGAAAGAAAATATTTTAACTTAAAGAACAATGCAAATCATTTTGAAATTTTCACTTATTTATTTTTATTATATCATCAATATGGCATATGAGATAAAGAAATGATCTTGCTCTATGTTCAATAATAAGAAACAAATAATTGCCCTAAGTGACTATTACAAACCCTTCAATGCTCCTGTAGTGCAATCATAAAGGTGACGTTTTATCCATTTATCCTGCATTGTACAGGATAGGCAAATATAAGCTTTTGCTTCAGCCTATTCCTTTTTTGGTTACAGAGTTTGTTTAAAAAGAAAAAAAAATGTAAGAAAAGAACAAAAATTGCTCAGTGTAAGCTTGTAAATTAGCTGAATACACATGAATACATTGCTTTCATGTGTTGAAGATTGTAACCAAAGTAAACAATTCGTTCATTCATGTTTTTGTGGTTTTAAATTAAATTAGTCATCAATTATTGGATAAATAACTATAATTTAGTAGTCTCTCTAGCCTTCTGTTTAAAATCAGGTCAAAATGTCAGTACTCTGGTTTGTCTCCTAAAAGTTTATCCGTTCCATCTCGAATGGCTGCTGTGTCACATTGCATATTAATGTTTCATATGATACACCAATTTGACTGATTTTATATTGTTTTTCGACACAGAACCATTCCAAACTATTGAACTGCCTGCTTGACGACAGATAATAATTGCCTGCCAGTTAAAAAGACTTTCAATGGCTGTCATGGTACAATCAAAATGTGCCACCTCATTTTCATATTCATATGTTTTGAAAGTCATTTTCAGCTCCAGCTAGTCAGAGCCCCCAGAAACCGGAGGTGTTGGTTCTTTTGAAATGTTTTTTTAGAATAAAGGTTTTTACCTCTATTCATCTGTTCCCCGTGGCAAATGAATGTTTCCTGCATGGAATAAGTTCTCGAGTTAAAACGAGAGTCCATTAACTTTGTGATGCATACCAAATAGGCCCATCACACAGAAAATATATGCTCAAAGTCTTGTTAGAATTATTATAAAAGAGTCTTTTTGTCCTCAGAAATGCTCCCAGGTTGACATAGCTGATCGCTGGGGCGCACACTGACTGCAGCATCTCCCTGTGCCTGCCTTGTCATGCCACTGCTCAGCTCGCATGCCAAATCCACCGCCTGAGGCAGTAAATGAGTCACGTCTGCATGGATTCAACCTGGTCTCACAACCAGGTCTCACTGAAACAGCAGCAGCCCTATAGGCTGCAGGCAATCGGTGACCATTCCTGTAAAATCCATCTATCAGCACCGACAGCAGTCGCACCATACACATCTAGATCAATGTCGCTGAAGCGTATTGGTTGCCTTAGGTTGAGCTTAGCTTTGATTCTGTCTCTCTCTGCACCAACAGCCAAATGTGGCATTCAGGACTGAATTTGGCATTTGACTTCTGGATGAAAAAGTTGCGTAACTGGGGAAGAAAAAGAGATTAATTGATTTTCCAGAATCTGAATAAGCAAACAGAAGATTTGAACTACATGTAGTTATTACAACCCTGCTAGCAAACGTTAAATGTCATAGCCTGTGTAAACCTGCTGTTGAATTAATTATTTCTGTCATAACATCCACTTGTCATTCTAACCCGCAACACGCTTCGTAGTGATCTGTCAAAGCAATGTCATTTTAATGTCTTCTGACATGCTATCTATGTTTTGCAACGAAAATAGACCATTGCTCTCCCGGTCTGGGTTTGCATTAACCTGTCAACTTTTGGTGCATCTGTTTATAAAGGATCCAATATAAAATGGTAGCTCTGTTATTTGCAAACATTAGCCCCTGGGGCAGAGTGTTCTTATCTGAATTATGTCAAGGCTCCTCAATGATGTGGTGCAGTCAGCTCCGAGAAACGGCGCTGTTATCAGTGGAAGCACGTGAAAATAGGTCTTTATTGTTTGATGCGGCCGTGTTCATACCACGTCTTACCCCTGACAAACAAACAAACCACAGACAGCTGCACAGATTGCACTTAGCGAGCAGCCATTCAGGATAAGCTGACAGAAGTCATACGGAAATGAAGGGCACCCCAGGTAAAAGACGGTATCCAAGACATTTCCTCAGCTAGATTGGCTAAGATTAAGACAAACAAGGCCCCGTTTTCCCACAACTACAAACCCACTTGTGACATTTGCATCCATTTAGATAATTGTAAGTGACAGGTAACATGTTCCGGCCTTTACTAAGCAGTGTGCAGGGGCTTTTTTCAGCTTTAAATATTCAGGTCTCTGTGGGACGGAGTATTGCACCTCTCTCTCTGGCTTTTTAACAACATCCTATTTGATATAAGCCGTTCTCGTCAAGGCAAAGATTCCAGCTTAACAGTTGACTGGATCCATTGTGCAGGTCACAGTGATCTGGAGCTCGGGGAACTTCCTGACTAGCCTGGTTATTTGGATTAAACTTGATGCTTGAAACAAATGCTCTGTCTGGTGGCAGCTGAAAGGGAAACAGTTACAGCATTACCTTTTATCGTTCAGAATATTGGCCACTGGAGTGTTTGGATATAGATAGACCTATACATGCCCTCTCTTTCTCAGGTCATTGAAAACATGCTTTTCTCAAGAGCTTTTGAGGGCAACAATCTTTTCAAAGGAAACTTCCTCCACAGTTTTGATTATTGTGCTAAATTTGGATGTTTTTTGATGTCATATGTTAATACATTTGTTTTTTTGTTTTTTTCACTCCTTGTGCATTTCCCTTGTTGATTATATAATGCATATGATCTGACTGTTAATTACCTATGATACTCTGAACTTACAGGGTCACACCCACCAGTGGATCAGATAGACTGAGGAAAGCCAAAGGCTGGAACTTTGCTCTCATTACCATGCTAATTGAAGCTGATATTTTTTGTGTTGGCACTCGGCAGATATTCAGGAGACTTTTTGTGTTGAGTATGCAGATTATCTTATTATTGTTTTGTGGCAAAACTCTTTTCCAAGGAAACTTTCTTCATACATCATATTTATGGCTATGGTTTTGTGTTTTGTTGATATTATGACGTGTTTTGGGGAATAATACAAGACAGATTTGATTCACAAAACAACCCACCCTGAAGTACTGTGAATCTGGATGAAGGAGAATTGGTACTGTTGTACTGTTTGCACTTTGTAGGGAACTCGTTGATTAATATTAAGCATTCCTACCATCCTTATTTTATTTTTAGAATCTGAAATGTTTTCTAAAAGTGCTGTAGACGCCCATCCCTTTTTCCATTTTGATTTAATCTTTCTTGTAATGCATGGATTGTAAATCTAGAGACTTCATCACTAAATCTTCTCTCATTGGCTGAAGAAAATGTTTTTACATTTATTTTTATTTAAAGGACCATGTGCATTTACATTGATTATTCACGGAATATAAAGAGATGGCTGCAACAGATTTAGCATTATGCTAATTTCCATCTGCAGTTCTCAATAGACAAACAAGAACAAGAGCAGATAACATAGTACAAGTATAAAACACAATACAAATACAACACAATTGAATACAATACAGTACAAGATCAAATACTTTATTTAAAGTGACTAAATAGTTGATTGTAGAACAGGTGATGTTATCAGAAAGTCCATATAACTCTGATAGCTACCCACAAGGGTAGCATCTGATAGCTAGATACACGTTTGGTACCTTTAATGCCGGCATGACTGAGTGCTGATCCAATTTTTGACGGTGCATGAGAAACTGGAATAATCTGAAATCTTCTTCAGATCGTCCGGGAGTCTATTCCCTCCCTTCTTTGGTAGCTTTGTAGGAAAAGGCTGATTGGGAGAAGGCAAAACTTCATTTCGAACATTGCAGTCACTCCTGGATGCAGACCTTAACATTCTGCTCAGCAGTCAGATCAAGGCTGAATATACACACGTCTTTAATGATGGGGGAGCTTCATTGTGTATGATATTATATACCCAGCACACATAATTGAAATGATAATTGTATTTAAGTTGGATTTTGCCGTTTCAGTTGACGGCGAGTTCCTGATGTGGTGGTAGTTAACAATAATGAATTTCAGCACGTTTTTTTAATTTTTTAATTTTAGAATTAAGTGTGGGGTCCAAAATGACGCCCAGGTATTTAAATCACTCAATGTTTTTAATCATCTGACTCCTTAATTAGATGTTGAGATAGTCACTTTAATTTTGTTTGTTGGAGAAGTTTCTTGTGATGGTTTCCTCTGTGTTCAATGTACAGCAGGACTTGTTAAGCCACTCTGCTGCCTCCATTGCTACTGCAATTAGGTTTGCATCTGTCATGAGCAAAGATGCTATCCATCTATCTCAGGTAATCATTCATAAAAATTTGACATAAAAATATTTTTTTGATTTTTAAAACAATTTATTCTGGCTTTGACAAATGTCTCCTCATGCTTCTTCATATAATCCGTATTTACCAGTATTTATCTATTTATTTTTTTATTTTTTTATCTTGAAACTTGTTTACATTTAATCTGTTTTGTATCTTCATATGGAATATAATTTCCTTCTTGGATTCTATTCATTTCTATTCCTCTGAAAAATTTCACTTGCCAGAGATGCTTTATCAATCAGAGAACATCATAACAGCTTCAGTAATTGCAGCATGCAGTGTCATATGCTCTTTCAGGGCATACTTTCAATCCAGTTTGTGTTTTTAATTGCATTAGAATGGAAAGGTGCCAAAAATGACATTTTGTTCTCAATGATGTTGTGTACAATTCATACAGACATACTCGAAGTGTGAAGTGCATAATTTAGAGACATCACTGACAGTATAATCAGTCTTTTTTTGTGGTTCTACAAAGGTTGTTTAAAATGGACAAAGCTGATGGGGATAAAGTTAGAACAAAAGAACTAATTTGCAAGTTAATAGTGCTTAATCAGTTTGTCGCATTAGTGCCTGGTATAACAAAGGGATATGGGCAGAGGGATTTAGACAAAGAGGGTTTAGAGCGACTGAAAAGGCCAGGGCCCAGATGTGATAGCATTACAGTGAGTTTAACATTCTGCTGGTTGAAGGTGAACAAGGACAGACTCCGATGCCAATAACATGGATAATTATGCTTGAATATGTAGTAGTTAAATAATCAAGCAGCTGAATAGAAGCAGACTGACATGCAAATGCACATTATGCTCTTTACCTGAACAACCATCCTATGAATAGCTCCTGCTTGTGTTCGGATCTCTTGTAGAAAGCCATTTGCGGCAGGATTATTTTAAAAGCTCTTTCAACCTCTCAGGCTTAGTAAGCGCTTCCAAAATCTGAGATTTATAACCTGTAGCTAATATCTGACTCACTTCCCCACTTCTGTGGGATAAAGGCTAGACACTTGACTCATTGAGGTTATGAATATTCAGTTTGCAAGGATATCATCTTTTCTTGCAAAAGAGCAATATTATTACAGCTGAGTTAGTTTTCAAACATATTAATCATGGCTCCCAGGTGGAGGCAGAGTGTTCTGCAGTAAACAGTAGCATACATTACTTTGTTGCAGTCATGTCTACTCACAGACAAACATGACATTTTAGAGATTTTCTAGTCACGTGCTTAGAACGGCATCAACTGCTTATGTACCTGGATGGAGGCAAAAACTCAGCTGCAACAAGATTATAGACCTCCATAACATTTAATAAGAGTTGTTACTTTGCAACAGGATTTTTATTTCCCATGGTGAAATGTAAAATGGATTTGGCTTCCATTTATCTAGTGGCTTTAATTGCCTCCAACTAGCTTATATGGGAAATTTACATATGCTAATATGGTATCAGTTTCACCCCAGTGAAGAACGGTGATCTCATGTTGAATAAAGTCCAAAAGAGGCATAGAGGTGAGTTAGATGCTGCAGCTTCACCTTCAAGTTAGTTACTGATTAAATATCTGTTGACAGTATGATAAACTTTATAAGACATAAACTCCTTGAATGACATATCACTTTAATGACATCTAGTTGCAACAGGCAAACTATAGTGTTGCTTCTAAACAGAAGCATGAAACAGATGGCACTCTGCAGAACTTACAATGATTTTTTTCTTGATGGCATTCAACAAACAATTGCTGCCTCAATGGTACCATGGACGAAATATGCAGATGGCGTTTTAGAGTGTTTATTGATTCTCGGCTAGAAACCAGGTGAGACTGCTTTGGCAGGTTATGGTTGGCTGGGTGTTGACTCACAAATACCAGCAATGATCTGTTTCTATATCTGCTCTTCCTTTTTCAGCACTGTAAAAAGAGACTAATTAAACCAACTTAAATTACTTCTTTCAGTTGTTTATTAGGTTTGTTCAATTTGAAACTTTTAAAGTTAGACTTACTCAAATGATTTTGTTTCTTTCAAATAAAGAATCTGTATCACTCTGACCCCATTTCATGGAAAATCAGCCTGAAGGTTTAAGGTGTTCCAACTGAAATAATTGAGTTTTCCATATTCACATTATACTAAATGATATGGCACAAAAGGCAGGTATAATAATTGCTTAGTGTCACATTTTATTTTAGTTTCTAAACCATCAAAGAAGATAGCTTAAATGGAAGAAATAAAAGTTATTTATAAGTTGTTTTGATAAAAGGCAGCAAATAGAAAGGTTTTTAACCCTGATTTAAAACTGCTGATAGTATTAGCAGACCTGCAGGTTTCTGGGAGTTTGTTCCACGTGGGAGGAGCATAAAAACTGAACGCTGCATCACCGTGTTTAGTTCTGACTCTGGGAACTAAAAGCAGACCTGACCCTGATGACCTGAGGGATCTGATTGGTTCATAACGAACCCGAAGTTCCTGGATATATTTTGGCCCTAAGCCATTCAGTGCTTTGTAAACTAGCAGCAGGATTTTGAAGTCGATTCTTTGACAAACAGGAAGCCAGTGTAAAGATGTGAGGACTGGTGTTATATGATCCACTTTCCTGGTCTTAGTGAGGACTGGTGTTATATGATCCACTTTCCTGGTCTT
>JBBBVU010000007.1:26715512-26725850 GCA_037177055.1 Atherinosoma microstoma
ATCTATCTATCTATCTATCTATCTATCTATCTATCTATCTATCTATCTATCTATCTATCCATCTATCTATCTATCTAATTTGGAATTTATTAATTCATCATGTAGCTATACCTTCATTGCACTTTAAGTTAATTCCGGTCGTTCTGTGGATGCTCGTTCCCTCTCCTGTAATCATGAAGCACATATTCTGTGCTGGCCACCCGAAGCGAACGTTGGACTCGAGCCGAGTCTATGCTCGTGTAAGTGAAGTAGTATGCTAATGTCTAGCTCCTGCTTTAAAACTAAAATCAAAATAAAGCGAAAATGGTTCTTATTGTGTGGTTTTTCCATGTTGTGGTCGAAAAGAAATGTAGCATGAAGCAGAGTTTGTTATCTTCCGGTAGACGTTAGTATGCCACTTCCCCCTGCTATCCAATCAGCCCCCTTCTCAACCCCCGGATCTAAAGCGGAATTAAGAAAATATGTTTTCCATGTAAACCTTAATTCAGAATTATTATTTCCATTTAAACCTGAATGAGAATACTTTAATTCCGAATTATTTAATTCCGACTAATTAATTCCGAATTAAAATACATCATGTAACCGTAGCCATTGTCACAGATGTTTTCCTCTGCTTATCAACCAAGATAATTAAGTGGGATTCATGTAAAATAGTGCTTTAGATCAACTACAGCCCAAATACTGCTTTTTTAAAGTGAGGGTTCACTCCTTGGGAGAATTTAGAAAATCAAATTAACCTTAAATGCATTTTTTGGGGGATAACTGTGGGAGGACCCTGGGGTACCCAGATAGACTGCATGCAAAAAAATCACATTTACAGAGAAATGATCAAGGTTTTTAAAACCCTTTTTAACATGCTGAATTCTATGTCTGCATATCAAAGCAAGGCACTTCCCTGCACTTTCTGCTACCTTTAGTGGCTGTCAAAAAGAGAGCTGACCTTTGGTGCTGTTGCGCATGCACAGCAGCTGCAGGTGCCTGTTGAGGTCATTAAGAATCTGGAGGGATGCCTTTTGTGCTTCATCAAAGTCATACAGATGAATCTTGTGTGATGAATATTCTATAAGGTACCAGACTTCCTTGTGGATACCTACATGAACTAGATAGAGTAGGAGCTCAGCCTGAATTACAGTAACACAGAGTTATGCATTTGATCATGTCTATAGCTATCTGTTACAACATGGAAACACACACTGACAGATGTGTATAGCTTGCATGTATCTGTTTTGAATCATATGAAGCATGTTGTTTTCAGCAATTTTGTTTAGTTTATTTCTTAATTTGTGTTGATTAAGCTCTGAATGACATTCTTGTACATATTTTCCCTGTCTGGTGAACAGAATCCATCTGTGACAGAGTTTACTGCCTCAGAGTTTTTCTGAACCATCATGTTGTGAATTGGTCCTAAACCTCCCAAATAACAGGCACATCAAGAGGTTTTTACACAACAGTCTGAGTCAGTGCGCATAACACGCCATTCTAGGCACAGCATCACTTCAGATGTTTGAGTCTCTGTTTGCCATGACAACAGTGCAGAGGATGGAGCATGACACATCTTCGACAGACTGGGGAGTAAAATAGGCCTGTATGTGTTGTCTTCCTGTCACTCTCTGATTTATGTAACGCACATCCATAAAAGCCACTGGCTGTTCTTTCACTATCCAAAACTGCTCTGTAAGGCTGATAAGGCTATTCTATATTGTGTGTTATCAACACTTCATAGTTAGGAGTAACGTAATGCTCCGTGCAGCCTGGTCAAATCATAATCTGGAAATTAAACCTTTAGCAAAAGGGATGGGGATAAATGCGATTCCCAAATGCTCCAAAGATACTTTGCTGTATGTGTTGTTGCGCCTAGCACACTCTGTTGGCCTAATTATGCAAGATAAACCAAAGATGTCTGCTGTCGAATCCTGAAATTATTCATGAAATTCTTGTCTTAAAATCCTCTGACTCAATTCAGATCACAGCCTAAAATAATCATGTAAGAAAGAGGCACTTCAGCTGCTTTCTATTCATAATCATAAAGATGTATTAAACATAACCAGTTATGGCAATGGGTGTTAATTTACCTAATTAATGCACGAATTGGAGCATTTTATATCTACATCCCTATTTTTTCATACTGAAGTGGTATTAATTGGTTCTTTGTAATGTGGGGCATCAAATATTTATATTTAATATCTATTATTCGATTATAACTAACATGCAAATATATGCAAAGTGGTCCTCCACATCAAATTGTTTAGTTGGTATTGAGAGGCTGTTGTTTATTAAGTTTTTGAGGGATTTTGTTTCTATGATTGTGTTATCAAAGAGACACACAGCACTAAATAGATACTATCTTCTGCAGAAGATGGGGAAATTAAAGACAGAGGATTGTGGAGGCATGAAGGCAGAGAGAGGAGCCACTGGTCAAACAACCTGATGCCAGAGCATGCAGCAACAGTAATGGCCAATGGCCATTACCTCAGCTTGGCCTGGCTCAATATTTACACAGCTGTGTCAGGTCTGGGGTCCATCAATTCAGGTTGGCCACCTCGCCAACCACAGCGGGTCACCACAGTACGCTGACGCCAAACACAAACTAACCCAACATGATTTGACTCAAGAACTTGTGGGTGGGCTCTCATGAACAAGGTTAAAAGCAAACACAGCACTTACTTTAAAATGCTAAATGTAGCCTGTCGCAGCTGTGAACTTTTATTTACACACGGGTGGTTTTGATTTATTTTCACAGCATTCGGCTTTTGATAATGTGGCTGTTCTCAGCCTTTGATGCTGAGAACTAAGCAACGACTGGAATATTGTTTTTAGATTATTGGGAATAATAAGGTTTTGCATGTAATTGAGGAAAAATAAACTTGAGAAAAAAGGCTCCTCTGGTTAGTTCAGCGTTAGTATATGAGATGAGTATCAGGGATGAACATTAAACCGGTGCAGTTCACTAATTGGTAACTGATAAATTCCTCTAGTGCATAATAGTGCTGATTAAAAGTCAATTTACCTGGACAACCTTAACCATTTTCAGTTCACTTAATTTCTAAATATATATTATGCAGACTCCAGAAACCACTGTAGCTGCTTCTAAGTGCAATAAAGTCTCTGCAGATTAGTTTGTGTGGAATTTGACCAGAAGTATGCAGTTTAGAGGGATGTAAAATAAGAATATGAAGACATCTTCACATGCAGTCATTAAAGTGGCATAGGAGAATACTGGCTTATGCATATATCGTGTGGTTACTGGCTATGTACATATTCATCATCTGTCATTTGCAATTTGCAGAAACTAAAATCATCATCAGACATTTATCCTGTTTGGTTCTACAGTTTACAATAACATGTTCATTAGCATTATATTTCATTTCATGTTCTAAAACATGCAAAGAACATGTTGCTGGAGGCCAGCAATTTGGTCTAAATACCACAAGATCATCTGCATAGTTAATGTCCCCCATAAATTACCCATCACACACTTTCAAAAGCTTTCAACTTTCACTTTAATTTCCTGTTTGCTCTATATTTTCTCCTGCATGTAGCAGTCTATTAATGATGCAATGATTAGCACTGCACAAATTTATTTGCACTTTTTCCCACCAACAGTGTAGACCAAAGAGCATTGCAGGGTTAACACGAATATAACAGGCTTTAAATCATGGAGCACTCTACATTCTACTGTTCACTAGTTCTTCCATACCCCACTTAATGTGCAAATGTTTGGGTAAATAATTAAAACTAGGTTATATTAATTAATCATGCTTCAAAAAGAAAGAAAGAAAAGATACCCTGCTACAACAATAATTTCCCTCTAAGAGGGATAAATAAAGTATATTTAATTTAATTTAATTTAATTTAATTTCATTCAAAAGAGAGCAATGGGATATATAAGGTTGAGTATTGAGATCATGCTAATTCACCACAGTCAAAATAGCTAAACTTAACATATTTAGTGGCATTATATATATATTTATTGGAATATCTAAAGCAAAAAATAAACATTACCTGATAACATTCAGAAAATATTCATTAGCTTCAAAATGTTAACTGTAAATACCCTAAATATGGAGCTAAGAGGCCATGGTGACTTTAATGAATGAAGACTGAACAAATATGTGGAATAACTCCAATCAGATCTATGGAAAGAGTTTGAATGGAAGAATATTATCAGATATTTTCTGACTCCACAAAAGAAAAAAACAATAATATATAAGAAGGTGGAATATGGTCCGTCTTAGAGAATGTGGGGTAATTTATCTGCAAATCATTTTCATGTTTTGGGAACGTTCAAGAATGACTGGATACAGGGTGGAGGTGGTGGGAAAATGAATAAAATTATAGGATCTGAACTGGATGTGCATTTCAGTATCACTTTTCTAGGAAACATTAGAAGAAAAAGATACCTATAACAAATGGTGGCCAGTAGAAAAAGCAATAACCCAGAAATAGCTGTGTAAAGAGATATTCGCTGTTGATGAATGAATGGAAATAATTCAAGAAATATATGTCATGGAAAAAAAAAAAAAAACTAGTGAAAAATGGGAAAGACACTGGAGTGATTGGATGAAATATGTGGGGAGAGAGAAATTGATTTAGAGTTTAGATGTTATGTCTCAAATGTGAAAAGTGAATTAATGGACAGATATTTTATTGGACTGGATTCTTGAGTTTGACCAGTGGGACAGATTGAACAATTAGAGGACTCTATCATGGAAATGGACCTTTGTTTAAAGACTGTGTGATTTAAGGTAACCAGTACGTTCTATTTATCATTGACTCCTGTCAACCCATTTTATGTATTTTGTGTTGTTTTGTTTCTGTGCATTGAAAAGATCAATAAAAGAAAAGGAAAAAAAGAAAGAATGACCATGAAAGAGTTTAAAGTATAAAGAAATCATTTATTCTTTGCAAGCACAGAATGTGTTTAAAAAAAGTTTTTAATGTTAAAAGAAAAACAGAAAGGAAGAAAACCTGAACAAAATTGAAGATGCACAATCAGTACTGTCTACCCACATGTTTTCCATGATTTTCAGGCCGAAGACCTTGAGGGCCATTGTAAAACCTTAAGTCTGCACCTCTGGATCTGAGGAGCGCTTAACATCCTGTTGTAGAAGGCTTACTATTTTAACACATTTTACATAGATGGTGTTCTTTGCTTCCACGATTTAATCCATTCTTCGCTTGACTAGTAAAATGTTGCCTCTGCTCCTAGTTGCAACACAAGTCCAAAGCATTATTCACCCAAGTGCACATGTGCTCAGTTTAGCCAAAATATTATAATGAAAAAAAAGAAAAAAGAAAACCTTTATCAGTCACAGGACTTCATTTATTTGTTGGATGTTGATTTTAAAACAGGATTTTGTGAGGACGCCTGAAATGTTTCCCTCCAATTCTTTTTGCTGGGGTTGCTTCACAGCAGCTGCTCAAGAAGAATTCAATATTTACCAGAACACACATTTTCACACACGTCTGCAGTTTCCCCACCTGGAAGTCATGAAAACAGAGTAAAGAGCAATGAGCAATTAAGATCACCCACTGGTGGAATGAACAACCCCTCCCATGGTTGTAGGCAGCCGTGCGTGCAGCACCTGGTGAGTATCTGGGCGGTAAGGTTCCTTGCTCAAAAGTATTTTAGCTGTGAACAGTGAAGAGGTACAGAAGCACTCATTCATCACTTCCTGTTGGTGGTCTTCCTGTCCCAAGGTGCACCTCCAACCTCCATGCTCCAGCTCACTCCTCCCCAGGACAGAGAAAAATCTCTAAACAGGGGTTTTGGAAAGTGTTTCCAGCTCTCCTCCGTGCAGTACTCTCGGAAAGTTTTCTGGGTCTTCCAGACCTCAACTTGACCTCCACCAATCCTCTTTACTGCTGTTTCTTAATTACATTAGGAAGAGATGAGACAGCTACCTGAAAACACTTTGCTATCTCCTTACAGCCTCCTCCTGCTATTTCACCATCAATCATTTTAATTTTCAGATTGCAAGGCAGCTACTTAAAGGAGCCCATGGCTCCTGGTTATTAATGCAAAATTTGAGGAGTCAGACAAAAATTTGTTTAATTTATTTTTCTTAAATTCAATCACTTTGTCTCTCTTAATGATTGCTGTCAGTTTTGCTCTAACAAGCTAATTCACAAAACCCGATTCCAAGACCTTGACCAAACTAATCTGCGGGCTCAAATTTCTTTTTCTTTTTTTTTCCCTGAATAAAAAATTGTACAGAAGATGTCTTAATTAAAATGTTCAAATGTTCATATTTAACTTTATGACTCTTGGTGCTTATATTTTTATAAGCCAGCATATTTGACTGTTTTAATTGTCGTAATACCTTCCAGATAGAGTCATGAAATTTTAGCTCTGCTCTGTAAACACTATGACATTGTGACACGTGGGCTGTCCCGTCCAGAGAGGACCTCTCCAAACCTAAACAAAAGAGCCTATAAATTTTAACATCGTTATGAGCTGCTCAGATGTTCGCTGCTTGATGTGCACGTTTTAAAAGCCTGGGGGGGGGGGGCATCAAAAATCAAACATAAAATACAAATGAGATCTTTATGAACCCGTATTCATTGATAGTCTGCTGCTGCGTTCTGTTTAATTTTCTCCGTCTCGCTCTTTATCTCAATCATGCTCCTCCAATCTGTTGGAAGCTTAACATTAAAGGAGACACAGCAAACATGAGGCCTTTTATCAGGTAATTAACCTGCAATTATGTTTGCTGATTATATATACAAGTTGCAACCGTTCCTCCCAACAACTAAATGCTTTAATTGCTCTGCCGCTGACTTGTTTCCAACTGATCATATATTTAGAGAAAAGTCTGAATTGAAAGATCCTCTGACCCTAACTACACCTCCTGGGAGGGGCTACTAAAGTATTAGCCTGCGGCAGGATCTAAACTATTTGGCCAGCGAGTGTCATTATTTCCCAGGCCATCTGATATAGCTTCACCAGCAGTCATAACTCACACACCTCAATGCGCCTGCCAAGAGTAAGCGCCCAAGGTCACATTTGGCCTCAGGTTAACACAGTGCAGTCCACCACAACAATGAGGTAGTGCTGTTAGACTGTGGAGCTTTTAAAGTTAACTTTCACCACACTGACTTTTAAACAGGATATAAATATGCATGTGTATACAGCTTTAATTATTCAGCTTGACCAGGACATACTTTTCTTAGTATTTCTTTCAGAGTCTGCTTGATTTCAGTTGAGTGGGTTTACAAAAAAGGAAAAAGATCCACTCTTTCAAATACCAGAGGTATATGTTCTGGTTTTGTGAATTTGAATAAACATATACTGGATGCTTAAAATATGAAGATACACTCTGTGGTGTTTACCATAAATGCAAAATAAAATAAGCCAAAATATTTGATGTGTAAACATTTATTTGATGATGTAAAAGTTGCCTGTTGAGACCCATAAGCACCCAGAAGTGTAACAGTACAAGGTCAAGTCTAGCTTCTGTCCTCAAAGTAAGGGCTAAACATTGCTCCAGTTTTTATGCTCCTCACATGCGGAACAAACTCCCAGACAACTGCAAGTCTGCTGAAACTCAGCGCTTTTAAATCAAGGTTAAAAACCTTTTTTTTCTCTTTTATCAAAACAACTGTGAGTTTTATTTCCCCCTGTTCATCTTATTCTGTTTGAGCTTTTTCTGTCTTTATTTATTCTATTTTTTCTAAATCTATTTTTTAACATACATTTTAATGCTTCTTCAGCACCCTGCTGTAATGCTTTTATTGTTATATGTAAAGCACTTTGAATTGTCTTGTACATGAAATATGCTATACATATAAACTTGCCTTGCTGAACAATAGTTTAAAACTGTTGATGAAGATCAAAAACCCCACTTTTCACAACTGCTGTTACGATGAGTAAATCTCAACAAAGTAGTGTATTTATTTTCTGGATTTCAGAGGACTAATTCATTTAAACTATTCATGTGCACAACCAGGAAAAAGAATAGGTAATATTCTCGTTCATTGTCACATTGCCACAATAGACACATGGCTTTGCTGATTAAACGAAGCTGGGAGCAAAATGCATACAAATAGAGACAGGTCCCGGGGTTATAACCCCCCCCCCCAAAAAAAAAAAAAATGATGGTGTGTGTTTGTCTTTGGCATCTAATAATTGCTGTTGCAGGTGGAGAGTGGAAAAAAAGGTTAGTGAGCACAGAGAAAGCGATGGTTGGGAAATACAAAGTAATAAGTATACATCATAACAAAGTGCAGAGGAATATGTGGACAAAATATATATAAAGTTATACCTATACTTCCTAGATATACGGTGGACCCACAGTGCAGTATATCTGCAATAACTGTCTCGAATCTATTTGTGGAGTTACAGAGTTAATGTTTTTGCCCTTCCATGATATTATCGAACTGCACTGAATTGCAATGCATAAAGACAAGGACTGACTTTATCAATTTATTATCTCCATAAAAATGTATCTGACTGCATCTCACTGTTTGCAGTGTGTGCAGATGTGAATCAAAATGGTCTCAGTGGGTGAGCCACACACTGCTGGTGGGCAAATATACCATGCAAGCTGGTTACACAATCATAACTTTCTATCCAAACAAATCTACTGTCAACATTTTTTTTTTGTATGTTTGTTTTCTGTGTCAGCTTTAGAGTGTTTGTATGCTTCCCACATAGAAAATGTGGTCTTTGCAACATAAACAAGTTGAAAGACAAGTAGCATGACTGCAGAGAGGAGTTTAGACTACTGTACCTCATGTCTTTAAGACACACTGATCACAAATCCAGACTGACCTTGTTTAGTGTCAGAGGATGTGCTGTTCAGAATCTGCTGTGGTTTATTATGTGTATGGCAACCCAGTATTGCACAAAACATGATCTGCAGTGTTTGGAGGATGTTACAAGGTATAAAATGAGAATTGAAACGTTCTGCAACAGAAGAGATATGAAAATAAATGAGCTAATGGAGAGGTGAGAATTTTGCCAAATCTGACATTATTCTCTGAGGTGCTGCACCGTTCGTATCATCCTGCAGCGTGAGGACAGCAGAGAGGCACAATCATAAGAAAAGCTGTTTATCTTTGATTTCCTTCAATCAGTAATCAGGCCTGGTTTTGTCAATTATTTGTCCCTGTTTGACAGGCTCGTATGCCCGTAAGATCTAACACAATGCTGAGCCTCATAAAGAAAGGCAAATCCAGACTTTATAGGATTACTGACTCCCTCATAAACTAGAAACTCAACACCCTCCTGAGCGAATGTTCCATTTATAGGATTTATTTCACAGATCCCAAAACAGAGTTCACCGCTTTGCTGAACCTAAGGAGATCAAGTGGTGGAGCTCTGATGTCAACAGTATGTTAAGCTTTTTAATATGCATCACCTCGACTGACACTGTGAGAGGTAAATCTGGTGGGCCATCAATACTGTGAGAGAGCGAACTGAACATGATCCAAAATGCATCAGATGATTGATCTCTGAGAGGGTGTTGAAGGGGATATTACTGCTTACTGCATGGATACAGAACACATGCAAATAATAGTGATAGCGATTCTCAGCAAGGGGTACTGCTACCCCTGAGGGTACATGAAAAGACTGGTAAAGCTCAACTAATCTGACTAAAGATAAATAATGACTTGGTTAAATTGAATACCCACTGCATGTTTAGTAAAACCCACCAAGCTGTGTCAATTTTTAGAGGGGAAATTTCTCCCCAAGATCAAACATGCGTGTTTGTCCTCTGGCCTGTAGAGTTACAGTATGTATCCTTCTACTATTCTTTGGTGGGGGGTGTTGAGTTGAGCACTGGAATATGATATCCAAGGCAGCTGAATAAGAATGAATGAACTGTATCATTGTGCATGCATCCCCAAAGTCAGATTACTTTCAAAGGTAAATCATAATATTACAGTATTGCCATTATTAAGCACCAGTAGTGTTAAATTTGTTAAAACACTTCTGTCCTTCCAAATATAAACATGCATATGAAGTTCTTTGTGCATTTTGCTTATAAAGTCAGACATTCATCTTAAATATACTACCTTCTCTACTTCATTATTCAGTGATTTATATCTGAAGCTTTGCAAGTTGATAACAACAATGAAATACACATTATCCACCTTTACAGTGCTTTTTCTAAAAACAATAACCTTTATATAAAAGTCTAAATAAAATAAATAAATTATATAAATAATAAATTAAAGATAAAAAATAAAATATGAAAGTCCTTGAGAGACTGTTATTGGCTCACCTGAATAAGCAGGTGAACACCTTTCAGGACCTATTACAGTTTGCATATTGTAATGGGCTTGGGGTTGAAGACGCCATCATCTACCTGCTTCAGAGAGCCCACTCTCATC
>JBBBVU010000007.1:26756398-26775289 GCA_037177055.1 Atherinosoma microstoma
ACACACACACACACACACACACACACACACACACACACACACACACACACACACACACACACACACACACAAACTTGACCATTTTACCTCTGTTGTTTCTCTTTTGTTTATATGACTTTTATTAGACACAGAGCTTGGGCAGCCAACAAGAGCGAGTGTCCCTAGCTGACTAACTAACTTAATAATCCACATAAGAAACATTTGCAAGAGGACCCAAAAAGTCATGGGCAGATGGGCAGACAGAAAGCATGACTGATGTACGAATGAACAGAGTCAAAAATACACAGAAGGGATTTCTGTACAGAACAAATTTAGATAAGGATGTGCTGACATATTAGTCAGTGTTTCTACAATTGATTTTCCAGGCACCTCTCTGGCTCTGTATTACTTTATTTAGAAAGGGAAAAAAATCTGTTTTTTAATGGGTGTTTGATTCAATGTTCAGAAATGGATCAAATTTACCTGCCAAAAATAAACGTAATACACTGGTCTGCTGACATTCAACTATGATTTATTGCATTTGAGTAATTTTTGTGTATATAAAAGGAAATTTGATAAAAGACAGAAAAACTATGTTTTGCTGTCTTTCAGAATTATTTCAAGCTTATTGTACCTCTGCTACAGGGTACTGGGTGATACAGTGAAACATATGGCATGTAAGCAATTAGCAACCAAAGACAACTGAATCTGCTCATTTTATAATGCTGTGATGTTCATAAATTACTAATTTTAAGTGCAAAACTTAAACTTAGTGCCTAACATCAGAGATCAAATAAGGATCACACTAACAGTCATTTTAGAGACTGTTGCCTCTTGGTTTTATTTTTGTATCTTTCATTTTTCACCTAGGCTTACAGTCTTAATGGTGGACTGGCCCTCCTGGTGGTGGCATCTCCTTATTTTTGGCGTGTGCATGTGACCCAAACAAATTGGGTTTCGGTGGCATGGAGTGAAAGGTTTGCAGTGGGGGGACATCTCTGTTTTATTGAGATGCCCCTCCTAATTTTGGCCTGCTCCACAACCAGTAAGCCTAGTTGTATTTTACCCCAGGTTGTTTCTTTTATTTTTTTAAATAAACCTGTTTACATTTTAAACGGAACCTGTCTCCCTACCTTTTAGTAAGAAAAACGAACCTGAGTGCTTTAAGGTAACATTCTTTGGGTGAAATTCCCAAGGTGGCGTTGTCGGACAACTGTATCATTTACTTAATTGTAGTATCCCTCTTGCCACACTAGTTTTGTGTGGAGACCAAAATTAACAACCCCCCAAAAACGTAAAAAATGCATGCAACTTTTGAGGGACAGCTGTGAAATCTATTGATTAATCCCTGCTTTCAACAGAGTGCAAAAGAAGTTGGAGTTATTTATCATAATGCACCAACAGAGTGTGACCTGCAATCAAGTGGAGAAAAATTTGGAACATATCAGAGACACTTACCATCGGCATCTCTAGGCAAGTACAGCTCATGTCCAACTTCCCTGGGAAAATGAAGTGCAGATGGTTAGACAAACTTAAAGCAGGATGCAGATAAGGCAGCAGCAACAGTCAGTGGTGAATGTGTAACACACTGGCAACAACTGAGGAGAGATGGGAACCAGCCTGTTAAGGAGTGATGGAGAAGAGCCCACTCAGGAGACTCCAGGTGCTGCATATGTGAGAAAGAGAAGCGCTAAACCCTCGCCAAATGTTCAGCATTAGAATCAGTGTCAGAGAAAATGTCCCTCCATGTGAAGCACTTATGTGAAGTAAATCAAGACACTGATGAGCATTGGATGGGTCTAATAAATATAAGAAACACTGCTTTTAGGTTGACACTTCATGCACAAACTGATATGTTGCAAACCTGAAGACATTTGCTTTATGCCTTGACAAGATTTGACGCATACAACAGGTACTGGATATTAAGACACTGGCCATTTTAAATATGCACCGTGCCTGATTCATTGAAAAAACAAAAGAGGACATTATCTTAGGCAGAGAGGAAAAGAAAGAGAGAGGCAAGAGTAAACGTCAGACTGACTTTTAATGACTGGAGAGAGCTCAGAGGACAGGAAAGATCCAAGATGGATGCTGAATTGGCCGTTGTTAGGGGGTGCCTCACTGAGAAAATCTGCCAAAATTCAGTAGTGCTTCTTTAACATACTTGTATGCAAATGGCCAGCAATCTGTTAGGTTTAGATAGAAGGATAGAGCTTGACAATGATATCCTAGGACAGTGCATGATGGTGCAGCGCTGCCAGGATGAGCCAGAAGACAGGACGAGAACATGACTGATCTTTGTGATGTTTGCACTGCTTGCATCATCTATCTGTGCAAAAAATCTTTTTTTTTAATTTTTTTTTTAACCATGTTTATTTATTGAGTTTTTCAGCTTTAACCTCATTTACAAAAAAGTGACAAGTGCCAATAACAACATCAGGTATTAAATTCCTTAAAAATATCAGCTGGCACACACAAAGAGAAAATGAAAAAAAATGTCCTGAGTGGAGAGATATTGTTCGTCGTAATGTATATTGTTCATATGTAAATTATTCAGGGTTGGAATCATCTCTATCAGGTTTTAATAAAAGAGCTATGTTTGCATCATACAGAGTGGAAGGAATCACTTTTACCTCTATAGAATGGGAGAGCATTCTAAGTAGAAGTGGGGATATCTGTCCAGAAAACTTTTTGTAAAATTCAGCCTCAAACTCATCCGGCCCAGGGGCCTTTGCACTAGGAAATGACCAAATGGAGTCCAAAACCTCCTTTTTAGTCAAAAGTTGATTTAATGCGTCACGTGATGCCTCATTCAATTTTGGAATGGGGATATCCCGGAGCCAAGTATCCGCATTCCCTTGGGCCTTTGACTTATGCAACTCTTTGTAAAAACCAACAAAACATTTATTTATTGACTTAGGGAGAGTAATGTCATTCCCAGACCTGGATTAAATCCTATGTATTGCCCTGCTATTTTGTTGACCACAAAGTTGTCGAGCCAAAAGAGTATGCGGTTTGTCCCCAAGCTCAAAGTATTGCACACATAATTTAAACATTCGGGCACCTACTTGTTTTGTTAAAATTGTATTGGATTCTTATTTGAGAGTAAGAATTTCTTGTGGAGTAACGTTGTTACTATTTTGTCTACAAAATGTTTCCAGTTCTGATATCTTATCATCAATCTCCCTCAGTCGTGAATTTCTTATTTTTCTTTGTGAGGCTTCGTATGAAATTACATGGCCCCTCAAAACCACTTTAAATGTTTCCCACAGGATAGAATCTGATGTATCCGTTGTGTCATTTAGTGAGTAAAAATTCCTCAGTTTTCTTTGCCATATATTTGCAGAGGTTAGCATCATTCAGTAAATATGGTTGTAGTCTCCATGTTGATCCTTGTCTTGGTATGTTAAAGTAAAAAACAATACTAGTGGGAGCATTGTCTGAAATCAAAATATTGTGATATTTACTGTCAATAACATTAGGCAAAATCTTACAAATCCAGCAAAAATAAATCAATACAGGAGTAAGAATTATGTAATTTAGAAAAGAAGGAGTAATCTCTATCTGTGGGATGTTGTAATCACCAAATATCCACTAGGTTGGTTGAAGAAATAAGACTGTTTAAGGCTATTGAGGTTTTTGATGGAGCAGATTGTTTTTTGGATGACCTGTCCAGATGCCAGTCCAGAACTACATTATAATCTCCTGCAATTATCAGAGTGGAATTAGCAAAATCTGGAATTTTGTCAAATGGCAGTTGATAGTCAGGCTCACAAAGGACGTTGTCCAATGAGTACTTCTACAATTACAGTGTTTTAGGTGATAAAGCTCGATTAATCGGGGGAGAGCACTGCAGACACGTCTAGTCACTCATGCGCGTACCCCGGAAGTCCCTCAAAATCCATTTGAAAGAGAGAAGATGATTATACACAAAAAACTGTGACAACACAAGACTTTCTTCCAATGACATAAAAATACTGAAGAGGTAAATCATCAAAAGAATAAATAAATAAAGTCATTAAGTTGGTGTTTCAGTGCTGATAACGTGGCTAACATAGGACAGTTGGTGGCATCAAGAACTGAGATGACATCAAAGCCATTTTCTTGCTATAAGTGGACTATGCAAATGCATAGGGCCCCACAAGCCACAAGGGGCCAATTAGTACATTAGTTATAGATTGTGGCATGTTCTTAGATCATCTTAGATCAGAGAGGGGTGGGAGTTGTATATGTGCGCTGTGTGAGTATGAGTGTGATGATGTGTTTGAAAAAGAGAATAGGATTAGGTGTATTCTTGAACTAAGATGTTTTATACTTGAGTGTTTGAAAGTTTGTGTTTGATTTGATCTTAGGGATAAAGCAGCTCTCCTTCGTAATTTGGAAAACTAGTGCCCTTCCCCCCCAAGCAGCATCTTGCATAGGGCCCCCACATAGGTAGAAATGGCCCTGGATCTTGTCAAGCTACCCATTAATTTGAGCAAATATAAATGTTTGCAAACATAAATATGTAAGATTAATCAAAATGGGATTTTTGAGCAAAAAATGGATGATCTATTAGAGCTGGAGCCATGCATTTGGACAAAGTTAGTATTCATGGAAAAAATGTAAAAATGAGTCCAAAGTACTTTTGGGCAGAGTGAAGTGGTTCAGACCCAAACTCAGCAAGTCGTGTGTGTTCAGACAGCCAGCTGCACTTCCTGGTCAAATAGTGGATGCCCGTAGAGTAAGAGAAGCGACAGGTAAAGTCAACGCTGTCAGCGAACTATAGCAGTTCAGAAATGTTCATCAGCTACAATGAGCACTGGTCATGATTGATTACACCAGTAAATACTGGATATATCAGATTTGGCAGCAGCAATACACCCCCTGTATGATCTGCTGAGGAGAAACTGATTTAACATGGAATCAACAGCAGTAAGGAGTATTTTATCGACTTCAGGGCGTCTTAACACACCATGAATGACTAAGACAGATAGCTTTTTCAGCAAATATAAGTGTTTACCTGATATGAACAAAATTAACAGGTGAATTTTATGCAGCAGATGTTTCAAAGCTAGGCTTGGACAGACTCTGACTCATCACAGATCATAAGCTTTTAGTTCCCCTGATAAACGATAAAGATTTCAGTGTGATAACACTGCACTGGATGGCAAGTTATGGGCTTCAATGGGAAGGAAAAATGTGCACCAGGGAAAACACTGTCCATTTCTAAGCCCCTGTCAATCATCCCTATAAAGAACACAGACTACAAAGTTGACCATCGCTTGTCAAGTCAATGCTGTGACTTACAGTTGACCGATATCACAGCAAAAACTGGACATGATAAGGTCTGCCACACAGAGGGAAGAGTGGCTACAGAGTGTACTGATCAAAGATGGATGATCTGAATAAGTGAGAAGCCTCACAAACTGTCCAAAGACTAAACACAGTCACTGTCTACATGAGAGTGCTTTATCCCACCAGGCTGTTGCTTTGTAATTCCACAGGCAGTGAGACATGAAATACTGCAGTGCATACATGGAGGACATCAAAGCCCATCAAAATGTGGGGAAATGTTAAGGAATCTGCGAGGTGGTTGTGTAAAGTTTTTTGGAGCATATTTCCCTGTTAGCTAGTTTTGATACTAGAAAATAGGAGAGGAGTTGATGAAGAATATGAAAAAACATTTAGTTTCTGTTTCAGGAGCTGAAGCTTCAGGGACAGTTATGTGTGATCAATATCAGCAATAAGGTGATCAATTAAACCAGGTTACATCCTGACTGTGAGATGGGAAAATAAAAAACAGGCTTTGACAATAATAAAAAGTCTAAATGGATCCGTCCTTTATTCCAGCTGGATCACATTGTGTTTTTATTCTCTGTATAAATTCCAGTGCAGACATTAGATGTTCCAGAATAAAATAACATGTTTTCAATAAAAACCTGCAGGTGTGTTATAATAGGCGTGATTTAAGGTCAGATATGTGAAGCTTTACTAATGTAGCTAATCTATGTAATCAGTAATTCTGATAAAAACGAAATATGATGCAAATCTTATAACCGAGACACTGTTAAACTATTATATCATTCTAATTGTCACAAGGCTATTTATCGGAGTAATCTAGTTGTCCTCAGTGTTGCTGAAGCTGTAGATTTTACAGGTTTGTGAGATGTTTTGCTGCACAGCACCATAACTGTCATGGTTTGGTGTGCCCAAACATTTCACCAGCACTGGTAACTATTTTTTCACATCACCTATGAACTTTGCCCTTGCCAACTACCATAACAAAGCCTCATCTGCTCATTCATCATACATAGAGATGCAAGCAACAGCCATTTTATTTCAACTGGATACATGGATTAAAGGACCTACAACTATTACAGCACAGCTGGGAGATCACGCTTTGTTAAATTTGTACAAGGACTTTACATTAAAAGAGAACCAGAAGCCTTCCAGCCAGCAGGGATGTAGTCAGAGCTTACACCAAGTGAGCTCACCAAGGAGAAGATAGCTAGGAGGGAAGAGGTGACATATGCTACTTGTTCCTCCAGGAGCAACAACAACAGACACAGATACTATAAAGGGAGTAGAGAAGCAATATGAATGGACACACACCATCAGAGACATTGTGAAAGGAAAACCTTAATAGAATCGGACCCATAATCTGGATTGTGACCAGGTTTGTAAAGTGTGTAAACTTATCATAAGTCTGAAAATACAAGCGTAATGTGATATGTTTTGATGAAGACGTGTTCCCAGAAGGTCATGTTAGGATAGTTGTCTTCCACTCAAAGTATCCTGGTTCATGCATTTATTCATGTCAGACTTGAGGAAACACAATAATGCAATTCATGTCTGTAAAAACGGAGAAATTGGAAAGAGCAGCAAACTCTTAAAAGTTAGTTGATGTTGTCCGGAGGTGCTGGTGAAATCTGCAATAAAGACCACTCATGCTGAGTGGGATCTCCAGAATGAAAGCAATAGAGGATTAACCTTCAAAAATGGCTATTTGAGCAACAAAGAGTACAAGTCCTTGATTATGCAAAGTATAGATAAATGTAATTTCTCTCAATATACAAGAAGTGCTTGGTTAAATGAATGTATGTACACTGTGGCTGTGAACTGTGGTGCTTAACAGCATTTGAGAGCATATCTGACAACCAAAAAGCTAATAGACTGGGAGCCCAGGGGGAGTGTTAAAAACAATATGAAACCCCTCTAAATAACCTCCTATAACAGTTGTCTATGAACAAAAAGTTTACAGCAAAGCAAACACACAAACAGACTGAAAACGTTAATAGATCTGTGTCAGCGGTTATCTGGAAGCTAATTGAGACAGTTTGTCAAATCATTTTTGCCTTGCTTTTCAGCATCTCAACATAAATTTCCAAGCGTCTGTGATAAATTTCGCTCTGTGCTTTGTGGCGTCGAATTGCAGCTCTGTTATTTTTTTCTTTGCTCTCCTTCAATGATTTATTCCAAAAGCTGTGTGTGTTACCTAAAGCAAGAACAACTCATAGAACATAAAAGCTCTACTTCAAAGTAAATTCATCAGAGTTCAGCCTTGTTCATTCTCTGTCTGTGGCGCAGCCTTTAACTGTAGCATATGCCCATAGAAATGGTGCAAGAATGGGGGAAGGAATCTTAAATATCACTCACCAACCCATTCATCCTCAACTTCTCTGGGGCATCAAACACTGCAACTGGCATCTCTGAGAAACACATAAGGTATCTTTTGAGGTCTTTGGTGTGATGTGCTGTTTGCAACATATACGACGTTCTGATGTCATTCTGTTTGCTTTTGAGCAGATGACAAAGTCCCCATATGGTTTAACAGGAATTGCTGGGGTTAAGTAAAGAGACTTCTGACATGAAACCTGAGTATGAGAATAGTTTTATTTCATTATTTAATACTTCTCACTTTGCTTTGTTTAATTTTCACTCATTGATTATCTTCAGTTTCAATCACTGGTTACACTGATTATGTTTAGGAAATGCCTTATCTACGGAGCTATTTTAAGGTTTAAGCACTAAAATTATTTTTTTCTATAAAAAAAAAAAGAAAATCATTTATGGACAGCTTACTTGATTAGCTTCATAAACCAAAATATATTGGCTGAGTTTAGATCAGGATTAAGGATTGATTAGTGGTGTGGAAATGAATCAAGAATAGATCTATTGTTTAGCAAAGGATTCTTAACAGACATGCACTGTTAGGTCATCAGTGTAAAAAACAATGGATGGTAATCGCAAACCAATTCAGCTTTATAAGATGCTTTTACTGGGACAAAAAGCCGGTGCTGTGTCAAGGCCAGTTTCTCTGTCGAGATCTGCTGGCCATCGGGAGGTTCGAGAGGTTTCCCGTTTTACAGCAACAGCAGACCGTTGAGAAAACGGCATTTGCAGTTTTTTTTTAACTAATCGCTGCTGAGTTATTCCCCATTGGTGCCATTTGTCCCTCACCGGTGGCTGTAGTTTCAAGATGGCAGACCACCATGGTGCTTCCCTCCCGGCTTACCCGTCATACGTATGAACAAATCTAAAATTATTCGCTTGCGAGAATGTGTTAGATCATTAGCGGAGGTCATAATACACCAATGAAAACACATATAAACATTCAGATATTGATTTTGGCCAATAAACAACAGAAATTGTTACACAATGTCCCTTTAATTTATATAGTACTTCATTCAATTTTGTGCTAAAAGAAAAGAAAACATTTTTATTCTTAATTAACTGTTCACTGTGGTACATGGTGTATAGGAGGTTTGCTTTTTAGACACCAGAGTGCGTATTCAGAATAATCTAATCTCAACTATTCTTTACACTAAACCCACTGACAAAAATAGCAGTCTCCATGCCACAAGTGTCCATCCAACCTCCTTGAAGAAAGGCCTTCCATTTTCCCAGTTTGTGAGACTCAAACGTATTTGTACTTCATCTGATGACTTTGAGCTTAAGGCCCACAAATGTACACTGACTTTCTGCAGAGGGCTTATCCTACAAGCTGGCCTGACGCTGCCTTAGAGGAAGTACGCTATCTGGATGTTAGTCAGCATTCTAACCAAAGTCTTATTAAGAATTGCTCAGCTGTCTGTACCACTACATATTCCTTTCTGAACAAAGATATCAAAGACATCATCAGGAAACACTGGAATGTCCTTTCGGCTGATCCTGTTTGTAAGATGCTGTTTTTTGACTCTCCCAGCTTCTCTCATTACAGAGCTAAAAACATGTGGAACTAATTGTACGGGCCGATACCCATGTTCAGCATGTTCCTGTCCAGAGGAGGTTAGATGGGATGAATGGCTTCTTTCCATCTCTGCTCAGCATGTGAGAATTCTAAGAGTACAAGCACTTTCAGTATGTTACTTCCAAAAAATATGACATCATACTTTGTTTTACATGTACATCAGCTGGAGACAGATTTCTTCTTTCATGTCCATGTGGTCTGCAATATGTGGGTAAAACCACTAGACCGGTTGAAACCCACATTATCGTACATAAGAGTGCTATAAGGACAAATGATGAAAAATCCTCTATTGTTAGACATTTACATGAGGCCGGTCGTTCTGTCTCAACACTCTCTTTTTGTGTCATCCAGCAGATTTCTAGGAATTGCAAAGGGGGTAATATTGAACAGAAATAACTACGTGTAAATGGATTTTTTTTTTTTTTACTTAAACACATCATTTTGGTGGCCTGAGTGAGGACTATAATGTTTTATGAAAAGTTTTAATGTCATATGTCTTCCATGTACTAATTTTTTGATGTCTTCCTCCTGCTATGTCGCCCTGATTGGCTGTCTTGGCCACCCTATTTAATGTTTGAGCTTGTTCTTTGTGTGGCAGGACAAAAGAGAGCCTGGGCAGGGTTTGAATCACAGTCTCCCAGGTGAGAGTCATGCACGCTGACCATTCAGCCAAAGGGACATCCCCGTGGCCAAGTAACCAGGGCGCATGATCAATCTGAGGCATAGTGACAGGACCTCAACTGTCACATCCACTATCAGTGTTGATGATGGTCTGGTGACCAAAACGTTCACTTTATTTATTTTTTTGCACTTATTTGTTTGTGCACCCAGCACTATGTAAATAAATTGTCCAATTTTTGCATCCTATAGCCTCTACATTTGTCAGTGTACAGGCCTCCCTCCTTTTTGATTGTTAAAAAAACATAAAGACAAATATCAACTGTATGTTAAATCACTTTTATTAAGATGTCGGGTGGTTAATAATGATTATGGTATAATGATAAAAAAACGTTGTAAACATTGGGGTGGGATCAGATAAGCTTGTGCTTCCACCCACTCCTTTTGAACTTCAGTGTTTTCTTTTTTGGTTTTCTCTTTTTATTTTTATTTTTGGTTTTTATATTTGTCATTATGTTCAAATAAACTTTTTCATTCTTTCAAGATTCAGATAGATTTCTTGTAGACTAAAATATTGTCTAGCTGAACCTTTTTTAACATCTTCATATAGGGATTTATTTATTCATCCATTTTCTAACATGCTTACAATATTGTGAGTGAAACAAGAAGTCAACTTCTAAAATAAAAATTTCTACCTGGAAATGACACCGATGGCACCAGTGATCAAATCCCAGATTAAGATAGTCAGGAAATCTCCTGAAGCTGGGAAACAAATCCCAGGAATACATTTCTGGGTTGGTGACAGAACAAAAATAGTTAAAAGTTAGCAAAATATCATTAGCTATATGCTAACTGTCACTTTGAAGGCACATATTAGCCATGTGAACATGATGGTTACTCTGAGTGTTTTCCTTTCTCTCTTCTGATGTTTTATCATGTATTTGTGTCTTGTTTGTGTCTGCATCTCGGATGTTTACAGCAAGCTTCCTGGGAGCTGTGCATGGCAAACAGCAAAAGAGAAAGAGTTAAGTTTGTTTGGACATTCAAAAAGCTAAATAAGGTATTCTTCTAGATTTTAATTCATGGATACAGATCAGCCATGACATTAAAACCACCTGACTCATACCTCATGCTGTCCAAAGACTTATAACCAGTCATTACCTGGGCAAAGAACATCTGAGGTTGTCCCTGGATTAATCTAGAAAAACAACTAGTCACGAAAATGATTTGTAGATTAACTGGAAATGAAAATAATTCTACATTGAAGCCCCCAAACAAATCACAAAAATCTAAAGGCTGGTGCAATATCTATAAACTAAGTACAGACTTTCATTAAAGCTTTTGTGAGGCGTGGATTTAATCAGTACGCAACAGAAGACTTGGCACGAGACAAAAAGACTAATGCGGAAGTTGTTTATTCATAAAACCTGAAAGCACAAACTAAAAGACAAATGAATGTAGTTAACCTTGCAGGTGGAGTCACACAGTACTAAGCTATGGAAATTGGCCAAATTGATACAAAGTCAACACTTTGCAGTGCTGTGCTTTTTATAAAACCTGCAGCTTCTATGGAAAGGGAGCTGCTTACAGAAGTGCAAATTCAAAAAGATGTGCACTGTGTAACCTAAATAAAGTACAGGGGGTTTGAGAGCAAATTGGGTTTGTTCCCTAAGTACCAGTGGGATCTGGTAACCTCCTTCGCCAAGTGATTCAGCAAATGGAAAGAGGAAAGCTCTGCCAAGTGTATTGGAACAGACAGAGCTCATTTTAAAATGTGTACTATATTCAAGGTCTGCATACTTGCATTCTAACCCTAATATATATATTTAATTTGTACTATACATATGTTGTTTATCATTCTTCTTCCATTTTTCCTATTTAAGTATTGGAAAGTGAACCAGTGAGCTGAACTCCAGCTTAAACGCCTAACCATAACAGATATCTTGAATGGGCAATTGTAAATAATAAATGCTTGTCTTGTGTTGTGTCTATATCATACATGAGAAAGCTTTTATGCAGGCAGGAAGTTAAGTCTGAAAAATAATTTTCCCTTAGCCCAGGGTCACCCGTTTTCCTATTGTACTGATGCAATAAACACGACTTTGAACAAAAAACGAACAGAGTTGCTATGAAAGTCAAGTTAAGAGGGAAAAGGCAGACACGTGTAGGTAAGGACAAGCCAATTAAATTCAGTTACATAGCGGGGAATAGATGACTAGCTTTATTCCTTTTTCTTTTTGTGCCTTTTAAGTACATTATGTCCTAAATGAAATATTTAACAATAGCCACTAGAAATATAAAAAATCCTCTGTACTTTCATGTTTTCTTATTACTCTTTCTGCTGTTCTCATGATGATCTATTTGACCTTTCAATAAAAGTCAGATCGTTCTTTGTCCAGTCCCAGCAAGAGCACCAAAAGCGTCACTAGAGCAAATCCAGGTCTTGACGTGGCTTGTTTTTAGCTTAAATTCTTCATGTATTCTGACACAGTAGAAAAAGTACAGTGGGTGATTATGTCTCGACACAACACAGAATAAAGCTACTTAAGAAACACTTCCCGATCAAGAGAGAAGGAGCACTTATTTTCATCAATGCTGTCAATAAAAACTCTTTTCTTCTCCATTCAAGTCATAACTTTCAATCTCCTCCTCAGTCAAGGTAATTTCTTTTCTCAAAGACACGGTTTGTTGCTGCTCACTTCAGTCACATTCTGTCTTCGATTTTTCCTCTTCTGGAGTTGCTGTCATGTTCCACTCTTCTCTCCTGCCTCTCTGCCTCCACAATAGCTAATTGTGTGAAATTATGCTGTCTTTCTCAAGTTATTGGTAGTCAATTGTAAGCAGTTTCTTTTTCAATGAGATGACAACCTTTCACACTCTTTTCTCTAAGAGCCATGTTTTGTAAGACAATTACATCTTACAGGTCACTGGTCATCTTCTATTACAATGTTAAACGGGCTTCACTTCTCAAAATCTTGGCTTTCTTTGCTTTTTTAATAATGTATCAATTACTCACTCCTTGCTCCTTGCTAAATTTGAATGCAACGCATGCTCGTTCATGTTCTTTTCCCCATCAGTTCAGTTATTATTTATTGTGATAAGTAGGATGACAGGCTGCACAGCGGTGTGGTGGTTAGCAGTCACTTCACAGCGAGCAGGTCCCTGGTTCAAATCAGCTGGTGCCATGTTTGCATGTTTTCCTCCTGCATGCATGGGTTCACTTTACATACTCCAGCTTCCTCCCACAGTCCCAAAAACATGCATATTAGGTCAGTTGATGACTCTAAAATTGACCCTAGGAGTGAGTGTGAGCAGCGGGGCTGTTTGCCAACAGGCAACCCAGGCAAACGCTTGGCACTGAGTCCTCGGAGGCCCCCTTTGGCTGACCGGCATTGAATCACCACGGAGCAGTGGCAATGTGGAGAGTTTCCAATGACATCAGTCTGACGATGCAGAACTCTCTAAAGGGGAACCACCGCTCCTTTCAGCAAGTAGCATGGTACATTTTATGTAAACAAACAAGAGAAAGCGGGTTTATCAGTCTGGCAGTGACAAAAGGAAGGAGAAAAAACAGGAAGAGCAAAGAAAGAGATCACGACATTGGCAAGTAGATCAGCTCAGTCTGTCCTGCTCTTGTTTAGTACCCGGGTGTCACGAGGCTGATAATAAAAACAGATAACTTGGAAAATCATCTTTCTTAAATTATCAAATTAAAGCTGTGTCCAGTTAAGTTAAACTTGCAAGCTAATAATACTAATTTATGGACTTTGTAACCAAGACATGTAGATAAGGAATTACTAAAAAGGTACAAGTGGTGTTTACATTTTATTTTCCATATGAGTCCAATAGGCTTTAGGTCTCTAAGTTACTTATGTGCCGTATTATGCGGTAAATGCAGTCCGAAAGAGAAATAATTTAGGTTTCAGCACCTGGTTAAATTTTTTGTATTGGAACCATGTTAATTCATATTGTCCCCATTTGTTCACTCATTTTCTATCTCATGTGTCCCCATTTAATGAGATGAAAATTGTATAGAATGACCATTCAAAAGTTCATCCAAGACTTTCCACATGGGATGTCACATCTTTTATTAAACAAGCCACACACACTGTAAGGAGGAGAAAAAGGGGGATGTCTGCAGCAGTTAAACACTGTGCTTTAAACCACAGGCCTTCCTTAGATCCAACCTAACCCTTTGTCAATAATACGACACGTTACTAAAATGCTTTAACGTATTTCTTGTTTTGGTTTAGACAAAAACTTTCTTTGGGTAGAGTTGAAAAATAAAAATTAAATTTTTTTCTTTTGCCTATGAACCAACTTCACATCGGCTGTGTTTTCAGAGGAGGGCAGCTGATAACACAGACATGTTTATTTACAAAAATGTGGATCAACTAAGACGCCAATCGCCAAATATCTAATATATATACTGGTCTAAAAAAATTCCAAAGAGCAAATTGAGGATCTATGAGAGCATTACTATTGACCTCATTGATTATAAATACTGTGTGGATTTGATTGTTTAGAAATGTAATTTGATATTATTTATTGTTTTGGAACAGGGAGACTCTTGCTTGAACAATCCCTGTAATAAGAAGAATTACTTGCCATCAACGTTGCATTTGGAGCAATCTTGGAATAATTCATTTGTAAATTCAATCAGATGCCTCATTAAAAGAGAGTAAACAAACAAATGCCTCCCATAAAAGATCTTTTATTTATGTTTAGATAATATGACTATTTGAAGCCCCAGAAACTCTGAAAGAAGATGAGATGAGATAAAGCAGACTGACGAAAGCCATGTGACTAGGAAACTAAATAACATGCAAATTGAAAGGAAGCAGTGAATTGCTCTCTGAGGAGTCCTTTGCCCTGTGGAGAGTGCCAGTGGCAGCCTTTGCGCTAGCATGCACAGCCACTGAATGAGTATGAAACCATTTGGCCTTCTGCCTTCAATTCCAAACATGCAGACTCACAGTTAGGCGACTCCTCTGTAAGGGTGCTTAGCGTCCACTTTCAAATAATGAACTTGGATTCTCTTTGTATAATCTGACTCTATGAATGTTTCAATTTGGAAAACATGTTTTCCCCCTGTACCCAGAGTGCCAATTTTTTGGGAAAATACATCTCTTGCTGAAGATGTAATGCAAATGCATGCTTCAGGACAACCTTAAAAAATTCATTTTTATGTTAACACAAAGACTTTGTGAGTCCGCTGACTGCAGAGCCTTTAAGAGTGCTGTAGATCTGCATTTGAGGTTGTGCTAAATAATCTCTATTGGAACATGAGTCGGGTTACTCTTAGGAACAAGAATTTAATTTACCCCGCACAAAAATATGGCAGCCTGAGTAACTCACTTGTTTAGCCAGAGTGAGCCACATTAATGTAACAATGTGCATAGGGGCTTCATCCTCAACCCCATACTGCATGACTCATCTTCAGAAGTCCAAAGGTGAGCTAAGGTTAATAGAGACCACACATACAGAGACAAAAACATGATAAGTAGTTATTGGAATATTGACTAGCATTCATCTTTGTGTCTTTTTTATTTCATACAAATCACCATCTCTGTCTTAAGTTTCTGATTAATTTATTGGTATGCCATTGCAACACTGAACCACAAAAATGAACATCAATACTGCTCCCCCACCAAGCCATTAGGAGGAAAATAGATTCATGAAGAGAAACCGTGCATGTTTCTCTAACTCAGATGAATATACTTCTAAATGAACGTGCTGTGGTTCTTAAAACTGAGAATGGTCATGATTTATTTTTTCAGCATGTGTTAAAAGAAAAAAAAATCACCTTGTTTCTCTCCACCGTAATTGTTTTGAAGCTCTTGAGTCCAGTCCGTGTAAACGATGACCAAGGTGTGATGGCTTGTTTGTACTCATTTGTTCAGTAAAATGGAAGCTAATAATAAATCACAGGGAACACACATTTCTTCTCAAAAGAATGAACAACTCGCTGAGGCATGAAATCATTATAAATCTGTGGCATATGGGAGAGATGACAGGCGGCTCCAGAAGACTGCAGCCACTCAGCCTCCATCTGAATGAAACACTCTAAAGCCAAATCACAGCAATCAGGGTGGAATCAATAGATAACCAGAATCTTTTGCTTGGTGGTGATTGTGAGCTGTGCTCACAGATGCCTCCGTTCCCTCATTCTCCCCAGTGAGAAAAGATTGAAATCTCAATTTGTCATCAAGTCAATCAATCCACTCTCCTAATGAGTGCTCTGGTTTTGCTAACAGCTTCTGAGAACGTTACAGGAGACAGATGAGATTTTACATGAGCTACAGAGTTCAATAGCTACACTACACACGTTCTATAATTTGGCTCCCCTGAGCCATACCCAGGAAGAGTTGTGCACTCAATGTTATATTTTGTAGTCAGTCTTGTACATCATCCATATATATGTATACCGCACTGAAAAAGAAAACATATAGTTTTAGTGCCCTGTTGTTCCAACACTGACTCAGACTGGAGGTCAACTCAACAGCAAAAACACCACTCAGACAGGAAAACTCTCTGCTAATAAGGTCAAAGACAAGCAGCACTTCAGAAATAAATGCATACCCACATCTGTAAAGGTCAAGTTGCCATAAAATATATTTTTCCTGTAATACTGCTGCATATCAGCGTGTCAAATAATTTCTTATATAAAGGAAGAAGGAAACTGCAAAAGGAAAGAAAAAGCCCCGAAATTTTAGTTTTTTAAAATGTATGTGTATGTATGTGTCAGGATTTTCTGTGTTAGTTGGCTCAACAAAACCTGATGGTGGTTGATCTTCCTTTGTTAATCAGATCTTCCACTTCAAGATACAAGCATGCTTGCATAAAATACTTATGCATCATTCAACAGGTGTAGCCTACTTCCTGTGCAAACTACAACTGATCTGACAAGTCATTAATATGTAGCAAAACCCGACTGAACTCCTTAAAGGTAGGGTGGGGAAATGTTTTCCAGGAGCATTTTTTGTACTTTACTCCATCCCCTTCACAACCCGATTGCAGCCAATTAATTAAATACGCAAAAATGAAAAATTTTAGTCACCTGTGGAACGGACAGGACTGAAAAAACACCATCCAATCATTCTAACTGGCCTGTTCTAAATGATTGGATGGTGATATGTCAATCAAACTCAACTTCCATTTGTCCCCCCCCCCCCCCATGTAATTCTGTGCTCCTGGTACAGTAGGTCGAATGAAAACTTTTGTGTTGTGCCAACATAAATTTATTGATGAGACCAACTTCACACAGAAAAAGGTATCAAATTACGTTGAAAAAACTACAATTATTTTTCTGATGCAATTAAATATTAAAAAATATAAAGTTTTCTTTTTTATAGCGTACAATGTCTGAGTACATTTTCAGAGGAAAACTATAAATTTCAATTTTATATCATTTTATTTGTATAGTGCTAATTAACAACACTCATCTTCATGCAGTTCAAAGACAGTCTAATTCAAGTTCATCATCCAGTTAAATCTACATTAGTCCATTTTACAGTAATGTTTACAAATTTATGTCCTCTTCTGTTTTTCTCTGATTTAAAAGAGAATAACACCATGCTAGCAAAGATTCTACTTATATAGATCACCTAAAACAAAAAAAAAGTTTTAACATTAATATAAGCACTAAAATACAATTTTCCAGCCTGTTTTGTGAACTTTAGGGTCTAAACTTTGAGCATTAATTGAAAATAAACATCATTGTCCTGTTTTATTTCTTTTTTTGTAATTGTTGGTGTGTATGTCTGTAATTTTTCCAGCCCTTGTAAAGGCTTAATCAGTGGGACCATAATGGTGGCCAAACAAACACTGTCATTCAAAATGGGATTCCTTTTTTTTTTAAATATATTTTTCCTGTTGAATACCATATCCTTGACCTGATGGTCTAACCTCGCTTCTGAAGGAAATGCATAGAGGCACTTTCAGACTCTTAATAAACTGCAACTTCTTGGTTGAAATAGAGTTGAGGAAAAACAAAAGTGGAGGAACTGAAATCAGTTAACTGGAGAGAAGCCACTTTTCCCACTGCCAAAAGCAAAAGCAGCCAACCATACATCACTTTGGATGAGTCATGGCATTATCAAACACAAAAGTCCTTCCAAGATGGACAAAGAATCGTTCCAGGGAGGTAAAAGAGGTCCTCGATGAGACAGCAGATTCAGATTGTCCTTTGATTTGATGTAAGATTTGAAATTGATTTGAAAAAGATTAGTCTTCTGACGATCTTATCACAATTAACAATGCACTAGATTGCTATATAATAAGATTTCATAATTTAAATGCTAATGCTTAGGATTTTTCCATCAGCAAAAGCCGATTATTGGGATTAGTGAGAAAGTTTCAGAGCAACAGAGGTTTATTGGGTGCAGACATGCTAAGGGATAAATTACAACACAAAAGGCCACACTTTTGACATTCTATTTAAAAGGTTTTGTGGGCTCAAGTGGCCTCTACTGACAGTGGAAGCATTCAGAAGGCGGAGCATGACATGCAGGAAAGGACATAAGGACAAGACTCAAACCTGAATCAACTCAACTTTAATTATAAAGCACTTTAAAACAACCTCAGCTGAAACAAAGTGCTGTACAAAGTAAGCACATCAACACAAGGAAATAAAACAATTAACAGTGAAATTGATAATAAAATAATTGCTTTATTGTTTTTAAAACAATTTAAAAACAATAAAACAATTTGAAAAGAATAAAACTATTTAAAAACAAATAAAACCAATAATCAAACAAACCATAAAACACAAAACAGAAGCAGAGTCTCATGCCGGGTTGAAAACCAAGGAATAAAAATGGGTTTTAAGACGAGTTTTAAAAATGGACAGTGAGGTGGATTGTCTAATGTTTTTGGAGCGAGGCATGAAAGACTCATACTGGGTTGCCAATACATGTGATTCTACATTCACTCTTGGAGTGAGCATGCATCGCTGTTTATCTCTGTGTTGGCATGTGATGGACCTAATAATAATAATAATAATAATACATTTTATTTAACAGCGCCTTTCTCAACACCCAAGGACACTTTACAAAGGTACA
>JBBBVU010000007.1:26775389-26787969 GCA_037177055.1 Atherinosoma microstoma
GAGTTTGAGGAAGTTGGAGGTGAACCAGGATGTGATTTCGGAGAGGCAGAGGGTGAGGGAAGGGGGCGGGAGAGTGGCGTTCGGCTGACTAGAGATATAGAGCTGGGTGTCATCCGCAAAACAGTGAAAATTAATACCATATTTACGGAAGATTATATGGATGGCAGCTGGGAGAGGCTCCAGCCCACTTTGACCATGGATAGGATAAAGCAAGTGTGAAAAATAGATGGATGGATAAATGGATATTAGGTGTGGAGAGGGGAAAATGTTTGTCATCTTTTAACATACTTTGTTAGCTTCTAACATGGCATGGCTAGATAATTGCATTAATGGAAAAATGGTGGCAAACAGACACAAGTATGGCCGACATGAAAATGAAATGGTCGGACAGATTCATCAGTCACCGTTCACTGGTTTAGAAAAATCAAAGTAAATGTCCATCTCCAGAAACATCTAATTCACCAATACGGAAAGTGTCAGGCTGATTAAATAAAGTGCAAGAGGTAATTATTAATCAATAATTGCCAGACATTAGTGTCGAAATGGCCATTTAAATTTCCGATTAATTCACTTCAGCCTTTATTCCAGTTTTGTAGTTCCTGATGTTTTTTGTCTTTAATATGTTTTTACCATTAATCTCTCTGAGGAACTGAAGCCACTTAAAAGGTTTCTGCCACTCCAAAATACTGTTAAGGAACTTGTCATTAGAGGCTGACCGATGTGATATTTTCAGGCCCGATACCGATTCCGATTATTAGCAGTCACGGAGGCCGATAACCCATATTTAGAACCAACATTCATTTGAGGTCAAAATTAAACTCTTGACCAAAATCTTGAACTAAAATACAGACACCGTGCTCAGAACTCACGCGCTGACAAGAGGAGGCTCAGTGGCTGAGAACACACATACACAGACAGGCAGATACATGCAAAGATTGTCTATAGTGAAAGACAGTGCACTCCAATACAGGAAAGGGTAAGCTAATCATCCCTACCCTGCATTAAAACTAACCTGAAAACAATTAGCTTTGATTGGGAAATACTTTTCTTTCTCTCTCTAACACATACACACACACACACCACTCTTATTACAACATTCTAGTTGTTTTGTACGGTGAGCAGTCTCATAGCGATGCAGATAGAAGAACAGAGGGACCCGAAAGCCAATCGCTAAGCGCTAATTGCTATTCGCTCCCTTCATGGTGCCTCTACTAGTTACCTTCATATTTCAGGTCTTTCAGTAACATTATTACTCTTCCCGGATTGTAGAGGATTGTGATATTTATTTAGGTTATTATTATTATTTAGGTTAGGTTATTCTGCTGCAGTGCTGTCTGAACTTACCACCGCGTTAGCCTGCTTGGAGCAGCTTCTCCTCGTCTGCCCCGAGGCATGTTCACACCAGTGACTATAAAAGATATGGACAAACCTTCCGTCACATGACCCGTAGGTTTCTGAAGACCTGAATTGAGGCTCGTTAGGAGGTTCCCACCATCGCCATTTTGGCAGCGTCACTAGTCTCGTCACTCCCGGAAAATATAAAAATGGGCGACGAGGTGGCGTTTAGAGGTGGGCTGTGAGCGTGGCGAGGGATAATTGACACCCATCAAACTCTAAGCTGCCTGTAGCTACAAGCTAACAAAGCTGAGCTAACGGGAGCTAACCAGCTAACAGAGATAGGCGGGCTAAAGCTAAAGCCAAAATGACCCCGTTTTAAGTGGATCTATCATATCGGCCATCTGAAATATTAAAAAGGCCGATGGTGATTAACGTCAAAAATGGCAAAAATCTGCACCATTAACCGGCTCGCCGATTAATCGGTCGGGCTCTACTTGTCATCAATCCTTTTTTGAAATAAGGACACTACTTTGTTAAAAAGCACATTAGGAGCTCGTTCTGTAAGGCTTGGCTATTAGCTTCACCGCTGACATTTGGATAGATGAGGATTTCCCACTTCATAGTGTGATTCTGTGTAGTAAGTTTAGTGGATCACACAAGGGAGAAGCAATCGCAGTTAAGTTCATAGAGATGCTCGAGACATGGATATTCCCCCCAAAAAAACAATGCTTCAATGCTAAGAACATGATTAAAGGTATGAGTGAGGCAGAGCTTCCCCGCCTCCCGTGTGTCACTCACACACTCCAGCTGGTTGTAAATAAATACTAAAAGTCAGAGTTGTTTGTGTTTTTTATACTAAAACTATATCAAAAGCTCTTTCTTCCGAATGATCTAGCATTGTGTTCATTTAAACTTTCTGTGTACATAGATAGATATATACATCAAAAGTACTAATGGTATCGGTACTCCGTATCGGTGAGTACTCAAGAGTGAGTACTCGTACTCGGTCTGAAAAAAGTGGTATCGAACATCCCTACTTTTTAGCACATGAAATGATTACCGTTGTAAGCAAGATCGGGCCATTTGCTGTAGAGAAGAGGATTTACTTTCAGACCTATTCCCCATCCCGCCATTGCAGAAGACGTTTCTGACACCGCCCGCTGTTCCAAACAGCACTTTGAGTGAATCATGCAGCAGTGCCTTCAGACTTCAGAATGTTTAAATGCAGAGTGCAGAGTTTAAGCTGAAAAGTGCATTAGACCCATTTTCCTGTAGCCCCAAATGCTTTAAGCTAAAAGGTTCAACTTGAACTGCAGTCAGGCTCTACAGATGGCTCACTGTGAATGACAAAACTTTCCTGGCTTATTTAAGCATTTAAGAGTCATCCCCTTAGATGAAACCCTGAAACTTGGGTTGTAGAAAAATCTCCAGTTGATATTGGTAGTGGTAAGCTGAGGTTTTGGTTCATGGAGTCAATTTGGTGTTTATCAGTTTTGCTAGGGGAGAAGAGTAATTGTGTCATCAAGGGGGATAATCAGTAGAGCAGAGCACATTAGAGAGGAAGTGCTATTGAGCTATGTGTTACCCGTTCCTGTTACTTCCTGGGAAAACAATTACTGTGTTTGAGTAACCAATGATTGAGACAACATGAACTCACGGCATGTGCAATTGATGAAGACTGCTTCATGCAAAATAGCCTGAATTTGCTTTTAGCATGCAAAGGTTTTTTTTATTTATTTTTGTTTGTTTTCATCAAGTTAGAGTAAATCAAAAAAGCGTTTTCCTGCTCCACAGTTTGCTTCGCCAGCTGAGATACCTGAGATGTGAAACACATTTTAAAAGTAAATGGCTGAGCAATCTCACTATCAGTGCTGCTGAGCAGTAATATAACACAAATCCATCCATGCACGGCCTCCCTACAGCTCACTGCGAGTCACCCTCTTCCAGACACTCACGCAGACACTTAACAGTCACTATAATGATGCACATTCATAATAGATTTGAACACAACCTACACAGGATCTGATACGTACAGAGTATCATTTCACATTGTTTGAATGGTGGGTTTGTGAGTGACTGTGAGAATATGCTGCTTTAACTCTTTTCCATTCTGGTAAAATGGTCCTGAAATGGTCATCTTTGGCATACATTAGATAATTGAAAGCTGTTCTGGAAACCTGGACTAAATGCTTGATTCTGGTCCCTTTCTTTTTTTTCTTGAACAGTAGGAAATACTCAAAGTGTTACCAGGATTGAGTTACAGAAGTTTGAACACACTGGAAAAGATATTTTTTATGTCAATTTTATTTTATTTTTTTGCTTGCTGATCTCTGTAGTTATAACCTATCTGTTAATAAACAGGATCGGACCACAGCCTGCTGTCATACCTAGTTCAAATCTGATAACAATTGCATAAGAACATCTATGTTTAGGTTCCTCTAAAACTATGTCCAAATAATCCTCCCTAGCAATTTGAGCCCATGGAATTGACGCAGGAGATCCGATTCGCTTGTGATACTGATGTTAGTTAGAAGCTAATAATACTGGAATCACTCTGAAATCATCACATCAGGCAACAAGTCCTCCAGCTTATGTTTGTATAAAAATATAAATATGCTTAGTGCAAGTGTTTCCACTGTGGAGCAGATGTCATTGTCAAGTCTGGTGTTTAACAAGCCACAGAGTCCACATAATGAGGAAGGAGAGGTACTTGGATGGAGCACCAAATGCTTCCAGCTGCCAGTTTTCCAACAGATCAAGACCAAGGTACATTCTGTCAGTGACGCTACATAACTTTACTAAAATGCTTTTCTCATTTTATGGTTGGGTTTAGGTAAAAATGATTAATTGGGTAGAATTAAACAACAATCATGGCTAGTTGATATTAACATGCATTCCCTTTACAACAACTATTGCCATTATAGAGCCTATTTTACAGTTTCTTTAGCTTTAGCTAATTTGCCAAGGCTAAATCAGGCTAAAGAGTTACTTGATATCATTTGGTGACATCAGATTTGCACATTTGTGACATTAGAATGTTATTGACTTTGTGAGGGAAGTACAATGCACCACACCTGATGTACATCAATGTCTTAGCTACTGATTCCATGTAGGATCATAGTGCTGGCTGCAATTGTTTGGTCACAACACAAGGAAGAAACATACCCCCACGTGAGTTGGCAAAATCGACAAAACTGAGAATAGAGCGGTGATAAGGTTTCTAGTCCTGGAAATCTGCCAAACGGGGTGAAGAGTGATTGAATGCCATTCATGGGGAGTCTTCTTTTCTTCTGCAACTATCAAATGCTGGGTGAAGGAATTCCAGCGAGGCAAAGAGAATTTGGAGGATGAGCCCCGTTTGGGATGGCCATCAACAAGTACCAGCCAGGAAAACATTGACACTGAACACAAGCTAGTGATGGAAAATCGCTTTATCACTCTTCATGAGTTTGAAGAAAAAACAGGACTTGAATGGGAACACGCCATATCTCCAAAGACAAAGAAGTTCCAAGCCACTAGGTTCACCAAGAAGGTTACGGTGATTATTTTCTGGGACAGTAAAGGAGTGGTCCACATCGACTACCTGCCCCACGGAACCAGAGTGAAAGAGGAATACTTTGCTAACCTACTGAAAGAGGTGCGCCAATCCATCAAGGAGAAATACCACGGAAAAATCTGTCATGTTCTGTATCGTTCAGACAAAGCGCCAGTCCACACCAGCTGAGTTAGAACGGAAGCTGTGTGCCAGTGTGGCTACAAACTCCTCCCTCACTCACCCTATTTTCCAGACCTAGCCCCAGTTGACTTTCACCCCTCTCCCAAGCTAAAATTATACCTTCAGGATGGAGATTTGAGGATGATAATTAGCTGACCGCTGTAGAGGCCTGGTTAGGGGACCAAGATGGTGAGTTCTACCGATCGAGTATTGATTACTGCCAAACTATATGGAACAAGTGTGTGGAGTTGGAAGGGACTTATGTTGAAAAATATAGCAAGAGATATCCAAATAACTTTTTTTGTAATTGTTTTTGTGAGGCTCAAAACTTTTTTTTATCTCCCCCTCTTCTAATTTCTTTGCTCAATGTATACTGTAACTCACAGATGAATTCTCAAAGTTTATCTTACTTAGTCTGTGCAATGGAGCAAACAATTTGTAGGGCAGAACTGAAAAGTTTAATAATGTACTGATATTTCACCCACCCAGAGACTCTGTAGATTGAATACATATCTGGATAGAGATTTAATTAGAAGCACTGACTTATCCCATTGCTTAAACCTGATTGATGCCTAGTTCTAATTAATAAGTCTTCTCTCAGTTTTTTAGGATGTTTTCACTTTTTTTTTAGTTTTGGTGAGTTGTCGGATCATTTTATCCCCATGAAATAAAACCATGTAAGTAGAGAGAAACCACTTCTCGATGTAAAAAGTACAATTTTTCCCTCTTAATATAGCTGATTAGGGTATAACATAAGACTTATTTCCTTCATATCAATGGCAGACAGATGCCAGATGTTTTTAGTCATTAGGATCCTTGATGGGTTAACAACTTGTTTCATATTTTATTTCACATCATTAAAATAACCTTAAACTCACATTTTCTCTTTCACCATCAATGAAAAATCCATAATTTGACACATACACATATTTTTCACTTCAGTTTTAACTGCTTGGCAAATACTGAATATTGGACCATGACCAGTATCCAAGCTATTTCTGTCAGTAAGTCCTGCTTGTACAAGCAGGTTCATATTTTAAATTCAGAATTTAAATGAGGACAAGGAAACTTTCTTCCTTGAATGTAAAAGCATTCATGCATCTAATGTTGGCTCATTCATCATTTGGCAAAGTGAAGGTGAAAGTGTAGAAAAACCGAACAAAATATTTCTTCAGCGCACTGTGTGGGTGGCTTGTGCATTTGTTTGCCTACACTTTAAGTAAGTCTTTTCTTCATTCCTTGTTTTAAAACCTTGATAAGGAAGTCAATTTAATGCCCAGGATTGTTTACTTGCACTTAGATGGCTTATGATGTTATTGACTTGATATGAATAATCTGTGTGCTGTATATTAAATAGCTGAAACTTTTCAACCTCCCTCCTTTCAGAGAATAATTGATTAACTTGAATTATCACTGACAAAGAGATGCACCCACTGGGTGGATAGACGTGGGGAATAAAACAGCCTTAGAATGTGTTTCTCGGTATCACACACTTAGAATCTGATCATAAGGATATAGCCCTGACCAAGGTCACACCAGGACCTTGCTAAGACATCTTATATAACATAGTTAACAGTTTCTTTCATTTTGACCAAATGGTCATCACCTCTCATGAATGGACCTCCCGTGTCACCATCAAGGTGAAGCAGAACTTGGGAACACTCAATAATAAAATCAACTGACTAGATCAAGCTGGGCAGTTCCTGCTCTGGTCTGACCCAGCCTGTATAAAGAATGTGCATCTTATGTAATCTGGACTTTGTCCACCATGTTGGGAATACTGTTAGCATATACATTTAAGGTTTCTCACAAGTATGCTTTGTTAAAACATATTCCACCTCTGGGCAGTGGTGGAATAAGGTGGTCATGGGCCCCTAGGCTAATTTTGGGATCTGCACACCCCGCATCAGCACAGCTCATAACATAAATAACCATGGCCTTTCTGTGGCTCTCTGATCCTTCATGTTCAACAATGCGCATAGCTGCATTTTTCCAGTGACTGTAGCCTGCAGTGAGGGCAGACTGATGATTACTATTCCCAAATAGTTTATGCAAAACAGAACACTATATACTATAGGAAGAGAAGAAAAGAAAGAGAGAGAGAGAGAGAGAGAGAGAGAGAGAGAGAGCAAGTGATAAGACAAGAGTCAAGATAAGACTGTCCTTACTGTCTGAGATCTCAATGGCTACAGGTAGGATGCAAGATGGATGCTGAATTAGCCGTCAATAGGGAGTGATCCACAGAAAAAATCTGAAAAACTTCTGTAGTGCGTCTTTTTAAAGGTAGGGTAGGAGATATTTTCCTGAAGCATTTTCTACTATATAGCTTAAAATCCTCTTTACACCCCGATTACAGCTGATTAATTAAATGCTCTAACACAGATTATAACAAAAAACTACAATAACGATTTTATTTTTCAAGACAGGTGTAAAAAAAAAAAAAAAAAAAAAAATGCTCTAACACAAAAATAAAACCTTTCAGTTACCTGCAACGGACAGGACTGAAAAAACACCCTCCGATCGTTTTAACCAGCCTGTTCTAAACCATTCGGATGGTGATATGTATATTGACCTCAACTGCCATTTGTACCTCTCCCATGTTCCTCTTAGACACACTGTATGGATTTCCCGGGCTCTGGGGGGGGCGTGGCCTCAGGAAAAAATCTGACGAAAGGGGTTGGACTTCTGAATTGTGTATTTTCGAAATGTAGCTTGCTCGAACCGTTTTTAAAGGATCTTCTACCCTACCTTGAAAACATAAGGAAAAATATAATAAGAGTTACATAAAATATTTTTCTCTAGCATCTCAAACAGTTACTTCCATCACACTGACTGTTTATAACCCTCTTCGTGTCGTGTGGCATTTTCAACTTCAAGACTTTTCTTGTGTTTATTCTTATAAATGTTTCAGGCTAATAATGCACATTTATAAGCAGATATGTGTTATTTTCTCTCCCAGGTGTTTACTGCTTTCAGAAAATGAGATGTTTGTGTCATGGTTCACATTTAATGAGTCCAGTGTCACTCTATTTTAACCGCAAAACATGAAAAAAAGTGTAACATTTCAAATGTGTGCTGGATTCAGAAGCAATTTACCCAAAGATGTAACAGTAAATGGTACATGCTAATGGCTTTGGGGTCAGCGAAGCTAGATTGTGACCGGAGGGTCAAGGGCTTGAATTTCCAGAGGAGAGATTAAACAACTTCAAGCCCAATTCCATTTTCACACCACTATACTTGGATTGCTTTAGTCAAACTCAAGCTTTAACAAGCAGCAGAAGACATTTATTTTAGAAGGTGACAAACTGTTTTGCATCTGGAGTGTTTGCTCCTATAAATCCAGATAAACGACAGTTATCCAAAAGGGAAACATTTTCTCTGTGCAACCTCACATAACAGGTCACTTACAATGATTTCATTTACATTTTTATTTTGGAAAATAACTCTTTAGCTACACACTGGTAAATTTATTGCTTAATTTCCAGGGGCATTTTCAATTCCTCCCCTTGGCATTACAGTAATGCAGAGTGAAAAAAATGGACAGCGCTAAAGGTTTACATTTGGCTTATTCAGTACAGATTTACAGTGAGGAAAAAGTGGTAAATTAGCCCTTTAAGTGTTCTTATATTCTTAGAGAACTTGAATATATTTTGACATAATATCACAAGAACACAGATACAAAAAGGCCTCTAAGAAGAAGAGAATGAGCAGCAGTAATAATGTAGATTAGAATAAAGTGTAGCTCTTCTTATAGTTCATTAGTAGTCATGATGGTTAGCTATTGTGTCATAGTTAGTGCTGGATTAATATTCTTATAGAAGTTTGAAAAAAAAAAGACTATAAGATATAAAGGGATTACATAAAAGGGCCCAGATGCCCCTTTTTTTTGGTAGACATCATCAATCAAACATAGAATCTAAAGTAAATGTGTGTTCAGAGCTCCTGTTCTCCCACGGTGTGTCTTATTAAATAAACCAGGGACAATGGATTTTATTACTTCTACTGCAGCTCAGATGAGATGTAACTTTTTTTTCATCCTTCGGAACACCAATCATCTACTTTGCTGTTAAACTGTTGCTTCTGAGGAAATACAGGAAATCTGCACCTTAGAATCTATGCTTGTCATTATATAAGGTTACATGTGTTGATGTTTTGTGTTTTTTGTGTGTGTGCGTGTTTGTGTCATGTATCGGCGAATGACTTCCAACAGCATCTGACAGAAGCCATTAACTGAAACAAATTAGACATCCAGGTTCTTGGACACTTTAAATTAAAGTAGGAAACAATAGGATGGTGGTGTCCAATTGCTAGGGATAAGAAGCAAGTGACACTAAAGTAAACAGCATGGTTTAATGGGAAAAGACAGAGATTTATTTGATCAATATTGTCCTTCCTTTCGACTCTTAGAATAATTAATGTAAAACAAGGTTCTGGTTATGGATGGGAGTGTGTCACTGCATGCTGTGTTGGGATCTTATCAAAAACTGCAAAAATTATGGACCATGGAGGCAACAGGAATATGAACACAAACATGTTTTATCTGCTTATTCAAAAAGGCTTATGGCTATATCCCATTTTGTCTGCATCTCCTATCTAAGCTTCATGATGAGAGAAAAAAGATTTGGATAAGCATTTAAATTCATGAAGTAGAGGAATATAGTTCCTGTAAAAATTGATCTTAGCCCCAGACATACTGTTTCATCTTGCAAAGCAACACTGTAATGTTTATCAATGTATCCTCGGCTTGTCCATTTGAATGGTGCATGAAATGACATTTAGAATACCGGCATGCCCTTTACTTTGCACTACTCATTATAGTTGAGGCAAGCTCTGAGAGATGACTTTGGATTATGCAAAACAGCTGTGTGGCAGGAGTTGAGCTGGAAAGTCCAATCCTTTAGACGGATGAAGAAGAAAATGAAAATTTAACTTCCATTTGCGCTACACGAGTGCCTCTTCACAGGTTCCATCTGTTGGGTATTGGTGTGTTTAGAAGGAATTTAATCTTCACACAGATACCATACTTAACTGAAGATCTCAGTCAACTTATTTCTCTGTCATATTTGACTAAAGGTGCATGGTCTTAAATGCTCATGCACAATTAAGTATTATCTTTCTCCAGATAAGACTGTTACCTGCCTTAATTGTTGACGGGAGGGCACTAATGACCCTTGCACATGAGCACTGTTTTGCTCCCAGATGCTGCTGCTAAAAATACTAAACAGAGCCCCAGACTGTTAAGCTTCATCAAAGCCAATAACCCATATAGCCTAATTATAAACTTAAGTTCTCTCTGTTTCATTCTTGGTTATCATAACCCAGTGGCTGCTGATAGACTAGGCAATCTGACTCATTTTCCATATTTACCTCCAACTGAACCACATCTGTATGCATGCATGATTTTGCTGTTTAAACGAGTACTATACATCTATCCATACCTCAGTCAACTCTTACATCTTATGAATAATTTAATATCAAACAACTGAATGGCCCAATGATTGAATTATTTACTAATTTGCCATAATTGTGTTTATTATAAACCAGCCTATGTCTTCCTATGACTTTTGGCTTTTTTCACAGCAGACATTTAGATTTGTCAAGAAAGATGAAACGTGTGCTACTAAAATATTCATGTTGGTTCTGTTGTGTTCCAGTAAGGCAATGTAATAATAAGCCATCACAAACATTCGCAAGACTCTGAAAGTGAAGCGGCTTAAAAGAAAGTTATCTCTGATTGTAGAGACCCCTTTCCAACAATTCTGGCACACAGCATTTGCAGATCAGTTAAACCCTGTGATAAAGAAAAAATGGTGAAAATAATTTGGGTGCCAGCATCGTGTTTCTTTAAAGTTTGGGCAAAAGACAGAAAAAAGAAAAAAAAAAGGAATAAAAAGAAAATACCACCACTAATAGAATGATGTGAAGAGGAGATATAGGCCTGCAAAATCAAAGGTTGTTTTTGGAAAATAATGTCCTCTGGGGTAAATAAGAGAGACTATACCTACAATCAGTGCAGAGTTACAACCCCAAGTTGGATTAAAATCAGACTGCTTTTCAATGGAAAGAAGGAATTGTAACATTTACTTTTACTTTTATTGCAAACTTTACAAACTTGAGATGTTTGATATTTTGTCAACGTCATTTCCCTTGATAACACACCAATTTGTGCATTTCGGGTCTGCAATAGATTATCCACAAAATAATAAATCAGTTAATAAATAAAAAGGAATAAATAAATAGTGACATTGAGAGGAAACTGATGAGGTGGCTCGGGCATTTGGTTAGGATGCCTCCTGACGCCTCCGTAGTGAGGTATTTCGGGCAGGTCCCACCGGGAGAAGACCCAGGAGGGATTACATCTCTCAGCTGGCCTGGGAGCTCCCTTGGATCCCCCCAGATGAGCTGGCATGTGTGGCTGGGGATTCTATTCTGGAGTTCCCTCCTCAGGCTGCTGCCCCTGTGACCCGATCCGGATAAGCGGTAGAAGATGGATGGATAAATAGTGACAATTTAGAGCTAGTAATTAGTCATTATTTTGAAAAGAAAAAATGGACAAGATTTGCATATTTCCACTCCACAGTTTAGACAGTATCAGTGCAGATGTGATGGTGGTGTGAGTCTAAATATGACATCTGTGATCTCAGATGTCTCACTGCAACAGAAATCATCATAACCGTGGGCACTAAATTAAAGTGGGAAACATTTTTAGAATCACACAGTGGAAATGTACATTGTGGTCCAAGCAACCATCATTACAGATCTTTTTTGGAAGAACTGGATGCCATCTGTTTCAGACCAAGAACAGAAAGTAACATCCACTATTACAAGCAAGAAGTAGATGTGAATTTACATTGCTTATATAGCAGCATTGATGAAGCATTGATTCATTTATTAACAAATAAAAGAAGTTAACAAGAAAAAAATGTTTTTCACATTGTCTGCAAGTAAATAAATGTTCTAGTAAATGTAAGAAAAACAACTTTTTAAAATGTATTTAGTGTCATAGAAAGTCTGCTTCCTTGACCATGATGTAATGGTTTAGGGCTAAAATACATTCGGGATCTTCTAGTTTGTTACAAACCAACCAGATCTCTCAGGTCATGAAGGGTCAAATCGACTTTTTCGTCCCAGAGTCAGAACTAAACATGGAGAGACAAAGTTTATTTTAATGCTCCTCGCATGTGTAACAAACTCCCAGAAAACTGCAGGTCTGCTGAAAGTCAGTAGTTTTAAATCAATTTTGAAATGAAATGAAATATACTTTATTTATCCCTCTTAGAGGGAAATTATTGTTGTAGCAGGGTATTTCTTTTTTTCTTATTTAAATAATAATGATACAAAAAAAATTTAAGTTGAAGATAGAGCCTTGTTCCGGAGGGTGATGGCTGCTGGCAGGAATGATCTCCGGTACCTTTCCGTCTTACACCAGACTTGAAGAAGCCTCCCACTAAACACACTGTGTTGTTTCTTCACTGTGTTGTGTAGAGGATGTGAAGAATTGTCCATTATTTTGAGCAGCTTGTGCAG
>JBBBVU010000007.1:26790579-26805004 GCA_037177055.1 Atherinosoma microstoma
CATATCTTTTTATATTTCCCCAGCTGGTAAATTTGCATTTAAGCTGCTTCAGTTAATTTGAGCTTTACAGCTTTAAATCCCAGATACAGGCTGAGATTTTGGAGGTGATGAATTCAAAATGATGCTTTTTAGGGTATTCCAAAAATGTCATTTCCTTGTCAGTTGACTGGAAATTTAAAGTTGGGTCAAGCGACTGTAACATAACTTAACCGATCATTCATGCCTGAGCCAGCAGCTCTCTTTACTTGCAGTTCACATTTTTTAACACAGTTCCACTTTGCTCCAGTAGGTATGTGCCAGTTCATTTGATTACAGCATTTATACATATGCACTTTCCTTTTGCCAGATCAAAATACACTTGAAAAGTGTTACAAGATGTTGTCCACGTCACATGACAGTTTTTATCTTCTTGTAGAACAGAGAGCTGGAGGCCTGTCTAAAGGTGGGTATCTCCAATGTTAAGCATAGAAATGTATCAAATATTTACTATTTGAACTACTATTTGAATAACATTGTCTGTATTTGAAAACACTTTCTTGAACCTATCTGAAATGTGAAAGGGCAATGTTTAAGAACACTTTAAAGAGTTATTTTAAATCTACAGTTTAATGTTAATGCGTCTGTACTTTTTATAGACAACGGCGACTTTATTTTCAGTTTGTTTGTTCCAAAAAAGAACTTTAAGTAAGCTGACATTTGTCACTATAGCTGAGGAAAAGTGAAGGAGCTGAAAAGCATTTTTAGATTCCACAGCTCCTTAATGCTTTCCTAATTTAAAGTTTGACTTAACACTTTTCTACACTGAAAATCATTGTCTTTAAAAATGGAAACATAGAGCCGTGCCTCGTACACGATGACGCAAAATGTTGGGCATAAAATGTGGATGCAATTCCAATTCTGTTTTGTCATCTGGATGTGCTGCAGTGCACTTCCTTGAACCTTGTAATGGTTGCTTTTTTAGATTAGTCAGACGTTTGGAGCACAGTCAGTCTCTGGGACACAGAAAACCGTGGGTGTCTTGAGTACAGGGAGCTGAATCTATTTTTGAGCTAAACCCAGAGTGTGAGCTCAGGTCAAACACAGTAGCAGCATTTGTTTTTATTAAGGCACATTTAGCCTGCATGAGGTGTTCTTTATTATCTTTTAGATATTTTCTGGCTGTGTCATCCACATGGAATAACTTAACACAAGTACAGTGTGATTTCTCCTCCTCTTGATCTCTCTGCCGCTCCCTCTCTCCTCTTCCCTGCCTTCTCCTCTCAACTGTGTGAAGCTCTTTCTCCTCATATTATCCCAGTGAGTGGTAAGGATGCAGAATGACAGCCTACTGGCTGTATTCAGGAGTTTGAAGTGGAGAAGAGCACAAAATCAGTCATGGCATGGATATCTTAAAATTCTTAAAATTCATATCTAAGTTTTAATCGAAAACCAACGCTTAGGTTTATTTATTCAGTTAGTTTACTTTGTGTGTGTTTCTGGTACTCTGGTTTTAGTTGAGATACATGGTTTCTTTTCAGCTTTGTGCTCCTGCGGGGGCAGCGGGTGGTTCTTTCTTGTGTTTTTGTACAGGTTATTTGGAGTCTGTGGTTGGATTACATTGTTGTCTATTATTTGGTGAATCTTTGTTTCCTCTTTTTTTCTGTCTAGTCTTCCTCTTCTTTTCTGTTCTCTCTCTTATCCCTCCGGTCAGGTCCAGCAATATTATGTAGATGCAGTAACACCATTACTCAAAACAAATAAATAAAAACAGAATTCAGATTATGAAGAGGAGCTTTTGCAAATTTGCTCGCCACAACCCAGCAGCCAGACAATCATTCTGCTGCTATGATGCTTAGCAAGACAAGTTTTTTTGTTTTTTTTTAAAGAAAAGAAGAAAACTAGAGCTTTTAATATGTTAGATTTCCAAATTTGTCTTTTAGTCCAGATTTTACACAACAAAAAAAATAGAATTGATTTTTTTATATTTGTAACCATGTAGTGAGCTGTAATGAAAAATGTTAAATCACATTTGCTTTAGGTGGGGGATGGCCGTTGGTAGGAAAAACCTCCTGTAACCTTTCTGTGTTACCTGAAGAGGCCTCTGTTGTTTCCTCACTGTGCTGTGTAGAGAGGGTTGTCCATAATATTAAGCAACGTATGCTGATGCTGCTGCACTAGCAGATGGCTGCAGGACAGATAGCTTATTGCCACAACATAGTTAAAGACAATATGCAACATTTTGGTGCAGGCACTGAAGGATCTGAGCTTCCTCAGGAAGTAGAGTTTGCTCTGTGCCTTTTTGTAGATGGCCTCTGGGTTGCATGTCCAGTCTAGTCTGTTATCAGCTGAACTTCCTGGTACTTGTATTCCTCACCTCTTTTCCCAAGATAGAAATAGTGCATTGTTTACTCCTGTTCCTCCTAAAATCCACAATAATCTATTTTGTTTTGTTCATGTTCTCGATGAGATGATTTCTTCCATTACATGTCAATTGTAAAAATAAGCTTCCATGAAAGTGATGGTTGCGGCTGCTTTTGTAAAAAGAATGTAATTAGTCATTTAGCTTTTCTGTAACCAAGTGAATGTTACTTGTTTGTAAGGGCGGTACTTTACAGGACAACAGTATGGGTTGGTTTTAAGTGTATGAACAAACAATATATAAGATTGTGTCAATTAAAGGACTTGTTAGGCTTGGCAGCAGTATTCAATGGAAGATACAACCCTGCTGGAATTCTAGCTTACCTTAAGCATCACAGAGAACAATTTCTTATAATTTGATATTTCTAAATAAACCTGTACATATTCTTTGTGATATCACAAATTATGCTGTCATTGATTAAACTCCGAAAACTCTTGTTATTCAAAAATAAAGCATTTCTTCCCTTTTCTTTTCTATTAAATTAATCCCTTCATGCCTTACAATGCCTTAGATGTAACTCTGCACCTTTGTCTCTTTTATTATGCACAGATCTATGAATATGCAAATCAGACACGCTCCTATTTCCACTGCCAGCCTGCAGCTCAAGTATCCCTGCTACACTTCATCTCTGCTCAAACACTGTAAGACGCATTGCTATGATACACAATGACACAATGTTATACTGGAGAATTCAGACACACAACATGTGTTCAACTTTGAAGAGGACAAGTCAGTTTATTGGAACTGTACGTATGAAATGAATTAATCTATGTTATGTTAGACACAAAATAGTAATTGATGACATATGCCCACGTGGATTTTCAAAAATCTAATAATGCCTCACTAGTGTTAGATTAACCTTGTTTCCAATCACAAGATCCGTTTGTTACAATTGAAACTGACTATCTGAATCTGTGTTGCTGTATCTATGTGTTAATAAGAGAATAACTTGAATTTTATCAAAAGGGATGCTTAGCTATCTTGCAAAACAAGTAAATAAATCATAATTGTGTCTTTTCTAATTAGTTTTAGTTGTTCTTTTTATCTACAGTAGTGATAATAGACAGATAGATGAATAAATATGTTTTTGATCCTGAAGGAAACTTGAGAAAATAAACCTTTTGCAAAGGTTTATTTTTAAATTCTGTCCTTACAAATCTGGTGCAATGATCTTCTTGCTCGTTAAGCCAATCAAGCTGTTCCCTGTTCTTTAAAACTGACTACTGTTCTGTCATGAAACCCATCTCCTCCCTGCCTCCACCTCCTCCTGGTTCCAGAGAAAGCTCATCAGAAGTATTTCCTACTTCCTATCTCTGCTCTTCCACCACCCGCATCTCCACTCCAAGGGGAGTCCTTTCCTATTCTCTATGTTCACGCGTGTCACTGAGAGCAAAGATTAAACGCTTTAAAAAATATTTTCAAATTGAACTGTTGCACATCAATAAGTTTTGTTACATCTTTTGAATTGATTTCTACATAATGAATTTCTAGTAATAGAGCAGTAATTGTAGGTACATCCTAGCATCTAAAAAAGGTATTATTTATAGGTTCATATTACCACAGGATGTTAGGTTCTCACTTCAGATCATAAGGGTTTATTTTAAGCTAAAATTACTTGTTGTGACTAATTTGGCCATGATCTCCCATGCAGTGTTTTATGAAAATATGCCAACCCCTTTCTGATGACTATAAACTCTGTCAGACTGAGCGAGACAACAGTAAAAGATTTCAAACTAAATCTCAAGGGGGAGTACACAATCATTAAACAAGAATGAAAACAATAAGTTCTGAGGCATTTTCAAGTGGTCATGCTAGATTGAAGCTTGTTGTTTTTTAAATTTTACACTGGAACAGAATGTAAAATAATTTGTGAGCCAAGTCCTTATTTTTTTTAATTACCAGGGTAAATGCAAGGCTACCACAAGACCTGAGGCAATGTGGGTGCAGCTGAGCCGATGTAATATTTTGGTTTACTTTTGAGTGAACTCGGTTAACATGCATGCAGGGCAGGGCAGAGCCTGTGACAGTATGTGTGTATGTATGTGTGCTCTCTATGCCCCATGCTTATCTCTAGCATAGTGCTTCACCCTGTACTGAGGCGGTGAGTACTTTTCTCTCCAAGAGCTACATAACTATCGGTCTTTCAGTGGATGCCAAGTCAACCATTTCTGAAAATTGTTGCCAGCTGTGATGACAGTTAAACATACAAATGTTAGTTATTGTCACATTTTCTAATTAATGTGATGCATTAGCAACAAAAGTACACTGGTTTTGGAAAAATAAAACATAATGTTTTACATAGAAAATGGCAGCTTGAAAGATCAGTGTGGCTTTATCAACCACTGACAACCTTCCAGTAACACAACTGCATCTCCAGGAGGAGAGTTATTTTATGCGATGGAGTGAGGAAGGACAGACATAATGCTGCAGCCTTGATGGCTCATGACTATGTCTGCACTTTGAAGTGATATTTTCCTGGGTCAGTGTTTGATAGTTGCCAGGTTACCACATTGATAGATCACAGGGAAGCATGTAATATTGAAAAAGGAAGATGCGCAGTTTATAAACAGTTTCAAAAGATGAGCCATGTGACTGTGGTGAGAACAACAGACAGGGCTGAAGGTCAAATAACTTTAAGCATTATTCATTCATCTTTACAGATGAATCTCAAGTCACATCTTCCGATCCTCTCTTAATTACCACGGCTGCATTTGGCAACACTTTAAAGTAATATTGATTTTGTTTTTTAAATGGCAGTTTCAACTTGTAAAATGGATGTAGTAGTATTAGAATCTACATGAATGGCAAAAATTGTACATAAGCAAATAGAGAGTTGGAGCAGGGATACAGTAAGTCATTTATTAGTTTGTGTCAATGGACTCTGTTCACTTTTGTAGCTTAAACACCAAGTTTTCCTACATGAGCATTGCAGTCTCACAAAAACAAGACTTAGTTTTAAGCTAATGGTTAGGTATTTATTTGGGATGTTTAAGGTTAGGGTAAGGGGCTAGGAAAGGCAGATGGAAATTTCCAGAAGAAGTTATAGACATGAATCTGTGTGTCTGTCTATGTGTGAGAAGCTGCTGCTTAGTAAAACCTAACAGAGAAGATAAAAGGTAATTTTTATTGGCTAAACAGAAACAGCCTGAGTACGTAAAGACAAAATGATAAGAACAAGAGAAAAGGAAGGTAGAACATGACATATTACAGCATCTTCATTTGTGTTCACTGACACTGTGTAAATGTCAGAATGGATCTGGTTTATTATTGTGGTGGTAAATTTTATTCATTCAATCTATTTAGTCATTTAATGTTTGGTAACATTGTCAATCCCAAAGTAACGTTATTTTATTATGATTTCCCTTTCTCATCCCACAGTGGTTTGGTGCTACTGCTGCTATGGTGCTGCTGGTATCGGGCTCTACTTTGAGAGCATAAAAAAATAATAATACCTGATGCATCATGATGAGCATTTTTGTCCATTTTGGGAAATTTTTGTCTCTCAATCTGACCCTAATTTGAGTTGTGTTAGTACATATGGCACAATTCTTTGAAATATTACAAGTTTTCTAGAAAATGACACCCTTATGCTATAGAATGCTTGATTATATTTTGTAATAGCTTTTAGATTAAAAAAAGTGTGGGTTTAATGTGACTTAAGGGACATTTTTGTCATTAATAAATGAGGACAACGACAACGAGTGACATCAACTGCCATTTAAAGGGTTAAAATTCTTAAAATGATTTGAATGTTTGGTAGTTTAAAGCAGGGCTGAAAGTTTTCAAGAAAAGCAAAGATGTGGACATTTTTGTCCAGAATGACTTAAGAGGGTGGTAAATGAAACTGATGCATAAGGACTGATAGTGAGAATTTACATTGGAAATAAAGACAACTGCACCCAAATTCCTGGCAGCTGCCCCGTGCTCCTACTGAATGATAAATAGTTCCTCTTGGTGTTTGTTCACTTTGTTCACTGAAGTTCCTTTTGGAAGAATTGTACCACTCTCATACCAAAAGCAGTGTCTCTAATCAGGTGTTTCAACAAGCCAATTAAAGCCTTGCACTTTGCATGTAGACATGCAAGCATGGCAGTTAGCTGTATCCAGACTGTGTTTTTGATAATCATAATTCTGAAATAATCGGACTAGTTTGCCAGTTTTAATTTGACAACAACCGCACAGTTGGACAAAGAAAAAGCTCCCTACTGTTTTGACAACAGGGTGATAAAAAAAAAGAAATCAGTTTCATCTAATTTTGCTGCAAGATGCTGCTTTCAATATCAAAGCCTCCATGTGAGACATTCAGTAACAGTCAGAGTCTTCCTCAGTCAAACTTTGCATATGAACTCAGCTGTTGAGTTCTCCAAGCTGGGGCTGATTAAAACCAATATCTGTGGCAGTCATTTAGCTGAATGCTGATTAAACACTTTCATTCTGCACTCAGGAGCCAGAAGAGGTTTTAGTAGCTTTATCATTACCATTGCAGAAAAAGCTTTAAATAGTGGACAGAACCTGTAAAAGTAGCTATTCCTAATGTTTCTTTAATGAGTACCTTCCTAATCAAATCCCTTTTTCAATATTTCTTTGATGCTGAATAATCTGCAAGCCAAGCAAGCTCATCATCATATCAGAGATAACAGATGCCCCCCTTTAATTTTGACAAGCTCTCAACCTCAAACCTTTAACACCCCTTGTGATCAATACCGGCCCCTCAGGGTCTTAGTTTGGAAACTGCAAGCTTATAACATGAATTTGACTGCTCACTTAGTTATCATGCTGTGTCACCACTATCACACGGCTATCTTATGAGCAATGTTCTGCTTTTAAACCATTGTTTATAACAGGATAATTACAGCTGTTGGTGGATCTACTTAAACCAATGTCATGAGCCTAAAAACACATCCATCCATCTATTTGTGCTTGATCCTCTCTGGGATCATGGAGGTGTTGAAGTCTATCGCAGCTGACAAAAGTTGGACCATCCTGCACAGGTCCATCATCACAGAGATAAATGAAAGAAACAACAATGCACCATACATACAGCCAGTATAGACTTACCGATTTCACTAACATGCACATTGTTGGACTTAAAGGTGCATTGCACAAGTGAAAATGCTAAATACTATTATTTTCTTTCCCCAACATCCTCTTACAATTGCCTGATGTGTAGGATGAGCCCATCTCTATTCACTGCAGTTGCCTCTATAGTACAGTTTCTGCATGCTCAATGAGAGGGATTCGGGTTTGAATCCTCAGGGCATGTGGGTTGACACGCTGCGCATGCTTGTTAACATGGCCGCTGCCAGTATTGTATTGTATACTGCCGCCAGTAGACAACACTGACGACTAAAAGTGTTTGAGCGGCCTCAAGTGCCTCTCAAAGACTAACACATTCTCCACGTAAGACAAAGAAAAGAAACATTTTGTCTAGTGTGACGAAAAGGGCCAAACTGGAGTCTGACCACCGCAGGAGTAAAACGAGAGTCGACATCGGAGCAGCTTTCCATAAATGGAATCATCCGATCTGCTCTGGGAATAAAATGGGACCCTCAGCTGGCTTTCTTCTTACTAAAAACGTAAATGTGATGTATGACGGAAATCAGGATACATAATATTGCAATGCTAAGTTTTTAGCATGTAACACCAACCCTACCGTTAGCATACAAGCTAACAAAGGCTCACGGCTATGCTATGCTTTATTTATTTATTAGCACAAGCTGTTGTACTCTTATATCGTCATGGCTGTGATTAGTTTGTAGGCACAAGGCCGTAGGCTGAGTACCGATTTCGGGCGATTGCTGATTCATCAGGCCATATTTACACATTTCTAGATGCGCTAACAATAAACTAATATTCTCAACACAAACCAGTGTTGCCGTGGACGATGAAGACGTCATCTTGACATTGAACATATAAAACAATTATCAGTGAAATAATCTAATCTAGCTAAATTGATTTTATAATTTGTGCATCTAACTCTGGGCTCGGACTGAGTGCAGTGCAGGTAAACAAAGACCAACGCAGTCAAAGCGGCCCATGCACGTGCACAACATTGCTGTCACTTCCACTTGTTGCCAGAGTTGGCAGACTTCTGGAAAAAAGCTAGAACTTGCGCTATGCTCCTTTAAGGGAAAGAAACCAAAGTACTTAAAAAACTCAAAAAGACAGAGTGATAACATATAGATCTCCTCACAGAAAGGCCCCAGCCAAAGTACAAACCAATAAGACACAAATATAAATTTTAGGAAACAAACCTACAAAATATCAAAAAGTGTTGAGACAAATCTACAAGGAGGCACAAACACAAATACACTCCTGAAATAAATGAACAAAAGGCAGCTCTTAAGGGGAAGGGAATGTCCTGAATACCTGAAGTGATGCAGCGATTACCTCATCTTGTAGTTCGAACAAATGATTTGTCATTCAGGTTTGTTTCAAATACAAGATGAGGTCATCACCACGTCACCTCAGGTATTTAGGACATTCCCTTTCTGTTAAGAACTGTCTTTTGTTCATTTATTTCAGGAGTGTATTTGTGTTTTGCCTCCTGAGCTTGGTTTGGAGGCAGAAGCAGGAAAGTCTGGGTTTCTGTCTGGGTTTTCACCAATAGTGGAGATAACAGAGCAGCACAGTAACTGAACTGTCACAGAAATGAAGACCTGACTGAAAGGCAAGGAAAAATAACTGGTTTTTACGGTGTGTCACATCGACACAATAAGCCGCAACACTCCACAATTAGCCACACACAACACAACTAATTAATGTTGATTGGCCCGACTAGTCGACTTCAAAATTCACCTGAATGCCCTTCATAAATACGGACAGATGAAGTGGTTTTGGTGAATTATGTTCACAGCTGCGACAAAGCACCCATATGCCGAAAATCAGCTTCTCTTGCAGAGAAACGGCCAACGTCTGAGTTTTAAAAACAGCACCCGTAATAACTTTGTTTCTGGACAACTGATGATAAAAATTAAAGCCGGCTGATACTTCAAATCTTTTGTATTTATCCGATACCAAGTAAATCCAGGGCAAGTATCGCAGATACCGATATTGATACAGATACGTTTTGTTTGAAATTTCACATTCACTTAATGATTTTGCCTTTAATTATTAATCATGATTATGATCCTAATCAAACACAGTACAAAGATTTTTGTCAAATAAAACATTTTTAATTAACAAACTGGATGGCAAAACTTAGAAATTTAAATATAAGCTTTTTGTTTGTAAACAATATAAAATAACATCAACAATGTAACAGAATGATAAAATACATCTGTTATTCCTTTTTTTATATCACACAATTGTTTGAGAAAAATAAAATAAAGTCAACAATGCAAATTAGCTAAACAAAAGTAAAACCTACTATTGGTTTGACTCTCAATCACATTCTTTTCCCCCCAAAGTCCTCTACAAGAGAAGTATCGATCAGATCACACTGTTATCAAACAATACCAATCCTAGCCTTGGTATTGATACTATCGATATTTGGATCAATCTGCCCAGTCCTCACAAAAGAATTATAATTGTAAGGCTTAGAAAAATTTCAGGAACTCCATAAATAAGGAGGATAAAGTGGTTTTTGGTGGATTCAGTTCACTGCTGTAACAAAGCACCTGCAGGTCTTAAATCAGCTTCAGAGATTATGCCAAATTCAGATTTTTAAAATGGCATGAGTAATAAATTTGTTCTTTATGCATTAAACAGTAAAAAAATTAACACGTTAACTTCACAGATTAATCTCTTTGCATTAGCACATTTATTTTGACAGCCAGCTAATAAAGATCCAAAATTTAATTGATAAATGAAGGCTTTATATGAATATTTTATAAATAAATAAATATTTTTTTACAAAGATCTGGTGACCAGGGCAGTGACATTATATTTAATGTGGAAGGTTTGACATTGAGGCAGATGGACCATGTTACCATTACCATAACAGATTTGTGTATCCAAAGTGTGAAAAGGAATTTAGGGTCAGACATTGCAGTTGTAGAAAACAGCAGAGCAACACTTTCCACGAATCAAGGTAATACGTTTCGAAATCAGTCACCTGCAGTTGCACCAGCAGTAATCACATGGTTTTCCCCAATTAATTCCTAAAACCCAATTAGCTTTTCTGTTCAAGAACAAGAGCAATTTACAAGAAACATTACACACGGGACAATAAATACTAAAGTGAAATGGCTCATTTTTTACACTATTTAACTTGGTTTGACATATACTCGCATTTTCAAGTACACTCATTCTTTCTGGATGAGAAAGCATCCACTAACAGATGGCTGTACCCAACATAAAAATTATAACATTTTTTCCATGAGTTTATTAACCTCCTGTTAATTTGTGCGGGGCGTGGATAATATCACAGTAAACAAATGGAATTAAAAAGCAATTCCTCAAAATAAGGCTAAATCCTTGACATGGAAAGCAGAAAAAAAACTCAGATGATTTATTGGGACTGTTTGGATTTGGCCGCCCGCCACTGATTAACTGTGTCCTTATCAGGCACAACCTACAGCACTAAATCTAAATGATGATTAAAAAGAACCAGTGAAGAGTGTAGAAGGAGTTGAAAAAAATATGTTCCAGTTAATTCTAATTAATGTAAATAATGTCAAAGTCTTCGTTTTTGTTCTTGTTTCCCCTTCATTTACTCTGTTGAAGGCTACTGATGAATATTAAGTATGTTTAGTCATGTTCTTTTGTCAGTGGAGAAGGTCTACCTTAATGACATGGCTGAGATGGAAATGTTTTACTCTTGTTTCAGTGAATCCATTTTAAACTTTTATCTGGTAGTATGGGTCACTTTCTGTTAAACTGAGAGTCATTTGCAGGGTCTTGTAAGAGCGTGCAGCAAAATTGCTGCAGCAGCCTTACCAGACATAATGATAATATTAATAATAAATTCTACTTAATTAATCCCATTTGGGAAATTTGGCTCTGCATTTGACCATTCCAGGGCTGCCCCAAACTCTTATGGGGCCCTGAGCAGAATTTGATCAGGGGGGGCCCCAAACAACACAACACTACTGGTACTTAACTATTATTGGTGCTTGATAATCTCATACACTGTTAATGTAACACACCTGTTTATCTGTAGTATTTGCAGTTGCCGTACATCTAACCAGTATGGTTTTTAACCTTACTGAGGTAGCAAATTCAGAAAAATGGTGCGGTATTAATTTGCACTTTTTAATATTTAGACTGATGTATGAGTGAAGCATACTCAACTTGCATTTGAAAGTAACAGAAAACATCAGCCAACAAGACATTAAACATGTTAACTATGTTAAAAAGTGCAAAACATGCAATTGTCCACTACAAAATAGCTTAAAACCATTTCGGATTTGTTCTTGACTTCTTATGTTTGTGGACCTCAAATATTCCAGTGCTTTGGAGCAAGAAACTATGTGCACATACCGAATGAAAGCAGCAGCAGCCTGCAATAGGAACCAGTACTATTGAGCATGCAACCATGAGGGAAATAGTACAAAATAGTTTTAGTGTGTATTACTATCTTTATTTTAATTATTAAATTAAATGTTTCTACTTTCTTTTTAACTTAAGATATCTTGACATTTGAAGTGCACTTGGGGTGCCCCCACACCCCACACCCCTTAGTCCGATAATGCCTTGGGCTGACTCTGAACCCATCTCTAGTAGATTTACTAGAGAGCAGTGGGCTGCCATGTTTTGGTACTCCGGGAGAGGCGGGTTAAGGGTCTTGCCCAAGGGCAATATAAGGTCAGGTCTCTGAAAAAGGCCAGATCTATTTTGGCTGAACCCAAAATCATCTGCTGAGGCGTGAATTTGTATTCCTTCCTTCAGGATTCAGATGCATTCTGCCACGATACAAGACAAATCGTTTCACCAAGTTTTTCATCCCTGCTGTCATTAGTCTGGTAAATGCAACATTTTAATTTTTTTCTGTGCCAGTGTGTGTCGATATGTGATGCTGCTTTGTTTTTGTTTTTTATGTCATCATGTATCACTGCTGGCTGCAAACCAAATTGCCCCTTGGGGATGAAAAAGATACCCTGAACGTTGTACTTGAGATGCTGTTCCTGAATTAATGTGGCAAACAAAAAGGTATTTATTTGTGGTTTCCTGTGTCTATCAAACTGTTTAACACCCAGGTGAGGATTAGATCCAAACAAAAGGTGATGTGATTTTCCCAGTTAGCAACACATTTTGGCAGGTCTTTCATTTATCTGATGTTATTATATTGTGCACTGCAACAAGCCAATTCTCCCATCTCCAGCTGTTTCCCCAACAGGCAGACTGCAAGCAATGGGAAAAAGAGAAATGTTACTTCTGTTTCGGAAAATTTGATTTTCAATAGATTTGATTAATTTTCATTTTTTCACTTGACACAAAAAAACTTTTAGACATGGGTTCGTTCTTAAATATCCTCTGTTACGAAGATAATTCACTATTTCTAAAAGAAACTAATATCCCTATGATACAATGAAAAAAGTTTAAGAAATGAACTGGTATTTCGTCTCATGACAAAACTGGTGTATGTCGAGTTGTGCTAACAATTTTCCCCTGCCTCTTAGAGAGTATTCATTCTTTCCCCACAGTCCCACTCAGATATATGCTTATCCTTCTTATCTTCAGCAAATCAATACCTACCTCTGCTACTTTGGGAATCAGCCATCCACACACATCAGCTAAGAAGTGATGCCTCAGAAGCACAAAGCTGAAATCCTTGGTGAAAATCTATGCTTACGCAAGCATCTTCGCTTACATCTACGAGATGTTTGAGCTCTTAGAGCATTCTAAGTACAGACCAACAAAGTAACTTATCCTCATCATGGCATGCGTTGTTTATTAGCTGAGTTATTTGTGGATGCTTCTTTATTGCTGCAAGTCAAAGTTTCTCATAATGCAGCACATCTCCAAAGGAAACTCTTCCAACTTGTATCAATGAGAGCTAACATTTATATCACTCCACTCCCTTATTAAATATGAATTTCTATTTGTTGCCTATGTCTTGGAAGATAATTATTAAAAGTGCCTTTAATGGAGGCCAGTGAGGTTGGCTCATGCCATGAATGTAATTGTATGTCATTTAAATATCATAAATCATACTGTACATGTTTACATTTGACATTTCTTTGTAGTGCAGCAATGTCTTTGCCTGCTTCTTGTAATCATCAGTGTATGAATATTTATGCGTTACCTCTCCAGGCACTTCATCTAAAATAAATGAAGACAGGCCTCCAGCTCAGACAGATCTGCACTAACACAGCATGCTCATTAAAGACCAATTGTATAATAATGTGCATATGTCTGAAATAAAGAATATACATATATATCCCTCTATCTATATATATAGACAGAGATATATATAAATGTACTTACCACTGCTCAAACTGCTCAACAAATTGCTGTAACGTTCAACCGCTCTTTCTCTAAAAATCAAACTGCTCAGCTTTGCTTGATGGTTTGTGACCATCCATCTTCTTTTTGACATCATTCCAGAGGTTTTTAACAAGGTTCGTTTCTGGAGATTAAGCTGGCCATGATGTGATGATCCTCCATCCAGACCTTGATTCTCCTGGCTGTATGGTATTGAGGTTTGTCCTGTTATAATCCTCTGAGTTGGAGAGCAGTCTTAGCACAAGGAAGTAAGTGTTTTTCTAAGATTATCTTGTATGTGGCTTTGTTAATGCATCCTTCACAAAGACACACCTGCCTGATTCCAGCCTTCCTGAAGCACCCCCTGATCATCACTGATCCTCCTCTATATTTAACAGTCAGTGTGAGACATTGGTTTGTAGGCTTGCTGTGCACTTCACCCCAGTCTCAGTCTGCCACTGTGTTTGACCGTCACTTGATTTCAAACCTATGGTTCTTGAGTGATGAGTCTGCAGTCATCCCTTTTAGTTCAAAGTTGTTTTCAGCCTCTGCCAGACTGGGGCTTTGTTGTCCTCATAGAGCAGAGTGAGATGTGCTTGTGTAGGAATTACATTTTTGGTAGTAACGCTCAGAGATGCTGATTTAAAAATAAATAGTAGT
>JBBBVU010000007.1:26814825-26832247 GCA_037177055.1 Atherinosoma microstoma
CATGTTCAGGCATAAGAGTGTCCATATGTGGACCTGGCACCAGGACACTCTAGGCCGCAGTTCCATGATCGACTTTGGAGTCTTATCGTCGGATCTGTGGGCGCATGTCCTGGACACTCGGGTGAAGAGAGGGGCAGAGCTGTCAACTGATCACCACCTGGTGGTGAGTCGGCTCAGATGGTGGGGGAGGATGCCGGTCAGGCCTGGCAGGCCCAAACGTATAGTGAGGGTCTGCTGGGAATGTCACCCGTCAGGAGGAGCTTTAACTCCCACCTCCGGCGGAACTTCAACCATGGGTGAGGTGGGGGACATTGAGTCCTAGTGGGCTGTGTTCCGTGCCTCCATTGTTCAGGCGGCCAGCTGGAGCTGTGGCCGTGAAGTCGTCAGTGCCTGTCGAGGCGGTAATCCCCAAACTCGTTGGTGGACACCGGCAGTGAGGGATGCCGTCAAGCTGAAGAAGGAGTCCTATAGGGCTTTTTTGGCCTGTGGGACTCTGGAGGCAGCTGACAGCTATTGGCAGGCTAAGCAGAGCGCGGCTTCGGCTGTCGCTGAGGCAAAAACTCGGGCGTGGGAAGAGTTTGGAGAGGCCATGGAGAACAACTTCCGTTCGGCTTCGAGGAGGTTCTGGTCCACCATCCGGCGGCTCAGGAGGGGGAAGCAGTGCTCAACCAACACTGTGTACAGTGGAGATGGGGGGGCTGCTGACCTTGACACGGGACGTTTTGGGTCGGTGGAAGGAGTACTTCAAAGACCTCCTCAATCCCACCAACATGCCTTCAGAAGAACGAGCGGAGCCATGGGACCCAGGGGCGGACTCTCCTAACTCTGGGGCCGAGGTCGCTGAGGTGGTTAAAAATATCCTCGGTGATAAGGCCCCGGGAGGTGGACGAGATTTTAAGAGATTCTTAAGGCTCTGGATGCCGTGGGGCTGTCTTGGTTGAAATACTTCTAAGGCATCGCGTGGACATCGGGGACAGTGCCTCTGGATTGGCAGACTTGGGTGGTGGTTCCTCTCTTTAAGAATGGGGACCGGAGGGTGTGCTCCAACTATAGGGGGATCACACTCCTCAGCCTCCCTGGAAAGGTGTATTCAGGGGTCCTGGAGAGGCGGGTCCGTCGGATAATCGAGTCTCAGATTGAGGAGGAGCAGTGTGGTTTTTGTCCTGGTCGTGGAACAGTGGACCGGCTCTATACCCTCTTCATAGGGATCTAAGAGGGGGCATGGGAGTGCCCCCGGGGACTCCTGTGGGGGGTGCTCTGAGAATATGGAAACCCGAACTCCCTCGTAAAGGCTGTCCGGTCCCTGTACGACAGGTGTCAGAGTGTAGTCCGCATTTTCGGCAATACATCGGATTCGTTTCCGGTGAGGGTTGGTATACGCCAAGGTTACCCTTTGTCACCAATTCTGTTCATAACGTTTATGGACAGAATTTCTAGGAGCAGCCAAGGTTTTGAGGGATCCGGTTTGGTGGCTCAGGATTGGGTCTCTGCTTTTTGCAGATGATGTGGTTCTGTTGGCTTCATTGGGCCGTGATCTTCAGCTCTCACTGGAGCGATTCACAGTCGAGTGTGAAGCGGTCGGGATGAGAATCAGCACCTCCAAATCCGAGACCTTGGTCCTCAGCCGGAAAAAGGTGGAGTGTTCTCTCCGGGTCGGGAATGAGGTCCAGCCCCAAGTGGAGGAGTTCAAGTATCTCGGGGTCTTGTTCATGAGGGGGGGAAGGATGAAATATCACTTTTTTTAGGGAGCATTTTTTTTTTTCATTTCTGAAAAAAGTAAGAATTCTGACTTTAATCTCAGAATTCTGAGAATAAAGTCAGCTGGTTGCCTTACCTCTTTTTAAGTTTTCTCAATGACAATTTTTTTAGCTGGGAAATCTGTATCCCATCCATTCATATTCCATACCTGATTCTTTTGCAGGGTCAACTTGGGTCAACTGAGGCAATTTGTGAACATAAGTTGCCTCAACATTTTCAGAGATATTTTTTACTTAACATTAGTTCAGTTCAAAGACAGGAGTAAACCCAAATAATTCCTAACTTTTTTGAGTTACCCTCTTAATTTAGATTCATACAACACCCAAACCCAGTTGAATTTACTTCAAAAATCTTAGCTAGATAACTTACTTTTTCAAGTCCAACCAAGTTTTCTTTTTCTTTTTTTTTTCAGAAAGTAAGCGTGTGAAATTTTACTTGGAACAGTGGTTCCCATTATTGTGAAGTCTTCCTCCTTGCTGAATAAGAAGTGGGTAAGGAGGAAAGCGCTTTTTGTCATGTAAAAAAACATCAAACCTTTAAAATTTCATAGTGGTTTCTCTTAACAGCATAATGGGGGATTTTACATGTACTTTTTCACTTTTGCATCAGAAAGTTAGTGTGGGTTTGTGTAATACGAATTGTGGTTACATATTGTAGTTGAGTCAGTGCAGTGACACAGTAAACATCTTGATGCAGAAGTGACACACTTAAGAAACCTCAATATAGCTTTTGCTTAAAATTTTATGAGTGTTTGGAAGTTTGATTAATTTCAGATGGTGAAAATTTTTCTCATCTCATGAGTCTCTTTTGAGTAGCTTTTAGTATGGTTTGGCTGTCAGGATTTGGCTTTGATTCTTTAAACTGAGAGTGCTGTCTTACCACTGTGGGGAAGACACTGGCTCCTCAGAGGTACTTTGCAAAACCCCAATTCATTAAAAAAAAAAAACTAAATATCCCCTCAGGTTAAGTGCCAAACATTCCACGGCATTCATGTGGCTTTGACTGCACTTTAACTTTAACTTGCAGGAGCTCATCAAAAAAACACACAACACATTTTCTATGTTATAACAAGTCTGCAAGGATAAAATATGCCATACCCTGCTGTTACATACACAGTTATGTTGGGTGGCATGTGGAAATTGCTGATGCATTTTATGGAATTTTAATAAATGTAATAATTTTCATATTCTGTGTACAGACAATTTTGGACTTTTTACAATGAGATCTACAACTGCAGGGTCCTGAATGAAACATTGTACAGCGCAAGATCACTGGACAAGGTATGAAATGTAGGTACAATAGAGACAATACAGTGGCACTTTCCCTGTGCTGTTACTCAGCAATTTGCTGGATATATGAGCATTATTTGGGAAGAAATTAAATACAGCTTAAGGTTGACATATTCTTAATAAAGAAAACATTGCCCATTACTTGTCCAACCTCAGGGATGTGGGATACCTTGACTATAATGATGGGCTTGCTCCCTTTCAAACTGAATTTGTCTTTTTTTCTTAGATAACATCAATAAGAACCACTGTTCTGACTTAAGAAATGTTTTCTCAATGTCAAATTGTGGCTAAACTGAAGGCTTCCAAGGAGGCGCTGCATGGCCCCTTATAACACTTTGTGTAAACCAAATCCGTTGAATCCAAAGCACGATCAGGCAGACCAAAAATGAGCCCACTATCACAAGATCAATACATTAAGCTTTGAGTTACAAAAAACAACTTCACAGATACAGAATTAGCTAGATCAAGAAGGCCAGACTCCAATCAGCAAAAAAGAGCCTGTCTACTAGTGGTCTCAGAAGATGACTGATGGGCTTTAAATCACTTCCCTGGAGGGAACAAAGCCAAACACATGGGGTGGGGTGAATTATATTTGCATTTCATAGTGGATTACGGGGGGGGGGGGTCCTTTTTACTGATCGAGTAATCCAAGTTTGAGATGACTTTAGAGCAGTTGATTAGTAAAGGGTTTACTTTTCTGCCCATATTGAGAACACCTATTTTCTAAATCCTCTCTTATGTTCATCATATTCATTCGTGTGTTGAAAGTCAATGTGCCCCTCTTTGACTGACTAGCACTCATTACTTTGATTGGATACACTGGTTGGATTTAGGTGTGATGTTCAGTTGGAGTGCCAATCAGAGGGAGAGTAGGGCAGGTCATGGCTCATTGCTTTTATGCTCTTTGAAAACATCTCCTGAATGAGATCAATATGGAAGATGAAAGCAACTTCCCAAGCAAAAATTCATTTCAAAATCACAAACAAGAAGATCGTGAAGCTAATCAGCGGTTTAATAAAGAGACTTTTTTTCCCTAACCTACAAAGAAATAAAACAATATTTAGATTTTTACAAGGGGATAGAATAAGGGAATTAGGTCTAAAGTTCACTGTGACCACACAACAAAAGTTAAGTAGAAGACCACTAGTGGCCCATTTATAGGTCCTTTCTTGGACAGATTAATTGAAAAGAAAGAAGCATCTTATACTTGCATCCTCTAAAATACTGTCCCTCAAAGCAGCTCGATAGAAGTACAACTCATAAATCATATGTTTTCCTTAAGAAACCACAAAGCCCTCATAAGGAGACAGGAGGGGTAGTACGATGGTGTGATTTTGAGCAGCACCTTCAAATGCTGTTTTTCTTTCAACTGCAGGACAAACTGTGCTTAAGACCAGAATATAACTTTTTTTTTTCAACCTCTAAAATTACAGTTTACTAAAAACATATCACTTACCAAAAAACTTTTGTCACTGCCTGCATGTGTGTAGGCAATACCATGAGTTAGGTTTAGGTTTGGTTGGTTAGGTTTGTACCCTCACCTATGGTCACGAGCTCTGGGTAGTGACCGAAAGAACGAGTTTGCGAATACAAGCAGGCGAAATGAGTTTCCTCCGCAGGGTGGCCGGGCTCTCCCTTAGAGACAGGGTGAAAAGCTTGGAAATTCGGGGCTCAGAGTAGAGCCACTGCTCTTCCACATTGAGAGGAGCCAGATCAGGTGGCTTGGGCATCCGGTCAGGATGCCTAGACGCCTCCCTGGTGAGGTGTTTCGGGCACGTCCCACCGGGAGGAGACCTCAAATTAGACCTAGGATACGCTGGAGAGATTATATCTCTCAGCTGGCCAGGGAGCACTTCGAGATCCCCCCGGATGAGCTGGCTAATGTGGCTGGGGAAAGGGAAGTCTGGGTTTCCCTGCTTAGGCTGCGTCCCCCGCGACCTGACTCCAGATAAGTGGTGGAATGGATGGTTAGGTTTAGAAAGTAATGTTTGTGTACATCCTCATTGACAAAATTTTGCTTGTTGACATGTTACCACAAACTTGTTTTTACTTGCTGGTTTGGTTTAGACTTAGTTCTCTTTTTTATGCTGTGGTGTGCTGGAGAGGAAGCACCAGGAAGAGAGACACCAACAGGCTGGACAGAGTGATCAGGTGTGCTGGCTCTGTGGTGGGATGGAGCTGGAGTCTGTGGTGGAGGTTGCAGAGAGGAGGATGTTGGAAAAACTGCTGAACATCATGGATAATGTCAGCCACCCTGTGGGTGCCACCATCACGGCACAGAGGAGCTGCTGTCTCTGCGCTGCTCTACCAACAGACTCAGGAACTCCTTCCTACCCAGGGCCATCAGACTATTTAGCAGTACACTATGCGGGGGTAGAGGGGCACCACAGTGAGTAATTCGGTTAAGACTGTTGAGAATTTTACAACCGGACTTGGGCAAGAGTTGGCACTTTTAATTTTCAATTTCGATTTAATTTAAATTTTAAATTGTATTAAACATTTTTATTATATAGTATTTTATTTGTTTTTATACTGCTGCTGAGTTGTTAAAATTCCTTCAGGATCAATAAAGTATCTATCTATCTATCTATCTATCTATCTATCTATCTATCTATCTATCTAGACAACATGACTTGGTTAGGGTCAGAAATCCAAACTATGTGTTCGGGTTAGATATATTACCATCCTTAGGGCTAAATGAATCATTTTTACAATGCTACCATCACCCTCACAGATGTTTTGTACACTTAACATGCAGTTGCTTTCAGGTTGCATTCCCCCTTAAATATTATTAAAATCATGAAATTTTCTTACCAACTGCATGAGCAAACGACCTATGCGGTCATTTTCAGGAGAATGTTTCAGAAAAGTGCTGCATCTTTAGGTTTGCATATTTGTAGCAAATACTTCATAGTTCAGCAAGCTAATCATCCCAAAAACACCTCAAAGCTTTGCAAGAACTACTTGAATTGTACTTTCCTTCTGGTTAAATTAAGTATTTTACATTTCACTGAAGATCAAATAGTACAGAATGACAGACTTTCCTCTGCAGTAGCTTGACCTCTAGCTTTCTTAACGTTTATAGAGGTACTTCAAAACCGAGACAGCCATCAAATACCACATGAAACAAGCACTTGAAGTATTCCTAACTTCATAAGTTCTTTGTAACATTATTGGATCCATATGTCATTAGATTTTGCACAAACTTACATTTAATACCACACTAATGAGAAGTGCTGCTCCTTTAACCTTTATTTGATGAGAGATGATACAATCTGAGCTACAACACAACCTGAAGTGCAGGTTTGAAAAGGTTCTTGGTTTTTCTTCTTTTAAAAAAAATACCTGCCAGCATTCACAGAGGAAACCCTCCACAACACCAGAAATAAATAATGACAGTTGGTTTTCACTCTGCTACATGCATTAGCAGAACGTTAAATTCACTTCTTCTTTTTTTTTTTGTCTTTTATGACAATATTCAGGCAGCAGGGCACTGTTTTGCATTCTTTTACCATTTGGTTTAGCAAGCTGCTCAAAGAAGTCTGCTCCAAGCTGTTCTGTGTGCATAACTGACACTTGTGTTATGATACATTAATATGCCATGGGGAAAATCTACCTATCTAACAGTAAACCACTTCATTTTAAAGAGGAGTACTGCCAAATTAATTAAAACTGTCTTTAGTTCAGAACTATGTTTAATTATTGTTTTGTTTGTGAGTTTCTCTGTAATATATATGATGATTTAGCTTGTGAAGCTACCATTTCTAAACATGTTCTGAATGTCCTCAGCTTCATGATGGTAATTGAATGCACCACCCACAGATGCAGAACGGCCTACGTTCATTCTTTTTTGCTTCATCCCACGCAAGACAGACCTACCGTTATACCCAACTCTCACCATTGTGCTGCATCTCTAACCTTGGCCACAAAATTGTGGATCAGATGGATAAAGACTGCAGTCGCTAAGATTTGATTTCTCCCAGAGTGCTTTGCACACACAGCTTTTCTGAACTGGCAAAATGTTTTTACCTGGATGAATTTTACAAGCCTGGTAAAAACCACCCTGCACAGCAACAAAAGGCAAGCTTTTAAAAGAAAAGGGGGGGAAAGGGGGGGTTGGGGATTATTATCTAACACTAAAACATCATTGAGTTGCAGTATGATGAATTGGTGGATATTTTGCAATCAAACTTATGCTATTGGAACCATCTCTTAATGCTGCTTCTTTGTAGAGACACAAAATCTTGCCAGGACTGCAGTCCTTGAGTATATTTGGGTGTTAATCAGCTTTTTGCAAAAAGGGTCCTTGACCTGGTGTGCTAAAATCAGACAAAACACATACTTTATTGCAGTTCTTTATTCTATATGCCAATTAAGTGCAGCAGTTGTTGTAGAGAGAACTGGGCTTTAGAGAACTGGAGCGAAGCCCAGCTCTGCTGTTACATGCTGCTCCATCGGCATGAATGCAGGTCTGAAGGTTAATTGCTGCCAGATGTTCATCTTCACTAGTTTGTTAATCAAGTGAAACTATCATTCTCCAGTAAGGTCCAAGTGGTATAAGCTCATATTTACAGTCTCAAATTACCGGAATAATAAAACCTTTCATTATCTTTTTACTGTAAGCCATAAGCACTTCAGTTTCATTTTGGAGTCACATTCCTGCATATATGGAGATTCATTCATTGATGAATTGAGTTGGTTGGACTAATAAAATGAGAAAACTAATACTCAGAAAGATACAATTTTTTATATTACATATTGTTTTGGTTTTATATAATTATATTATATAATTATATAATTTTCACAAAATCTCCAAGATGGAATAAGGAATAAGTGATCCAGATGACCGTCTGGATCCAGAAATTTTTTAAAGGATTCTTTACAGGCACAGGGCAGGCGCGAACAATCCGGAGCATCGGGCCTTTCTCTGGTGAAAATAAAATGTTGCTAAAGCGTAACACCATTTGGATTTTCAGCGTCAATCCTTTTAGATTTTCCTTTGATTTTCATAGTTTCCTTGAAATTTGCTGAAAAGTCGGCTGTCATAATCATAGTTGTTCCACAGAAAAAAAGAAATCATTCTTCGAACTAAAAAAGAAAGACACAAAAGCTCAGAAATATGTGATAACTGGACTGGCAAGCGGCTATCGTGTCAATGCTGACGGTACACCTTGGATTATCTCGAAATATTCAACAGTTTGTTGAGATCATTTTGTGTCTGGTGAGTAAAACATTTATCATGATTTTACTGTTTGAAACTTATGCTTGTTTTTGTACAGACAAAATGTCTGCTTACAGTAACAATAACAAAAATTTGGTGGTGGTTTTTTGTGAAGTTCTTAATGTTTTTTGTTAGCAGCTCCTTCACAATGTGACCATGGATGGACTTTAGGGCATTCGTTCAGTACTACTGCCACTAGCTTCATCTCATATCTTTTTCTAGCCTAGACACTGAGGGTATAAATGTAAATGTATGACATTATTGATCATTTTCTATCAAAAAGCAATGGAGAAAACTTTAAACTATTACAAGCTGCACACTTCAACACAGACGCTGATATGATGCAGGGTTTGTCTTTACCGGCAAACCCATGGTCACGTCACGGTCACGTGACCACCAGGTTGGGACATAGGTTTGCACCTGCCCATGGGGAGAGAGGGATCATTTGTCGTTAGAGCTTCTAACTCAAAAGCTAATACAATCATTGCTTCTAGTTTGGTCTGATCTTACTCACAAGGTCTTCTTGAAGTGATGTGGAATTAAAATGTGCCTTGAAAATCTAAGAAGGATTCCTCTTTACTAGAGTCACCATATAAATCTATGCAATACTTCCCATGGTAGTGTCTTCCTCATTTATACAACAAATAGGACTATTAGGGACATCTCCTAACCCTCAAATATAAAGTGGTTGGATCTCAGAATAACACAGAATTTGCGTGGGGTGGGCGGGAATATGAGCAGACAGAATGGTTTGCACCAGCGAGCCTCCTTCCTCTGCCTTTAGAAAGTGTGCTACCACTGGCATTAATCCTGATGGCTTCCCTGACTGATGGTGTTAAAGGTTCATTTAAATTTTGTCTGCATGAAATAACAACTCCATGAGATTATGAATTTAAAACTGAAAGGGAGGGGGAACTCTACACTTCACTCCATGATTAACCACACTTAACACACACATAGATACACTGGGAAGTTGATAACTTTTTCTGTTATCTTTTGAGTGATTCCATGTCAGTTCAATCAAGAGTCATCTATTTTTTTTTCTAGCAGCAGACAGATTTATGACAGAGAAATTTCAAACAATAGAGCCAAAAGGGAATCTTTCATCAAGTGACAGCCATTTCCACACAGGGTGCCAGATCAGGGATGGATTAGGACAGATTGAAGGGATTGAGCTCTGAACTTCATCCTAAATATGCCCACCATAACCAGCACATTTTCACTCATTGTTTGGCACAGATGATGAGGAACTATATGTCAGGGTATTACATGTTAACCTGCAAAAAGTATTACCGTATCACTTGACTGTAGCCTGTGTTGATAAATGTAAACTTTGTATATCATATACCTTACCTTGCATGTTTCTTTAGCATGCTAGAGGTTATTGTGCTATACCATACACTCACATTGGACATTGCTTCTCTCCCACATTGCTGACCTTGTATAACTGATGAAAAACACACTACAGAAGGCTGTATAGGAGACAACAAGAATAAAAAAGGACAATAATATCAATAAAATGAAGTTTATTTATTGATACCTCAGACACTTACAAGAGTCCATAGATAAATAAAAGTCTATAAATCTTGACCTTAAGATGAATACTTGCTGCATTATGGAGAGCAAACTGTAATAGAGCTCTAACCAAAAATAGAAGTCATAATTTCATGTAAAAAAGAAAGCCTTTTTTTATAAAGAATAAATAATTGGAAACAGTCCAATCTGTTAAAGAGTGTTTAGTCTAAAGGACACACGCTAAACTGAATGTCTTCAAGTTCAGTTCAATGTTCTCTCTCCACTAAATTAAAGGCAAATTCTGTATATATTTTAATATTGAATGTTACATGAATGTGGTTCTTTGAAATTTGTTTATGTTGGGATTATTTAATATAAAAAAAGTATTTGTATAGATAAATCCGATGGTTGTTTTGTGTGTTGCGCCATCTTGCAGCATCACCATTTTTGCAGGAGTAGCCAGGTATCTGCTTCTGACACTGATACTGACACTGATGAATGTAATTCATCTGCCAGTCTTGAAGTTATTGCTTGTTTTTCATGTTAATTAGGCATCAGTTATGTCAATAACTAGAATAGAGAAAGGCGAAATGCAGAAAAAAGTCCACTGAACATTGAACATTGCTCCCCATCTACTACATGTAGCTAGATAGTTTAGTTGAAGTCAGTGACCGCAGGCCAATGATCCTAATAAATGAAATGATGATTCGATTTTTTTCATAGGTATTAAAAATTATTTAATCAATCAGCTAGCTTGTGAGGAAACTACAGGTCTCTCATAGAGGGACAGTTACGAGCATCTCTGAACACCACCTGCCTGCAGCAGTGAAACGATGTGTCCATGTGTGTGTTGCTCTGGATTATTGCACCAGTGGTTACGGCAGTTTCATAGCGATCTTCTGAAAACTAGAATAAAAATTGTTTATATGAACCGCAGGGTAATGAAGTTCCCAACGTGTCTGATTTAAGGCTCCAACATCAACGCGATGACCGGATCATCCAAAGTGTAACAGCAGAATTTGTCCTTGTCTCAGCCCAGCATGAAGTACAACTTCTAATGATAAAACCTAGCGCGCTAATTTCACACTTTTACAATAATCTATGAGGCTAGAACTAGAGTCCAAATGTTTTTTTCTTTGCGTTGCAGGTCTACGCTTTGTAACAATATGTGCGACATTAGTCATTTCCTCTCAGTAACAGGGCAGCCCCGTGTTTCTTAGTCCATTAGCAATAACTACAACGATAAACATGACTTATTGCGCCGTGTTAGCTTGACAGCAGCATGGAAACGCAGAATTTAGTGTCAGATTGACGACTTTTCACTGAAACTTACCGTGCTGTTGCTGTTAGGGATAGAATCCTTTCTGTTAATATTTTTGACCCACTTCTGTCCAACAGCTGTCTTCTGCATGGAATCTGTCAACCAAGAGATCTCAGATGGGGGCAATCTTTGTGAATTAAAGGGTCCGTGCTATAAATTTTTTTCCACAACTGAAGCTTTCCACTGCTGTTAGAGAAACCAAAAACTGCGCAAATTTCCCCAGATTTCTTTGATATCGTAAAGAAAAGGACCCGATTCTCATCACGTTTACGTCTGACAGGCCCTAAAAGCTTCCGCAAAAATGGCAGATGGTCTACTTCCAGCATTTGGCCGGATTAGTCTATAGGAAATATAGTTAGTTACATTTTAGACTGCACAATTCTTCATACATAACACATGAATAATGTTAATATAAATGGAATCAATTCGTATGTTGGATTCTAAGTGATTGTTCAGAAAAATGTAATTACAATGTCAGGTGAGAAACTGCAGGTAAAACATTAGCTTTTTATATGCCCTGGTCAATTTTGAAGATGTTGGATTTGCTTCTTCTGTCAAAATGACAATGTGTCAAACTAACAATGCTTCGTAACCCGGCAACCTGGTGTGCCCTGCCTCTGGCCAAACAGCTGGGATGAGCTTTATTTGTTTTTTTCTGTTGAAATACTCTGATAATTTAATATTTGTGCATTCATAAATTTAGATTAAAAGGCGGCTCATATGCTCCTTTACAAATAATTAAAAATAATACATTTTAGTGTAAAATTGCACTTTGCTTAATTTATTTGTACTTTTTCCTTTGGATAAAAACAAGGTCTTATCAACACACAATTTTCCCTCAATCTTTTGCCACTACATTGGTTGTGTTACCTCACGGGATCATTTTTTGAAAGAAAATGCATCTCTGGAAGAACTTTAAAACTCCTATTTAATTTTTTCTTAAAGTTCAACAGGACACTGAAGAGACATTCACTACCATTTCAGGTCATTAGTGAACAAAATGTTCTTTTCCAAGAACCGCTAAAGAAATATTACATATTAATATGTTTTCCACTTTTTTTGTTCAAATCATTCAATCAACTTCAGTCCTAATGAAAATATACAAAATATGTAATTATTTAAATTATTCGAACCCTTTAAATGCTAGTTTGATTACATTTTGTATTTGTGTGTTTTTTCCCCAAACAGTGAAATCATGTAATCAAACTGGCATTTAAAGGGTTAAAGTAATTGAAATAATTACATACTTGGTATTTTCTAATTAGAACTAAAGCTGATTTAGCAATCTGAACAAAAAGAAAAGGGGGAAATATCATCTTTTCTTGTTATAGCAGTTTTTGGTAGTCAACAGTTTTCATCGCTGAATTGCCCTACAGTGGAAAGTAAAAGATCAATGTGACACTGGTCAAAAAAACAAAAAGAATGGATCAAAATCCATGTTTAGTATGTTTTAAAACTGATTGTTAAATAAACTCCAGAGCCACCCTAAATCTAATTATTCAGCTCATTTTCAGTTTTTTCTTTTCATAAAAACAGTGTCATCATGTCCTCAAACTGCCATTTAAAGGGTTAAAATGATTTTTAATATTTTCATATTTGGAAATTTTGATTGTGACTGAAGTTGAACAAAATATTTGAGCTAAAAAAGATGTAACAAATAACATATCTTTTTATAGCAGTTTTTAGGAGAGGGCTTTTTTTTGGTCCTCTAATAACCTAGAGGGTTGTAAATTAAAGTGACCCCCAAGATTATATATCCAACTTCCTGAAGCTTTTAAGTACAATTATAATAATTCCCATGTTTACTCAAATCAAGGCATCTCATTCAATCAGGACCTTTTGAAGAGGCTCATTATTTTAATTTCTATTATTTAAATTTCCCATCTTTACACAGAAAAATATCCCTGTTTGTGTTATATTTTGCATACTGCTGGGAACTTCAGCACATTTCTGCTGCCTCACACGGACCACGGACGGAGCCACAGCCACGCTTCCCAAGGTTAAGAACATTGATAAACTGCTTTTAGTCCAGTTCCTAAAAGTGGGACCAAAAGTTCACCACTCTCGGAGTTTCAGGCCAGTAAGGATTAATTTCCTTCTCTTGGATGTTCGATAAATACAGACCTCGAGCTTACATTCTTCTGCACGAAGGAAGTAGTTGAAGTGTTGCGTCACTATCCTAAAACCAGATTACTGTATCTGCAGGATTAACTAGACTTTTATGAAGCACAGTTGTTTTAAGGGCATTCTGAGTAAACCGAGGATGGGAAAAAGACAGCGCTCACAAATTCATTTTAGGCCATGAAAAAACAGCCCTCACCTATAAAATGAAACAAAAGTGGTACCTACAAGGATTGTGTATAACCTTGTACTTGCAATCATCACCTGACAGAAGTAGCCAATAGCACTTTGTCAACCGAGCAGGAAAAATGACTGCGTGCTCTAAACAGGGATTTAGGGATTAACACTCCTTTATGTGGGAAGATAAAAGACAGGCTGGATTAGAAGGGGAATGATTAATGTTGAGTTGTGCATGGACAAAGACCAATAAATATTCAATTATAATCCTCCAGTCTATAATCAAGATAAAAAATGCCAAAACGGAAGTTGGAGTTGGCGGAAAAAGGGGAGGGAAATGACAGATATAAATCAAGGGGGAAAATATGACAACCGCAGTTTTTTAATGTTTGTCTTTATTCATGCATGATTCTACATAATTGAAGTGTTAGAAATTTTAAGTAAGAGTAGTTACAAAACAAAAAAAGATAGTGAATATATCAGTAGAAGGATGCTGAGGTAGGAACTACAAAGCAGGAGGCCTAGAGGAAGGCAAAACAGGGTGGATTTGAAGTTGGTTGGTGAAAGAGAAGATGCAGAGGATTAGGTTAGATAAAGGCAGGTGTTTCAATGGGAATGAAGGGAACAGCTGAAAAGGAAAAGAAAGAGATGCACACCATGGCTCAGGCAAAAGAACTGAACATAAATATGGGTTATAATCAAACAAATGCTTAAGCTTTCAATTTTAATGCTTGTTCAAAATTTCTGTTTATATTCATTTCTTGTTGGATCACAAAGTTTAATGTGATGGTGAGACATTGTGTTAAAGATAATAATCATATATTTCAGGGTTTTCTTTATTGTTGTCGTTTTCATGACCAAAATGAGTCCTCCGCTTTCTGAGTAATTAGCAGCAAAGCCTTTAATTGCAATCACAGTGATCAGATACATGTGATTTACAGTCAGGAGAAACCCAGTGAATGAAAGTTTGAACTTTGTAGAAACTTTTGTGTGTAACCGTATAAAAAGGGATGATTTTCTCTGCTCCTTGTAATAGGATTTAAAGAACTATCTCAGCATAGGGCGGTAGAAAAGGGGAGAACAGTGAGAGCTGTAAAGAAAAACACAGCAGAGGGACATTAAATGGGAATGATTTTACACTCTTATAATATGTAGTTATTTGAAGCTTAGTCGTATCACATGTAGTCTGACTAATGAGAACAGAGAGCAGAGAAATCTTCTGCATACCAAAGAGGCCGAGCCAGTATGTTGGTAAATTAAGCTGTAAACTCCTGTGATATAGTCATTAGGGGGGACATGGGCGACATTGTTCCATGCAGCAAATTGAAACTAGCTCTAATGAATAAACGACCCGGTCAGTTCAGAAATGACAGCAGGGATGACTCAAGAAGTTAATAATGAAGGTGCAGGGACAAAAGCAGGATATTATTTCATTCTTAAATATTGCCCTACACTTTCCAGGGGTGAAGTGCTTTATTCCTATCAAGAAACCGTGGCAGTGATGAAGAGATATTTTGCTCTTACCATCAGAGATGGAAAGCACTATTTGGCCAAGACAAATTAAGAGAGGCTTGTCCTCAGAATACCAAAGAAAAGGGTAAAATGAGGATAGATAGCCAATTAGTAAGATGGAGAGAGAGAGGAGGAGCGAAAGTCTCCAAAGACAGTTTACGGGCCACCCGGGGTTCCTCCTGCCTCCAATTTATAAGTAATGTGGAAGAGATGGTCCAAGACATGCTCATAGATGTTGCTGCTACGGACCCCTGTTGGCAGAAAACAATCCCTTGCTGAGGAAGATTAGGCGCCACTGGAGAATTGAATATCAGCCTGGCTTCCCGTTTGCTTTTTTGTTAATTCTCCTGCCTTCCTCCTAGACTTTGTGATTCACACGTTGTGGCTTAAATGACTAAATAATTGTGTCTGGGGGAAAAAAAAAAAGTTGTTTTGGTTGCTTTCAAAATGGAAGAACATCTGCAACATTAGACTAGAATCTTCCTGGAGCTCCTGTAATGAGGGTGAGTCATGCTGAAACATATTACTTCATTATGTGAACCTAAATCAATCTTAAGGAAAATTAAGGTTGCATGCGTGTGTGTTCTTGCTTGCGTGTTTGCTCACTTGTGAAAGCTTGCACGTGTACTGTGAAATTAACAGCTGGGGGGGCTATGATCATCCTCCGTAAAACGGCAAGAATAAGAAGAAAGAAAACCAAGCACAAGAAAGAAGAAAAGAAGTGAAAATAAAAGAGCCTTCAGTGCTGCTTTGACTTTTCTGCCTCAAAGCCAGTGACCCCAATCCCAGTCGCCCAATCATGGGAAAACACATCAGTCATACTGACTCTCAATTGTAAGTCCTCATTATCTCTAATTCACTTGAAATCTTCTCCTACTGTGGACACCACCAGTTCTATTTCTGCTTGTTCTGATATTGCCAGTCAGCTGCAGTGATTAAAACACCATAACCTGCTTTTTAGTGACCTTTTATGATGTCAGAGAGTTTGACATTTTGTTGCGACAAACCAGAATTTGCTGTCAAATGGCAGCATTGACATGACAAATACAAATGACATGTGACGACACTGATGTACTGATGTTCTGTGGCGTGTATGGATATGATCTCCTTTTTATAAAGGACACCGTCACCCTTAAGGGGAATATGGAAAAAAAATATGAGTGGAACAGGCAGAGGAAGGTGGGGGTGGGGGGGGTCATGGCTCTCATTGATATTGGTAGCACTGGGTGGGAGAGTGATGGTATTCAAGAATCGCTCAGGCGTCAGGCCATTCACCTCTAATGTCAGAGGTGATTACACACTAATTGAAGTAATCTAGTGCTGCTGCTAATCACGGTTAAAGAGTTCACCCTTTTATCACTGCGGATTGGATGTCATGTGGACGTGATGACCCTGGCACCTTTAAATCAAGCTGCACGAGCTTTTAAAAAAAATTGGAAATGGCACGATACAATGGAGCAATCGACCATTCTCAAGGGCATTTGGTTCTCAGTCATTTTTAGCCTTTTACACAAAGTGAAGCAATTCAGGGGGTCGTGCCATGTAAATGTGGAAGTACCAGAATGGATTCGGTGGATAAATGAACGGATATAAAAATAACCGTATGGAAGTTCAAAAGATCTCAGATCATATGGAGCACTAGAAGCAAGCATCCACTTTTGATTTATCAGTGGTTTATATTTAGTTTTGTAGTTTTTTAAAGCTATTTTTTGTCATTGAAGGTCAGGGATGAGCTGTAAAGAAGCTGAAAACAACATTAATGCACTCTATTATTAAAAGATATTTAAGTCCTGTAAGCATTCTGGAGCAAACACAAAACAGCGTAGGTATAAAAGTTCAGTTTTTTTTTGTGTTACAAAAATGAAGCAGGCAAAACCATGGTCATTTCTCAGCTTTTAACTTTTTTATTTCTCACCTTGAACTTACTTTATTTCCTGCATGTAACAAATTCATGTTAAAAACATGTTTCTTTCAAATTGTAAATTCTCGCAGGAATCATTGCGCCTTTTTTATTTGAAACACTCAGTTTTAGCTTCTACCCCTTAAACCCGTAAAACTCTGCTATAGATTGTTGGCGCCCTTAAGCACTATTACTTATGTTGGCAACAATTTTTCAGGAACAGTAGTGTGCAACCCTGTCCGGTGAATTGTGATGGATAGCTTGCCCTTTGAGTGATCTACAGAAGGTTTCCAGGCATTTATATCCTATCCAGGAAGTTTACAATCCAGCTGCTGTATGAAGTGTTTATTCTGAGACTCTATGGTAAATCCACAATGCGTGATCCATCATAACATCATTACATATTACATTTTCAAAGTAAAAAAAGATCAACATCTCCACTATGTTGCTAAGAGACCTCTGTTTTGACCAGGAAATTATGATGAAGCTACTTCCTGTCAAACTTTCGACCAATTATATGGCTAAAATTGATGGTAATGTCCAATCAGGAGCAGCCAAAAATCAACAAGTGACAAGAAAATCATATATATATATATATACACATATAT
>JBBBVU010000007.1:26845293-26860230 GCA_037177055.1 Atherinosoma microstoma
TATGAAATGTATACAAGATATGTGTATGTATGAGGTTTTCAAATCATTGCAGTCTATTATTATATATTTATACAGCGTCCCAAGTTTTTTGAAGTTGGGGTTGTACAATAATGTGTGATAAATTTATCAGACATTATCAGAGGTTTTTGCAAAGAGGAAAGTTTCGATGGTAGCCACAGGCCCGGCGTGTCTGAGTTCAGCCGGCAAAAACTTCCATTAGCTGGGGGCCCTGGTGGAGAAGGCTTGATCTTCTTTTGTCATGCATCTCAAACTAAAACACCAGCAGTCACATTTTGCTCTTTTCCAATAACCAACCAACACTGACTACAGCAGAAAATACGTTCTTCATTAAAAGCACTATTGATCATAATACAAAGCTGGTTAGAGAGCTGATTTAAACAGCAGTTACTTCTAATTGCTTACAATGTTCATTGATTGTGCAGCTTTTTTTTTTCTTTAATCCCTTTTCTTCTTTCTTTTTCCTGCATTGTTACTTCTGAAAAGGCAAACATGTTAACTAGGCAGCCCCTGCTGTAAGTATGGTCTGGTAAGCATGAATAATAAATGCGTCTTATTAATTCACTGTCACAAAAGAGGTAACATAAGGGCATGCTGCAGATCGGATATTTCACTCCTTAAACCGGCAAAAAAATGGTAATCATTTGACTGCATTGCAGTAATTTGACTTTTCAGAACCACTCGCAAATACCTGATCTTATGTAGCTAAATCACTGTTACCAATAAACACTATAATCTGGCTGCTGTAACTGCATTCCATTTTTCTTCTCAAGACTCCCACATGCCTCATACATTCATTGTGCCTGAGTTGTTTTCACACAAAGGAAAATTCATATTCCAAGGCTAACCCAGCAGGATCTGATTACAACATGAGAAAGACAAACATAACCTTTGCTATTTTGAATGACACATTTACTGGAAGTAGATTATTGTATTGTCCATCAAGACTGAAAAGTCTGCTTTTTTAGACATATCTGACTGCTGGCAAATACATCTCTTCCCATAATAGCACACTAAACATGTCACACAACTGTCAGAAGCGCCCCAGGTTAAAATACACTGTACACCCTCAGCTGTATATTTCATGTGTACATCTTATAATAAAAAAAAAAACTAAATCAGAAAGAATGAATCTTTTGCTTCAGTAAACACATTAGCTTCAGTCTGTCTGGTAGTCTCTGAATGACACAAACTATTAGGCTCACCATTTCTGATCTGACAGATGTCACTGAGCAGGGATTTAGCCAGCACATTACCTTTACGTACCCTTGCAGACTGTAAGAATAAAAATAAATTCCTAAACATTGAGAAAGACATGTACAAGGTATGCAGTGCATTGTTGTGACTGCAAAGCACTAAATAAAGACACATACAAATCGTAAACAGTTAATTAAGTTTGTGAAGCGTTATCATAGAAGGAGTAAATTAGATCAATGTGTGGGCCTAAACCAAATGTGCTCTACATGAGGTTCACATGTACATGCAGATGTCAACCACATGCGCAAACATGCGGTTTTTGGAATGTTTTCATGTAGTCCACATGTGAAGAACACATTCAGACTACAAGAATGGAACATGTTCTTCACATGTGGTTGACACATGTGGTTTACATGTGAACCACATGCGTCAACCACGTGTGATTCACATGTGGTCCACATGTGAAGAACATGGTTAATTTCATTTTCATTTATTTATGTGAACAGTATAAAAACAATTAGTAAAAAATCATCAACAATGAAAGCAGATTGTGCAGCTGATATGAAAAATCCTTAAAGGGTTATAATCAATGACTGTATATGGACGTCCCTTACGTCATATGACCCGTAGGTTTCTGAAGAGCTGAACTGAGGCTCCTTGGGAAGTTCCCACCATCGCCATCTTGGCAGCTTCAGGTTGTCTTGTCTTGTCACAAATACAAAAATGGCGACGGGTTGGTGCTGAGAGGGGGGCTGTGAGCGTGGGGATGGATGATTGACACCCATCAAACTCTGAGCGGCTTGTAGCTACGAGCTAACAAAGCTAACCCAGAGCTAACAGGAGCTAACCAGTTAACGGAGGTAGGCGGGCTAAAGCTAAAGCACGGTGTTAGACCACTAAAAAACGTGGTTGTGCTACCCTCTACCTCTTTGCTGCCGGATATCTGGCACCTGTCAATCAAAAGGACACGCCCCTAATTATGAAGAATTTTCAAGATTAAAGAACATCTAAATGAATGAGTTGTAAAAAAAATTCCTTCCCCCCACAGTTGTCATGAAGGTAACCTTGACCTATTGAGCCTAAAATGTTTTTTTTGTACCAGGCAGTAAACAAGTTTATTTCTAATGTTTTGTTGGGCTCTTTAATATGAGAGTCTATGGGGATTGACTCCATTTTGGAGCTAGCCCCTAGCAGATGAGGGGTGAACCGCATTTTCTGGCATTTCTGCATAAGCTTCACATTTCTCTGCCGGAGGTTACCGCTTGGTTGTGAGTTTTCTCACCCAAACATTTAATAGAACAAAAGATACTAAGATTTAACATTGCATCTGAATCCACATGTATCAACCACATGTGAAACAAATCCTATTCATGTGTGGATCGCATGAAAACGTTCCACAATCATGTTTGCACATGTGTTTCATATGTTTGAACATGGCAAGTCTGCCACCAAATGTTGTCACATGTGAAATATGTGTGGTTCTTCGGTAAGATTTTTTGCTGCTTTAATCTTTTTGATTTGAGAAAGAACTCAGGAGACAGTAAATGTCAGTAATCAAGCCAATAAAAACTTTTCATCAAAGTCTTAGTGGAGGCCTTGATGCAGAGACAGCTGAGTTAAACTGTGTTTTTTATGTTGTGAGAGTAAATTCCACTGCTTGTATTTCTGACCTGAAAAGAGCCCATGAGTTATTTTCACTGTCAGCTATACACTGAGAAGGTAACAAACAATAAACATATGTCATCTCTGTGGAGGTGATCCTCTGGGAGGCTGAAGTGAATTGCCTTTACAGTTTTACCTTTCTGGGACGGATGTAATAGGCTTGGGAATTTGCGCTTTATCTCTTATTTAAAAAGAATCTGTATGTGCAAAGCCTCTGAGTTTGGATAATGACCATTCAAAGGTACCATCTGATGTCGACTGGGAACACTACAACATTGAGCTTTAATTGAAAAGTTATAAGTACCATTATCAGGAAATAACATCTTTATTTTGAGTTTTAAGCCCGTGTCTGCACCTTTTGTGGCATACGTTAACACTGATTAAAGTCCGAACAAGCTGAAAACCATCCACCCTGCTGCAACTTAAAGACAGAAAATATTCAAATGCTGATATTTGGAACTTTTTCAGGGCACAATATAGCTGGAATATGCACTCAGAGACATTTCGACTGTGGTTTAAATATCAAATGTGATTCTGGGTTCAAGTTGTAAAAGTAATTCTCTTGACTCCTATTCTATTCCTGTTACAGGACACATATCCCAAATACCAAATGTATCAAAGGGCTCATATTCCGTTTTTTGTTATGATCAGAGCTGCCCGGACACACAGGAAAGTAGCTCAAAATTTTAACTTTAAAGACAGAAGGAAGCCAATGGTTTTGTTTGAGTTCGTGCTTGATGGACAGATGGCAACACAGAAGCTGAGATACCCCCCCGAGGATTTACAGAATTTGAATTTACAAAAAGACTGATGGAGATGCTTTATTGACGACGGAAATCAGAAATTCTAAGTGACTCCTACACGCACTGTTAAAAAAAAAGGTTAGAAAATAAATGAATGAATAAATAAGGCAATACGTGGTGAATGCTTGGTATCGTAGTTTGAGCTTCACTCACATGAAAATAAGCATCATAAACTGCAACCTTGTCATTTCTCTATTACAGAGAAACAAAAACATTTATCAGATTCAAAGTCCACTTATAAAAAACATTTTTACTACAGTATGAATAACATTTGCAAATGTAAGTGAAGGCTGCAACCTCCTCTGATCTTTTTACAGTTCTTTTAAATGTACACCCACAACTTGTACTCTTACTCTTGCCTCCCCCCCAGTCTCTCTGGTGCACTATAATTTTCAAATTTGTGTCTGCATCGGGAGGGGACGCAGTGCAATTTAACTTGACTCTTAGCCAGTTTGTGAAGACGGATGACAGAGTGAACACAGTGCCAACGTTGTTCATAACAGAATGTCAGTAGTTGAAAATGAAAAAAGAAGTAGTCCCTGTAGTTTTGCTAATGCACTTTTTGCTTGTTTGGCCGAACGTTTATTAACACTGACAATGCCATAAACAGATGAAATATGTTTTAAATTACATTACACCATACCTGCTATAAAGGTGCATCCCAGTTCTATATCTGAAGTAATGATCAGGGTGTTTTCTTATCCCACAGAGCCTATTATTTAAAAAAAAGAGAGGACACGTGTAGACCATGTGAAATCTGTAATAATGCATACGAATTGTTGTTGCCATCTTATTTTTCCTTCTGTTTATTTAGCTTTGGCTTTGGAATTATGCAGATTTGATCCTTACAACATCAACTCTGAGTTCATCGAAACTGAACAGTTACTAAATCTGAATGAAACTCTTTTGTCTTTGATCAGAGCCAGTTTGGGTGCAACTCAAGGTTGTGTAAGCTCTCCTTTCTTGTTAACCTTATATACTGCTGACTGCATCACCAGTAGGTCCAACAACCTTATCCTTTTCTCAGTGAGAATGTGTTATAATGCTTGTTTATATTACCAAACAGAGACAGACTGGCCCTGTATAAAAGTGTGGTAAAACATGCTGCCGTACAGGAATCAGAGGCCTGACAACAATGTTTGTGTTTAAAGCGGCGTATTCTGCTGTGCCTGTTCTCCCTTATACACATGCATTGATTTGGCTCTGCAACTGCCTCCACTGATGTGCATCAACTTTGCCTCCTGTTGCTTCTCTGTACCTGGAAAAAAAGAGCTGCAAGGTTCAACAAAGTCATAACATTTCTGACTGGAATAGGCCCTCCTCTACTTCAGCCCATAAAAACCTGATTCAACATGCAGGTATGTCTGTGTGCATGTCAGTGGGGTGTCCTGGAAAACTTAGCAACAAAACCAAAAACAGTAACATTGCAGAAATAAATAACAAAAAAATGCAGCAAAGTCTTGGAAAGCATACCAGAAGACAGCATCATTCAGAAAACCTTACAGTGCTGAAAGCACAACAGTATCTAACAAAACAAAGCATCACTGCAGAAGACACAGCTTTTTTAAAAAGCACTGTTTTGTGCAAACTAGTTGCCAGAAAAAAAATATGCTGCCATGTTACATTTTCAGGAAAAAGTGTTTACATTCTTTATTTGGCTATGTCATATTTTTTATTTCAATATGACTACATAAAATGTACGTACGCTGTAAGCTTCAGAAACAGTCCTTTATTATGGAACAGGTGGGGGCTGACTCCGAAACATCTGCTTTCACCTGACACTTCAACTCCCGCATGAAACTCTTCCTGTCCTTTTGTTTTACTGTGAATGCCTTTGTTTGACTCTGTGATAAGTCCTGTGGCTGGTGTATTTCCCCTACGTTTTCAACTAAAAGTACATATGGACACCTTGGTTACTTTATTAATCTTAGATATGTAAACTCCTTGTTAGTTGCAGTAAATAAAATCCCATACTGGAATTCTGGGAAAACACAGGGTTTGTCAATCATTCATCATTTACATATTCTGAACATTCTGTCAATTTACAACTATTTGTCATGTTTGGGCTGAAGAATGAACTTATGTTGTGTAAATGTGGTTGAAAAAATTTTGAACTAACTACATCATTGGGGAGACAGGGCTGTTTTGCAAGATATTGTGATTTGCACCAGAGGATTACCATGATTATCATCACCGTCAGGACCAGAGAACAACAACACCACTGAAAAAACTGTGGGATAAATCTGCTCTTACAATTAATGCAACAAAGAAACTCTTTCTTACCTCTTATCTAATATTTCATTTGATGTTTCAGCTCTTATCCCAGATAAAATCCTCTCCAAATCCTTTCTTTATAACTCTATTTTAAACATAAAAGGGGTATGATGATGATTGTGATGCACCAAAACTGCTTACATTTCCTTTATCTTTAAACATTTCACATTTGTATGTATTTTTGTCACTGAAAAGAAGCCCCGTTCTCCCATCCCCAAGTATAAGTAAAATTTGTGTAATTTTTCATGCATTACTGCTATATAATACAGAGTATCTCCTGCTCCCTTCATGACACAAAAATATAATCTATAATAAATTTCAGCTTAATAATTATTTCTCATGCACAAGGAAACAGAATTGGCTCCATGAATCACTTCACACTGCAAATAAGCCAATTAGAATGTGGAAACGAGACACCTTTTTTTCCCCTCCTGCAGATAATCATTAGAGAGAGCGTTGCTCTCAGTTCATTGTCTAGAGGTGTATAAATGTGATGCATTTTATGTAAAGGCTTGGCTCCCAGTTGTAACCTGAAACCTTATTAATCAAAAATAATAATGAGCCGATCTGATGAAAGTTGATAATATCAGTATCCTACTATATTGTGACTGGTACCCAGGCAACCACTGCAGCTCATTAGTTTTAATAAGCCCTTCCTTTTTTTAGCCTGTTGCCATCACATTTAGCTCTAACACTGCATGTCTGTACCAGTTACCTTAGTGCTGTATCCTCAAATTGTAGAGGCCTATTTTATGTGCATTGCATCAGGTTACACAGGAGCACAGTGCTCTCAGTTTGTCAACTGAACATAGTCAAATTGTGCTGGTGAGGTACACACGGGGCTTACAGCATTCCAATGAATATATAACTGCTATGAAGAACACTTATTTAGTAGTCAACAATAATCTGCTAAAACAATCTGCAGAGAAAAGTATTGTTTCTGGGACACAGTCGGATCTCAAGTGTAAATGTAATAAATGTTCTTTTGTCATTTAAAAGCTTCATCCGGGGAAATGGCAGTGATTGTTTCGCAAAATGGCAATGAAACTTTTGGGGAACAGAAGCACTGGCAAATACTAGATGAATGTAAATGTTGTCAACAAATATTAAGGGTATTAGTCCACACTCTGTTGTTGAACACTTTTGTGATTAAGAATCTTAAATTAACAATGGCACAAGCAGAGTTTGGCTCGACATGTTAGGCTCAAGGAAAACATACAATGAACCAAATATCTAATGCTCCTACAGAAAGTGCAGTTACAAACTCTTAGTTGTACTGGAGTACTGTCACCCTGCCATAGCTTTAATCAACATGGACTCATCATTCTACTTCAGAACATTCTTAAAATGCTATATTCACCAAATTACACATAGTGGTCCTTTAATTTACTGAACAAGGCAGTTCACACACTTATCATTGCTTGTATGCTCATGTGTAGGAACAAGCATAATTATATCTGACAAAGTTAATGTAACGAAATATAGGAATTAATGACTGTCCCATAGCATTTACCTCCTCATTTATATCTTTCGGTCGTGTTTAACTCTGGTACTTCTGACAGCTCCCTGAAGGCAGCATTATGTTCACTGGTTAGTTCAGATTTATGCACAACACAATCAGTCAGTAAAAATTCCTGTATAGCACACAAAAAGACCCTCTTACAAAGCTGGATTGGCTCAGAAGGAATGATGGACTTAGAGCATGTGATGAACTTGCACCTCTCTGTCAATCAGGAATACTCTCACTACTCCAGATGGTAAGTCCTCCCCTGGCTCCCTCTGCGGATTCCTCCTCTCTCAATGACTCAAGCTGAGCGGATGCAACAATTAGCCCCACCATAAGGCATCAGCTGTTCATGTTAAATTCAGGGGCTTGATGCAAAGACAGAGAAGTAAATTACATTAGGCTCACAATTTAAATGAACACCATAAGTGTGTGAATTTAAAACATAGGGCACCTCTGGGCTCAGAAACCACAACTTACAACTTTGTTTTCCTGCCTGGCAACATAAAGTTTTGCTTTATGGTAAAATGTCACATACCAGCAACTAGATATTGATACACTTTCACCATAATGAATAAAAATAAATTAAAAAGAGGGAAAAAGACAGTGAAGAAAAAAGAGACATTGTATCAGAAAGATTTGACATGAGAACATTAACCTAGCTTTTCCTGCCAGGGGGAGCTGGGCGAATAAACTGGATCCAAGGCGGATGCAGAGTTAACTTTGACGTTGCTGTTGGTAAGTAATAAACAATTTGCTTGCCTGTTCTGTGTTCTCAATACAGTATATGGCTTTATTATGATGAAAGGATTTTTATAATTTCTCCAGTTGCTTTACTTTGTTGGTGAACCTTAGCAAAGCAGCTGGAGGTGGAAGCTGTGGTCGATTCCAGTAATAAAACTTTTTTATAGGCTGTTATTGCTCTGTATCACGGCTAACTGTAAATACCAGAGATTAAAATGTAAGATATGGCCATAGTTTTCATTTCAGGCTCACAGATGAAGTCTCAGTTAGCCACCTCAGTCCCATTTCAGACATTCAAATATGTTCCTCTGATGTAAAAGTGTTTTATCAGCTTTTAAAAGCTTCTCTGCTAACCATGTAAATTATGTTGCACATGTTTTTCTATTCTTCTAGGATGTAAATTGGAAAAGCAAAATGTAACATTATCCTACTTTTGACATTTTTGGTGCCTTCTGGTTTAGTCTTTTGTGGCATTGTCAACATAACAGCAAATTTACATGAATGGCTGTGCATGTGTAGGATTCAGATACAGATTCATTTTTAAACAATAGTGTTGCATCCCACATCTCTTGGGAAGCCCAAGAAAAATAAATTCTTAAAATCCTTAGAGTTTCTTTTAGACTGAGCCAACAGAGACTTGCAGATAAGACAAAAATTGTCATAATGATTATTTATCTTTTTTATTTCCAGACTCTTACCCATGATTATCACGAACCAAGGCAAAATATTCTGTTTGAAACTTTCCAAATGGAAGAATCTGCTTCTATATGAAAGTATAAAAATTTGTCCTTTTCTGTTTTGAATCCAAAGTTACTTCAAAGTCCATCCTGTGTTCAGATTGCTTTTTATCCTTTGAGCATCTTGACATTTACATTACAAAAACAAGCTAACAGTCCTTTATCTAAGTAAATGTGCAGCATGTTTGTGCACTTACATGCTGCTGGTGAGGAATCAACAATCTGCCATGTTAAGTACTGGTTTTTGAAGTTATGGTTTCAACAGCTTGTCCCTTAGCTAATACCTCTACACACAATTTAAGCACATTTAAAGTATAACAACTAAGGGAACTATTTGGAAGCTGAATAATAAAAGATCCAATGTGATAAAGGCAACACTAACATAGAGACAGTTGCTGCTCCCAGTTTGCACTCATGTTTTTTGAAAAATGCTGCAAATTAGCATTCAACCTTTGGCCTCTCTGCACTCAGAGCTTGAAGAGATTATTTAAATAATGTCAATGCCCTGTATTGGGGAAGTGTTTACATTATTTTGTCCTTCTAGCATTGGAAGACAATTTACAAGATTTCTGAAACTCATTTACCTTGGAGAATATCAAGGGCATAGTAGAGGACTTCCTCTTGGCGATGATATTGATCTACATGTAAGCAGGAGCATTATTAAATGAATCTAGTGAGGCAGTAATCTATGTGGCAATGACTATGTCCTGAGCAGAAGAGGTAATTTGTATTCCAATATTAAGAATTTTATGCCCACAGAGGGTTTACCGGTCTTCACATTTCTCTGTGACCAGGTCAATGCTGGCACTAAAAAACAATGTCTTTCAGACCAGGTAGCTGGAAATAATGACACAGGATTAAATGAAGTGGGTGAATTTGTAAGAAGCTTAATCTTATATCATTGATTCATATTAAGCTACACATTTTCTGAAATGCAACTTTTCAGCTCATTAGATTTTTTTTTCCTGTTGTATCATTAGAATATCACAGCTCCAATTACTACTATATACTATAAACTCTAAAGCATGTGTGAAATAATGCTCATTACAATTTTTAAAGTAAAACTATTCTAATAAATATAAGAGCCACTGAATCCAGTGACAAACACTGAAGATTTTCAGGGTTTCATTGTTTTTCTGAACTACCTACTTTGGTGTTAGTGATAATGCCAGTCCAGGGGCAAAATGTTGAAAGTCAAAATTAGCAATTACCTGGCTAAAATCATGCAGCATTAAGGCCGAATCTCAATTCTCCCCCTTAGCCCTTCCCCTCAGCCCTTAGCCATTCCCCTTCGCCTTTAAACAAAGTGTGGAGGCAAAGGACAATGTTTACAGCCCTATGAATTAAAGACACCCCTCTCTCCGTATAACCTGAACGTATTAGGAGGCTGGTTTACTCGTGGATCCCTGTTTACAAGACACGTGTCATACAGACCTTACGATACAACAAAAAGAAGAACTGTAACTTACATCCTTATAACCACAGAAATTTAAATTACGTATATCGTTATATTATATATAATGTTCCCCGAGTAGAATCAATTGAAACTTTTATGCAAATTACGACATTGCTACTTTTATTTGCGAAACATGCGTAGACGGTCAATTGCTGCATTGTGTCGTCATGAGTAAACATCTACCTTATCCTAAAGTGTTTAACGACAGTTAAACATTTTTAACCTTGTTATTTACGAAAAGGCAACTTTTCTGTACGAGTCTCTCGGTGCCAGGTTTGCTTCCTGCACAAAAGCGTAAAGCTCCTCCTACCCCTTTTCCATTAAGTCTGCACCTGAAAAAGCTCTGCTGAAAGGGGTATTCAGCCCTTCCCCTTAGCCCTTCCCCTCGCCCCAAAAGAGAATCAAGACACCCCTTCGTCTATCATAAATGCACAAAACAGAGGGGATGGGCTAAGGGGGAGAATTGAGATTGGGCCTAAAAAGGAACTTATCTATTCCCAGAGCAGGTGAAGATATATACATAAATAAAAAAAAACTAACAGGAAAATGAATATACTTGTAATGTGTTGCATAGAGCTGTAAAAATGTTTCCCCTATCAGCTTTATAAGGTGTTAAAATGTCTCTGTTGCGTTTAAAGCTTGTAGCACTGCCAAAATGTGGCCCAGACACTGATTAAAGTCCAACTCCAGCAGTTATTAATCCCTTAAAACTCAACTGTATGACTCAAATTTGTATAGGCGAGACTCTCTGCCATGGTAAAAATTAAAGTATGTCAGTAAAACTTTTTTCTCCATTCAGTGCATGGAGTTCTAATATTGGAGTAATTCAGCCGCAGGCTACGTGTTCCAAAAAGAGGAATGTTAGTTATGCAAGGTTACATGCAAACAGACGCATAAGAATACTAATGTACTCTATTCCCTTTCTATCACTATCAATAATATAAGAAATGTAATGTTAATGGGACAATATGGGCTCATGGTTTGGTCATGTTTTCAGCTGGCAGTGTGAAACCTTATTCTCAGCTCTGAGACCTTGGCAGCTCATAGTGTGAAGTCCAACCAGTTAATAATGATCATGGGAGCTGACTCTGAAATAGTTAGTACAAGACTGGTGGGTTTTTCCATATCAGATGTGGCACCTGCTTGGGCTCAGTTTCTTTCTAATGGGATGCAGGTAGGATGGTTGGGGGGAGTGATGTGACAGGTCTGCTACTGCAGCTCTGTGTAGCACGAAGCTTAGAAGTCAGAAAGGAACAATGGAAAACTCATTAAAAAAAGGAACCTACAAGTTGATAGACATATGCCCTCTCATGAGTTTGAGTTGTTGCCTTGAAAAAAGGTCAGAACCACATCGGACCTTTTAATTAGATTTGTGGAAAAATACAGTTTTGGGGTTAAATTAGTTTAAACAGTCGCACAAAAAAATATAGACTGCTGTGTTACCATCTTTGGCTTTCCTGTTTGTGAGTGCTGGGAGCAAGCATTTCCCTTTACTATTATTTACCATTACATCAATCCTTTGTTATAGTTCAGGATCTACGGCTAAAACATAAAGCCTTACAAAATGTGATTCTGTGCTACCAAAGTCACAAACAAAATGTTTCCAGTCAACTATCCTCACATAAAAGTCCAAAATACATCAAGTGGCTTGTCCTTCTTGCTTGTGCTGGCTTCATAATTAGCTTGTGCAAACCTTCCCTTGCAACATATGAGTCTTCTTCAGCTCTTAGCAAAGGTCTGTGACCTCCTTGGTATTTTGAAGAATTTCATGCATGTTTTTAGGCGGCTGATTAAGTTCATTTTCTTCTCATCTCTGTTTATGGCCTTGACTCTGCCAAAATAGCCAGGCTGAGTTGAGCACTGCAAGCCCCCTAGATGCGTAAACACTTCTGTGACGACATTGCATAGAAATCCATTAATCAGGGGATGCTTTTGCACGTAATGTGTCCGCTGCTCCCACCACACGCATCATGCATTGTGTGTTGGGCACCAAGTTCCAGGAAGGGCACCAGTGGTGCATATCTAAAGTTACAAATTTTACAGCCTTCTGAACGTTGAAGTGTGATCCAGTGTTTCTGATGCTTTATTAATAAGAAGACACAGGCTGCTGTGGGCCGGAACAATGTCAAAAACAAACAAACAGAAACGCTTTGCTATTAGCTGCTAACAGCTGTAACATCAGTCTTACTGTCCTCTTTCCACACACAGGCTGCAAACATGAAAAGAACCGCTCCCCTTAACCTCCAGCCAATCAGAGACTTTAAATGAGACGCATAATTGTTCACTGCATTGACTGAGCTTCTGACATGTTCACAGAATATTTTTTAACTCAGCTGAACTGATTGTCACCACAGTAACAATCTTAAAATGACAGTTACATGTCATATTGTGTGTCATAGTCTTTTACAATATGAACTATGTTGACCCACATAAACAATACTAAATTAAACAATTAGAGCTTCTCCCACACACCAATCTTCCAGTTGTCTGTTGTCTTTGATTTTGCCTCAAACTTAAGTTTGACAGAAAAATGTTTTCAGACGTTACACATCTTTCTTTTCTTTTTATTGTTATGGTTGTGGTCATTTTATGTTTGTTTTATTAATCTATGTAATGCTTGGTGACATTGTTAATGCAAAAGTAGCTGTGATAATTCATTATGATTTTATCTTCTCATCTTACAGTTTTATGGTATCATTTTGTGATACTGGTGTTACTGGTCTTGGGCTATATCTGGAACTCAGAGAACATTATACAATGCATTATTGTGGATATTTTTGTCTATTTCGGCAAATTTTCCCTCTAAATCAGAATGTTATTTTGGCTGTGTTGGTGCATAACAAAGTCTCTATTCACAAATTTTAGGATTTTATTTTATTTTATCTAATAGCATTTTATGCATAGGCTTGCCATGGGACTGATTTTAGAGATAAATAGTAAAAATGAACTTTTCTTTCCTAAAAAATTAACCCCAATCATCACAAAATGCATAATTTTATTTTGTAATAGTTATTAGATTAAGGAGAGGGGCACCACACCACAACACAAAGCAATTGTGCTTAAGGAACCCAAATGGCTTGCAGGGGCCCTGGTGTGTCTTGGTATACATATATCTGAAGGGCCATTTAATAAGGTTATAACTTTACTTTTCAAAGGGGAACAGTTAGAAGAAATATGATTAACCAACTTTGATGAGCAACATTTTATTAATGATCATATTCTATTATCACTAAATATCTAAACTTTGCTACATATACACACTTTTCTTTAGTAAGGGAAACATTTTTAATCAGAACTGAGGATGGTATTGAAAATCAACATTTTAGTCTCTTGTTGAAGAAATCATTCCTTGATCCTTTCTGCAAACTGACTCATTCCTGATCAAACTGACAGGGAGGCTGTCCTAGCATGCACCAAACAGAAGGCAGGGAAACAGTCTGGAGCGTCTGATGGCGACACAGCAGTGATTACCAATGAGCCATCATGCTGTTCAAAGAAAATCCTTTCATTTCTTCACCATAATACTATCTGTTCAAGGGCACCTCCCTAACTGCATGCTTGCACACAGGTCTCCTCTGTTTTTTTATTTTATGTAAACCTCACCCAAGGAAAACGCTGCAGCTTTCATTTTAATATTAATTACGGAATGAAAATTAAATATTGAAAACATTAAGTCTGGAATAAATATTTTTTTTATCAAAACTAGGATGATTTGTTGTGCTAGTTTGTCCATAAAATGAAATGGTAGAGAATAACATGAAGATCATTATCTCTTTGTTTTCATGCAAATACAGCTTTGAAATGTTTTGTAGATCTGCTGTTACCTTCAGTATTGCAAAATCCTTAGTTTTTAATCAGTGGCCTTGCTGTTATGTGCAACATTATTCAACTTAGACCTTGAAGTTTCCAACACAGAACACAGATTTTAATTTGTTTTATGCTAGTGCCTTTGTTCCAGTCTCTGTGCAACATCACTGCTTAGAACATTTCAATACTGCTGCTCTGAACAACACACCATTTAGGAGTGAATCTAAATGGTATCTGCAGTTATCTGTTTGTAATGACTTGTTGAGGTGCCAGATGATAAAGGGGGTTGTTACCACTGTGAGTTGAACAGTGTAAGCAATTATTGAAGTATGAGTAAAAGAGAAAATGTCACATAAGAAAATAAATGTGATATTAATCTCCAACCCAAACATTAAAAGTGAATCTATAGGCAGCATTTCTTGAAGCATGATAAAATGCAGAAAACCCTATTTTACTAAATTCTACATTAATTTTGTTTTTTAATTGTGGAGATGGACTGTTATAAGTGATTTCCATCATTTTTCTGCTCTTGATTTTTAGGGCAAGTCTTAAGGCCGCTTTGACATTGGCGCTGTTTGGTCTGCTTCCACAAATAATACGGTTAATTTGGAATAGTGTGAACACTCATTCGCACTCTGGTGTGGACCAAGGAAAACCAAAATGTGTTTATCCAATTATCCATTGTAAGCAATGCACAAATATTTATTAAAAAATAACAAGTAATATTCAACAACA
>JBBBVU010000007.1:26866021-26881398 GCA_037177055.1 Atherinosoma microstoma
CCTATAAATAGCACGTCTGAAAAGCAGGTATTAACTGGCACAACAGTACGCACAATGGCTGCAGTAATAATTGCAAGAAAGAGGCATAGACACCACGAAAGAAGACGGAGAGAACGCATCTTTTCTGTTTGTATTAATATATTTGGAGTGCCAGAGGAAAGGATTGTTGAGACCTGTCGCCTATCCAGCGTTGCAATATTAGAATTGCTGGATGAGTTGAGGGCTGATTTAGAATCTGTCACAAGGAAGAGTCACACCATCCCTTGTATGACAAAACTCAAAGCAGTATTGCACTATTTAGCATCTGGATCATTTCAAGACACAGTTGCAATTAGTGCTGGTATATCCCAGAGCAGTTTTTCAAGCGTCGATGGACATATCTGATAATGGCTCATCCTCTGTTTTTAAGGTGACGGGGCATATCCCCTACAGCCCTTCCTCATGACACCTGTGCTCATACCCACCACTGCAGGGGAAGACCGTTATATTGTGGCTCACGTGTGCACGAGAAACATTGTGGAGGCACCTTCGGCGTCCTAAAAAGCCAAATTCGGTGTCTGGACCACACGGGGGGAGCACTTTTGTATAGCCCAGAAAAAGTCGCCCTGTTGTCATTGTTTGTTGCATACTCCACAACATAGCAAAACATCATGGGATGGAGCATGATGCCATGGAGGAGGAGAGAGAGGAGGCGACTGATTACAACCCCTGACCTCAACAGCCCAATGTTGCAGGACAGCATTGTCAACATTATCTGCTCCTCGCAGAAAGTGAGCTGCACCTGCTCCTCAATATTGGTCAGAGGAATCTCTTCTGATGGCCCCCCACCTGTCTTATTTGCCAATGTTTTATTATGAGCAATTTTTTCTTTGGTTCTCCTCTTATATCTTGCCACCTCCTCTTAACTTCATCCGCTGTTCTTCTGGTTTTTCCAACTGCATTTACTTTTTCGCAGATATTCTCCCATATTGTCCCATATAGTCATTCTGGTGACATTTAGATTTTTTTTCTCGAGCTCAGCACTATAGTTTTATTTGCCTCCTCTACTAATATTTCAACCTCAATCTAATTTCATTTTGCGTTTGCGGCATCCTTGCTCTCCAGATCCTTCCATGACAAAGCAGTAGCGCACGCTAAATCCTCGTTTAAATACTACTGTTTGCACCTGTTATGAATTGCGTGAGCAATGTTAGTGGATCACCTGCAAATCATGGAAGCACAACAGGCGCTAAATAATTGCGGGGCAGTTTATTTAGCCGCCGCTATTTGGAATCTTTGTAAATCACGGCCTATATGTATGCCAGAAAAGTAGATTCATATCCTGTTTACTGCCAAGGAGCAGAGAGGACTGGTGCACTGTTCTGCTGTGCAGCGACACCTGCACAAATGTGGCTTTCGCATCTTTGGAAAACTGTATCTTCATCACTCATCACAAAGTTCAGCATTGCAAACAACTACACCAAAATTTAAACAGGTCTGATGCATGTTTTAAACAACTCTCATGGAATAACGAGGTTAAAATAGTGAAGAAAAATGTGATTGTAGGAACAGCTTTTCTCAGCACAGAGGTGGACTGACCTGACTTGGTTGACAATGGTAACATTTTTGCCTCTGAAGGTAAGAACAGATTACTTAGTATTATCAAAATTAATTTAAAAACAGTTAGATAAATAGTGTTGAAAAGTGGATGGCTCTGACAACATTCTGATGACCCTAGGAACACGTCAGAAACCCCTGCGGTGTTATGCATGACTCACAATCCCCACATGTAAACATGGAAATGATAAACTGAAGCTGCTTAAAATCTTACAGGAATACAACTAATAGAATTTCTGTTATGCCTTTAGGAAATAAGGTCGCCATTTGCACAATTATTCAAAGTGAAAATGTTCAATATTATTCCAAAACATTTAAAACCAAAAATATGAGAATAAAATATCCTTATATCTACATCTAAACAGAACAAAGTCACAGAAGAAAGAAACTGAGTTACCTTAATAATAAGTGTTTTATGTTCACTGAACTAGCTAATACTTGTTTTGTTCCTTTCACCAACAGTGCAAGCTCAAATCAAAGACAAACTTCCATATCAAATCATATTTAAGTCAACTTTATTATAAGATTGTGTCAAAGACCTGCAGAGATGCCATGCAACAGAGAAATAATCCTATTATCAGTCTGATTATTATTATTAGCTTCACACTACCTCCAGTGTTTCTCATATAATTTACACTATTTAGACAGCATATTGCTACATGATTGTCAGAGCAGTGTTATAGGAGATTAACTAATGGATCAGTGTAATATGTAATTTGTACTGACATTTATTCATTGGTACTGGCCCTGGTGAGTCAATACACAGTTTAGGTGTGAGGAGACATTCAGTCTGAGCCTCCTGCAGGTGCGTAGGCTTGTTTTGAGTTGGCTGAGGTGCTTTTGACACAGTACAAGGTTGAAAGAGGCTTGAGAGAGGAATATTTCTTTTGTCTGTTGTGGTGCTATTATCACCCATTTAGTCCTGTGAGAACAACTGCTCAGTTAAAACAGTTATTCTGTGCTAGATGGGGCGGTCAGCCTTGGCACAGGACCGAGGGATATCTTCATCTGCAGATTATCTATGTGCAGGTGTACCAGCCAAACACTGAAACACAACAACATCCCCAAAATTGTTTACCTTAACATAATGTAAAACAGTGAATATTAGGAATATTTGTAGCAAATGTAGATGTAAAACAACTAGATGAGCAAATGATCAGACAATATTCTGCAATTATTTTAACACAAGTTTCATTCATTTTTTTAGGGAGAAGTAGTTATTAATTATATTAGGCTTTGGGCTGATGGCTGGACTTAATAAAACATTTGAAATAATATTATTCACAAAAAAAATAAAGGACTTGTCAATCTTGAACCTTTAGTAGCTGCCCGAACGGATTATGCTGAAATTCCTCCCCCCTACAAAACCTACCTGCAAAACACCTTCGTGATGCTGTCTCTTGGTCTCACAATCCTAAATTTAAAAGAAAACGATATGAATTCTTTTGACAGATCTCAATAAAAAGGTGGCACTCTCTTAGCTTTCGGTAATAGTCTGAGTTAATCCTGCACATATGAGCTATCTGGCTTTTTCTTACCCTTCTTGCTCCTTTTATCACAGCCACGCTCCATCTCCAGTTCCTTTTTGTTGCATAGAGGTGCATTTGAAGGAAATTTAAAGGTCATGTGCTGGCTACAGAAGCATGGAATACCAAGCATCATGTACAACAGATGTTTTAATTGCCATGATGGTAGCTTGCAGCATGTGCACGCTTATTATCTAAAATGGTCCCAGCACATATAGCTTTTGGTGTCTCTGTACACTACATCTTTAATTACAAGTGCACTTCTGAACAATACCCTAAAAAATATCTCAAGAGTTTTACAGTTGTTCCTACTGAAGTAAAATGAAGTGTTCATGAGTAATTACAAGAGGTTTTTGCTGATTATTCAAGTATTTATTTCAGAACCACAGGGTAGGTGCTCTATGTGACTAAGCAAGGCTAATTCTTAAAGTACTTTCAAAATATTCTTGAATTCATTTGCTTTTTTTCTTTCGTTTTTTAACAGACGAGCTGATTAGTGTTGTAACAAAACATTTGGCTTTAGTCATCTCCTGGGCAGCATGTTTATATCAAGCTACAGTATACACTACACATGCAAAGCAGTGTCAAAGCTGCATACTTTATGACCCAATAATTTGTCTCAACGTGACCTTCGATGTGTCAGCAAAAACAAGAGCTTGACTCAGTTGAGAGGCGATAGGTTCGAAATGGCCGATGATTGAGCACAGCTTTCATCCCAGTGATTAAACACACAAACTGACATCCAGGGTTTGATGAACAATCTGGTGTTCATTTAATAAATCTTTCAGAGTGATGGACAGGGCAAGTTACATGGGTAATGTAGAATAGGCCTGAAAAATGGGAACAGGACATTAGGAACATGCTCCATCACAAAAAGACTCTTGTAAGGAAACTTTTGTTCAAGTATATATTTGTTTGTTTGTTTTTTACCACTAACATCGGTGGTCAGCAGGTGTTTTAAAGTTGAACTTATATATATTTACATAATACTTTTTGGGTTTAGTTTCAAATAATTTGTGTGAAGCACTTAATGTCTTATTCAGAAGTCCTCCTCTTATTCTGTGTAATATGAATGTATTATTATTAGTACATTTCGTAAACAGATGGATATTATTTCAGTTTTCAAAGGTAGCCCTCTTGGCCAAATATTCAAAACCACCCATGACCCCCGGGGCAGGTTGTGACACACACTTTGAACAACACTCATCCACACTGTGCCAGTTCACAGCACAGAGACAAAGGTCATATTTCCGAAGGCAAGAGCAAGACTGATGGATCCATGCCACTGCCCACATCCTAACAATTATTAATTAGTCTCCAAGTGCTTTAAAATACCACTCACCACAGTTTAATATCAGAATAGTAAATAAAATTTGAATTCAGCGAAATGCAGATCTGATGACAAATGATGAAAAATCTCCTGAGTCGTTGTTAATCTTGCTGTCAACACTGTTCTGAGTAGATGACACAGTTTATATGTCAAGCGAATCACTACAAATCTTAAAATAATACCACCCTATAAAAAAGACCATAAGCATGACAAGAGAAAATGTTTGTTCTTTGAGCTGCAGCTTGAATCCCTGTCGATTAAAAGTTTTAACACAACTTCCAAAAACAACCCCTTCCCCACAATGAATTAAGAAGCTGAACTATATTCACAGTACCACCAAAATGAGTTTACATTGTTTGACTTGTTTGAGGTTTTGTGTAATGGTGTGGACATCTGGGGATGGCAGACAGGCCAGCGCTTTGGTTCAGACTGAAATATCCTAACAGGTTCTTAATGGATTGTCATAAAATTGCCATGAAAAGACATAGGTATAAATAATACTGACGTGGTGATTTATACACGTATAACCAAGGGCAGCCTGTTCATTTGAAGGCATATTCAGTTTTTTTATTTTTAAGTTTGGATGAGTAGTCACACTTAAGGCAACTACACACTGTGTAACCAGCATATGATGAACTTGCCTATGATATAATGTTTGATGTATGAAGACTAATGAATCCCTGCTGGACTGTAGAAGGCTGTGACGGTGATGAGCAACACATATTCTAAACCTCATATTAATGTAAAGTAGGTTTTATGAGCCAACAGGCTGATAATTAACTTCTGCGTTAACCTAAGTTCACTGGTTTGCTGCTTATTTGGCAATGGAAATTCTTCTATTTGTTTCTATGCTGCAGCTTTTTCTAGTAGAGTAATGATACAAGCTTAAGGCCACATCACACATATAAGGCTTCTGATGCCACAACTCCACCACATTCACTCCTTTCTTTGAATTCAACAAGTTACACTTCACTTACATTAGCATTGATCAGGTCTATTTTAGTTTGTACGCCGTTGTCCCTGACCCTGTTTGGTTGCACAACTGTGAGAAGAACGGTGGTGGTAGGTGCCTACCTGAGTAGGTAATAACTGACTGCTTGATGCAAAATGAATGTTTTTAGCAGTGATAAAGGATCTTACACTTCTTTAACATTGGTCATTTTTCATCATGGACATAAGAGAATCACACAGAAGGCTTCAGCATGCAGTCTACAAAGGTCACATCACTCTTAGTTTGGATAAATAGAAAAGTAATTGTGAGCTAAGCTAGAGGCTGCCTACAAGGGGGGCTACAGAGGAGCAAATGTGTGAGATTTAAAACAACCCAAACCAAAGAAATGTTATAATAATTTGATATAATGCTAGATATAGTACCAGTCAAAAGTTTGGACACATCTATGTATTAAATTTGAATAGGTAGGTGTGTCCAAGCTTTTAACAGGTGACTGATGCTACATATAATGCTGCAGTAGACATACGTAACACAACCCTTATTTAAAAAGAAAATACAAACAGTTTCTCTTTATAGAGATAAAGCAGTGGTTAGTAATAATAATGACAAAACTCTAAACATATAAACCTTGCTTGTGAACTTTGGTGTAATAGTTGTATAAAACCAACTTGTTATATTCCAGTCACTTAATCATACCCCCTGCTTCCCCTCAGCTATCTCAGGTTTTATACTTCTCTGCCTTAACTACCAGCTGCCACCGACTGTAATTCATGTGACTCAGGCAGACTACCGCTTCTGTTTTTTAAGAACTGTTGAAGTGCTGACTTTTAACAGCCAATTTCAAACCTACAAAAGGTGAAGCATTCGGTACCTGAAGATGGCTTTTAGGCCAAGTTTTGCTTTAAATTGCGCGTAGTCCTTCTCAGTATTCATCAGTTCCAACTGAAACCTTCCCAATGGTCAAAAGCACTAGGAAGGCTGTCCAATCATGGCTGCGTAAAAAGCTAGATTAAATGTCTTTCTGATACTGTTCCCAGCATGCATTTCTGTATCACTTCACTTTACCTCAGAGGAGAGAAAAAAAAGCTTTTTTACTTAGTCTGCAGTGCTAAGAATAAGGCATAGTGCCACCAGAAAAAGGCAAAGTTTAAACTCAAGTGGCTTTCGAGGAAAGTCGGGTTTCAAAAATCAATAGGTTTCTCCCTGAAGGGAAAATGAATGTGTACAGTGTGTTTTATGCCAAAGCAGATATTAGTTTCTGTGATATCTTTGGTCACACAGGCAAATGGTTTTATGAACGTAATGGTGATGCTGTGAATGTAAATAAAGCATCTGAAGATGTTTAAGAATGGTTCTTTGTGTTTCAGAACAATTCTGCATCGTATGGGACTTTATGGGGGCTTAAGTGATTTTCCTTTTTTCCACTGCGGCTTTTCTTGATATGAATATGTCAGCTTTGCAGAGTTAAGCTCAATATAGCACTCAAGCTGAAGGTTAAGCTTTCAGCTATCTTTTGTGGGGTTGGAGAATGGACCTCTGGTTTAGATTCCTGGTTACTTGAGTGAGGATAAAAGTGGCTTAGAATCAGTGATCAGTAGAGGGCAGGTTGACTTTGGAGTCTTTATCTCAAGAAGGCCAGAGTGGAGCTAAAAGTGAGTGATTTCAGTCTGCCCGCAGTCAAGGCATCACTTAAGGTAAATTACGAGATTTGGTACTTTTCACAAACTATGAGTGGAGCAGCTGTCCCATTTAGAAAACTTGGCTTCTTATATGTGGTGAAATCAGCAACATGTGAAGAAAACTGTTTGACACATGGGACCTGAACTGTCTCTCTCTCTTTTTTTTTTAAAAATCAATCAAGCATGAAGAGAGATTTATGGGAAAAGAAGCAGGATAAATGCTTCTTCAAGCCTTATTCCTCTACACATTTCCTAACTCACATCTAAGAAAACCTTATAAATCTAAGCACTTCTGCTGCTTGTGATCCATATATGCTTTTTTTTGTTGCTGTTTTTTTTCTGGGGTTCTGTCTGAGTCAATTGACGATCACAAATTTGTGGTTCAAGAGGTCTCTTTACATACCCAAGGTTGACACAACAACATTATCTTGTAGTATTATCTTATAGTGTGCAATTATAAGCCAAGTTTCTAATTATATTATAGTGTGCAATTTAACCATTAGCATCCAGTCATGTAAACTAACATGTGGCTCAATTACTTTTAATTTGTAACGTGATTGAAGGAGGAAAAGATTTGAGTGACACTTAAGCAGAGTTTATTGTTAGGACATGAATGGCAGGAACTTCCATCAAAGAAATGTCTGAGCTGGAGAGCATTTCAATGGGAACAGCTACTAAAGTGACATATGCTTTCTGCTTGAACCCCGTGACCCCTACAGTCAGTGGATTTGATTGCTCTTTTATGCTGTCTGGGACATTTTGCTGGCATGGTTTGGGTTCACATGTCCCCTTAGAGAGAAGAGTCACTGCAAATCAATACAAAGCTGTTTTGAGGGGCTGCCTTTGTCCTACAATGAAACATTCCTATCCAGATGAGAGTGGACTTATAATGTGACAATGCTTCCGTGTATAGTGTGCGAAGGTTCACTGAATGGTTTCATGAGTATTAAATATGACATTAATCATATGCTGAGGCTGTCACCTGATCTCAACAAGGATGAACAGCTATGAGTGACTTTGGTGTACCAGCTGGGACTCTCCAAATAAAGAATGATATTCCCATCCTCCAGTTGTAATCAAGCCACTCTTAAAGCTGTGTTGTTCTGTACATAATGGCCCAAAACAATATTAAGGCACTGTACATTTGGTTTTCCATTAATTTCTCACTAGACTATATGTGGCAATGCAGAGGAAAGTTCACCAGAAAACCAAAAACGATTTTAAAAAACATCTATATTGAAGGTACGGAAAACTATGGTTCAAGATCACTATGACCAATACATAGAATGAATTTCAAGTACAGTTTTTTGGGAGTTCTTTTCAGTGTTGTTGTTGGATCTCAATGGATTTTGTAATAAGATAGAAGTGAGAACAAAAACCTACCTTTTCATGGATTATTGCACTTGAGGTTTACCAGTGACTTATAGGGAAGGAGGGCTTCCTTGGGAGATGAGAGTGGCTGCTGGAATCAAAGATTCTTTATGCCCCATGTAACTAATGTATGACTGCCTATGCCCACCATAATGTGATCTGACAATGCAACACAGTGTTTTTGCACTGGGGATAAAGATAAGTTGTTCACCAGAGTATGTGTTCAGCTGACGAATGAGTCTGAAGGCACGCAGCTTGATGTAACTTGACAACATAGTTTGTGCATATATAGACGGGAAAATATTAGATGAGGAAAGTAGTGCCCAGCAGGTATATGTGCCTTGAGCTGAAACCTCCTCACGTGACAACATACAGCAGCAGGGGATGGTGGGGTGGGTGGTGCCAGAGGGCTACAGAGACCTTATAAGAAGCTAAGTGCAGAACATTCTGCACTGAATTCACCGCTTATGCTTGTGCCCTTCGAACTTACTAGGCTAGGAATTACAAGTGGCGCTATGTAATTATTCTCACTCAAGCAAATTAACAACACATCAACAGCTGTAACATTAATCACTGACACAAGGACACACACAGACATTTAATTTTTGTCTATGTGTTTGAGGTGGGGGGTAATAGCATAACATAAGAAACCTTGTCTCAAGGTCAAGAGGCAAATACATTCAGCAAAAACATTAAGTACAGACAAATCTAATTATATTTTCTAGGTGGGAAAGAACATTGTTATAAAGGGTGTGCGTAAAACAAAGCACAATCTGTCTGACAGCTCATGTTAAATGGAGTGCAGCACCGATGAGACATGCAAGCTGGTGCCTGCTTTTGTTGGAGACAAGCAGTCACACATGAGTCATGGCATTTAATATATATTTCATAATCTGCATACATTTTGGGGAAAATGACAACAAGGTGAAACATATTCTTCCTATACTTATTTGATGACATCATGTTGTTGACCAACATATTCTAGAAAATGACCTTCGAGAAGAATGAATATTGGACCATATTTCATCCTCTCTGCACTGATAGATTCATGCCTGATGCAGTGTAACATCAATGGATCACTAAACCTGGAAATATTCCTCAACACAAGCATAAACCATTGAGTGTAAAAATAGGATTCAATCACCACAAGCCATGCAAATCAGCTCAAGTGAGTTCACAGCAGGAAAAAAAAAAAAGAAGAAGAAAATCTGTATTCCAATTTCACTTTCACCCCAGCTGATGCGGAGGCATTAGCTGTCAATGCTGTAGCAGCCCTTCTTCATGCTTTTTACATTACATCTACATGAACATTTTATGAATATACTTTCACATCCCTGCTGTCATGAAGACTCCTCCATTTTTATGCCATTGAAGAAGTGCTGGCGAAGGCAGAGAGGTCAAACATGAATCAGAGGAGCTCTCTAATGTAAAAATACCATCTCAAAGCAGCCAGCAAGAGAGGCAGTTAAAGATATGGGCAAATGCCAAGAGCAGTTCTTGCACTATGGCTGCTGGATGTTGGTGCTGCAATCCTTTTTGCTGTAAAATATCAATAATATGATATCAGTAAACATTGCCCTTGTTTTCAATGTGGAAAGCTAAAAATAAAAAAAATAATCCAGTTGTGTAATTAAGAGCCACAGGTGTTCAGCCTCTTGTAAGAAAAATCTATTATTGCTTCCAGCTATGCAGCTGTGTGTGTGTGTTACTCCGGTCCTCACTGCTACTGATCCCTGCATTGTCACTATGAATAAGAATATGTTCTTAGTGAACTCAGCCAGTAAATTAACTTTAAAAGAAGGTTATTGTGTTCCCTTTGTTCAAGTTTGCTGTTGCACACAATAGATGCATTTGCTCCTTTTAACATCTCAACAATCACCACCAATTCACTCTGCCACCATCCTCAACAAGAAAGTCATGGGAAAAAATGAATTAAAAAATTCAGTAACATCTTGTTTCAATGACAGCCCTAAGTGTTACAGCATCAAAGGAAACCTGCTTTTTTTTCTGTGAGAACGCTCACTCTTCCCACCTGTGCTTTGTCATGGCGCACCATGATTCAAGACAGATGGCGCATACTAATCCAGCCTTATAGACACCTCTGCAGCCCACGGACCAGTCAGAAGTGGCAGCCTGCCTCCCTGCGTCGCTGAATGGCACCAGTACCGCTTGCCCCTGCTGTCGTCTGAAATGCTTTGGCCTCCAGTGGTCTATACAAGAGGGTGAGAGGTCTTACTGTGCATTTACTTTATGACTGTGGGTTTATGTCTGCTTCTCAAAGGACTGGAAGGAGGCACATGAGGGGAATGCGTAATTCATTACCAGCGGGGCCTTGTGAGCACAGTACATCTTTGCGACACATATAGGAAGTGTTTGAAATGGGGTTGCTGTTTTATGTAGTATTTTGAGGCATCTACGGAGGACTCTGACATCAAAGCTCTGCCATTATTATGCTTTCAGGAAAAAAAGTCCACATCCATCAAGGTGAAATGCGCTTCTCTCGAAAGCAACCCTGATGGCCAGTATTCTGTGTCTCTTAAGACTTTGCTGATAAATATTCACGCCCTGTAAATATTTGAGAGCTGAACAACATGCGCAGCCATTTGTTTTAATCATATTGCACCTTTCATTATTTTTCTGAGGCTTTATAGTACAAAATCAATCTCTGCACAGTGTGCAAAGATGCATTTAATTTTCTCTTGCTATTAATCTCTAGCCCAATGAGATGATTAATTACACTATAATAAAGCCCTGTCACAGTTAGAAGTATGTCTTTATTCATGAAGGCTTTTTCATGGCCATGTTTTCATTTAAGTGTGTTCATGGGTGGGATTGTCTCATCTGCCAGGGAGGTCAAGATGGGTTCAGCAGTAAAGACAACAAACGCTGTGGCTTATTCTGCGACAGGTGTCGAGCCAAACTGTGAATGCAGCATAAATGGCCAGCGGGTTGTTTACAAACCCCCGGCACAAATCTTAAGCAATCAGAGGTTTTCAGTGTTTGATGAGAGGAAAGACAAATTTGTCCCATGGCAGCCAAGATGAATGGCTTATTGAAATAAGAGTTGGAGGGGGCCAGTAAAAGCATCTCGTCACCACTTTTATAGTAAATGTCCTGCACGATTACAGTCAGAGTTGTTGGTTTTGCATTCGGCCGCTAATTGAATTGTGTTTGAATCCATTTGGAGCACAAAAGACATGCCGAGGTGAGTACACGGCGCCTCTTTGGAAAGGTCTCAACACCGCTCATGTGTCAAAGGACGTTTAGCTCCAGGAGAAATAAATAACTTAATATTGTTCTTACTTATTAATTAGCATTTATGCTATGTGTTCATCCCTGCACTCTGCAATTAAGTTGTCTTTTCAAATAAGCAGATCTATCCAGGGCAGAATGAGAGTATCAATATTTAGGGATGGGGATATGGTTTTTTTTTTAGAGTATAGCTGTTAATTTGACCCTAAGATGGTTTTCAAGGGAATCTCATTCAGCCATGTAAAGAGAAATGACTTGTGTTAATGCAGAGCTATGCAGCTTGAATACAGACAAGACTCAAAATATATCTGGTTTGTGGCTTCCCTTCTTCTAATGAAGCTCTGTCCGTCTGTGCTCCAGCAGGAGATAAATGGATGCTGTGTTTGTATGTCCAGCACTCCTCCAATCAGTCTCTTTTCTCTCTTTTTCTTTATCTCCCCTCCTTTGCCCCCACCACTCCCCTTTTCTCCCTTTCTTGAGAATATATTCCTGCTTTTCCTTCTGCACTATCAAACAAACACTCGTTCGCATACCCTTTGAAAAAAGAAAAAAATATGGGTGGCGGGGTAGTGGGGGAGGTGAGAAAAAATGAAATGCATGAGTAAAGTTTTAATAAGGGAGAGAGGTAATTTGAAAAGTCTTTGGAGGTGTTTGGAAATTTATCAATAACAACCAGCTGGGATTTCATGCATGGGAGCGTTTGGTGTAATTGCCTGCACATCCCTGATAAAGGTTCCTCTTCAATAACAAAAAATATGCTACTAAATACAGGAAGGACTGACGCCACTTACCCACTCTTCCTTTTTAGCTTCTACTTAAACAGTTTGCACGATAAGATGGGTTGTTGTCGTCTTTGACCATTATCAAAACGGCTTTCTCGTTCATTTCATCTAGTTTCTCTTTGTGCCAACTTCTGCCGCTCGCAGTGTTATTCAGACAAAAAAAGAACTGAGATTCCTAATTTCCTAAGATCGCTGTACTTCAAAGACATTCATTTGCATTCAGCTGCACAAATTTAAAGCCACTTTTTGAAACATTAACATTCCCCCGTGTAACTCATTCCCTCCTAAAGCCTGAGCCAGCTACAGAGGAACACAGTTTTGTTTGTAAAAGTATCACAGGTTATTGGTTACGGCATCCGTTAACAAAGGAAAATGTGCTAACTGTAAATTATAACCTGTTCTATTTAAAGATTCGTACTATCCACAGAGCATCACAGATGGGATTCTGTTTGTTGTGAATATTTTACGGAAGCTGATAGAGCTTAAATAAAATATCACCTAGATTTGTTTGAACTTCATGAACATGATTAAAGTACAAAAAGCATCAATCATTACCTTAACAACAGACAAAAACACTGAAAGTTATTAATATTTACTGTGCTCAGTTTTTTTTTCTTCTAACTAGCAGTTTGCTTTTCATTGAAATTCAAGCCTGATCGATGAAATAACTAAAAAAAACACAAAAAAATCTCAGATGTTAGGCTAAATGAAACCTGGCCTAGATTACGGAGGTAACAGTACACAGCCTCAGGTTTTCTTTCATTTGCTTCATTTTAAAGCCCCTGTAAAGCTAAAATAACCACCAGCATCTGAAATTTTCTTTCCCATTCCTGTTGACGTAAAAGGAAAATGTGCCTAAATTTCTCTCCATAGAGCTGTGTTTGAATTCTTTCACTCAAACTACTCATGAGTGATGAGGTCATGGTCAATGGCAGCGTAATCATCCAAAGTGGAGATTGGATGCCTGTTTGTCTGACTGTCAAGAGAGAGTCATGCAGAGGGAAGCGAGTGCTCTCTACTGTGCAGAGAACAAGCTTTTGGCCTCATAGTGTATTACAGAGGGAATAACCCACACTGCTAGCCTTGCTATCAAAATTGTTTGGGAGGGAATTGCTGCAGGAGGTTAGTGTGTAGCTCTCTGTACCGGTTCTATATTTCGTTCTCTGCCTAAGGTGCTTCACTGATCTCAAGCCAAAAGCTGTGTGAAAAATTCTGCCAACTCATAGAGGATGATAGCTACAGGAGGGGAAATTCAACAATCCACCTCAGCACTGGTGAAAAGGGAAGTGAAGAAGAGGAGAGAGTGCAGCAGGGGGAAATGAAAAATGAACTGGAAAATGAGGACAGAACTCTGGTCCCTTATCTTCTCTTGTTGTGATGTTCTCTGTGATAAGTGCCGTGTAAGTAGTTGTCAGGCCCACTGAAACACATTACTGACAGCACCACAAGTTCTGGGGAGTTCTTGTGGTGCCCCTCCTTGGCTAACCTTTTGATCCTGAGCACTTTTGGTTGCTTGTTCATCGAGGTAGAAATTCCTCGACCAAGGTTTATGGATGTTGTAATGGTAGAGAGTCCTTGTGGTTAGAGAGACTTGGGTCTTGAAACTAAAAGGTCACCCAATACAGTCAGTCCTTGCTCGCACCATTATACATCCATCAGTATGTGTGTGTGTGCTGCCTGTGCCTGAATGCCAACCTGCTCACTTGATGCAACTCAGACTATATTTACAATGTCAACTGCTAAAATTGTAAATAATAATGTTTTTTAACTAATTAGATTGTAGATTGATACACAATTTTCCAAACAATTGTTTGTGAAAATGAGATAGTTGCTACAGGACTAACATGATTACAGCCATTTCATGTTTGTTTTTTTGTTTGTTTGTTTTTTGTGACTTTTTTTTCTTTGGATTTTGCTGTGGCCATGATTTTTGGGGGGTGATGTATTTTATAACTGATATGGATTTGCAGCAAAACAGCAGCACCAGAAAGACTTCCTGTAGAAGACTATACATTATGTCACTCATAAGCTAATATTTCCTTGAACAATCCTTTGCGGCGATCACTGCAATCAAGTGTTTTCTGTAACTCTCGATCAAACCTGTCGACAGGTATTTTGGCCCACTGCTCATCAGCAAAGTGCCTTCATTGGTCCAGGACCGTTTTGTTTGTTTGTTTCTTATAATTTTTTTCAACTCAATTAAATAAAAAATCATCTTATTTTTATTTTATTTATTAAATTTTTATTCATTCTTAGTTTTTGCAGTCTCCAGTTATTTGAGTGACTGTTGTAAATTTTGCCTTTTTTTTCATGGAAAGGTATGACTCATTTTTAGGACAACTGTATGTCTGTGGGTCAATAACTCGTCAAAGCATTCAGGAGCAGCTTTCAGAAAGTTTAGAAAAGAGGAGGAAGAAAAGAGGTTTCGGTGTAGAGGGATGTGATTTTATCTAACATGAAAAATGCAAATCCAAATATGTCGCAGCAAGAAGCTAAATAGCGGCATTTCTAACTTTGTTTCTGGACACCCGATGATAAAAAATCTAAATGTAAGGCTTGGAAACCATCCAAAATATTTGTAAATAAGGAAGATAAAGTGGCTTTCTGTATTTTTAGGTGAGTGGAAAAAAAGACAATCTTGAAAAATTTTTGAGAGAATTTCCTGAGGTTTCCTGCAGGACCATGTGTCTTTTTGGGAGCACATATCTGTGTGAAAAGCTCTTCTCCACCATGTGAAGGTGGGCTTCTCATGGTGGGGTGAGGGAGGGGAGGAGGTAGGTCTCGCCTAGGGCACCAAAGTAGCTAGGACTGGCTCTGTACACACACACACACACACACACACACACACACACACACACACACACACACACACACACACACACACACACA
>JBBBVU010000007.1:26889422-26909125 GCA_037177055.1 Atherinosoma microstoma
TGTAATGCTTTTAATGTTTTATGTAAAGCACTTTGAATTGTCTTGAACCTGAAAATGTGCTATACAAATAAACTTGCTTTGCTTTTGCTTTGCTTAGTCCAGATGACTTGTGATTCCGACGGAAAGTCATTGATATTCATGCTCTTTATAGGCTAAAGGGAAGGAGTCATAGCAAGAACATAGAAATGACAAAAAGCAGTTCATTGCTCTCACTCTACAATTCAATTTGATGTCATTTCACATGTGTTCAGCAATTATTTTCATCCATGATAAAGAACTTGGAAGAAAGTTTGGGGCTAATTATTATTCAGTTAACATCAAAATAGCTACATTCAAGTTTACAATCTTAAATTATTCTGATTATATCCCATTTTTAAATCTGAAACCACTCAAACAGAACTGCATGCAAATCTGTTTGAGCATTACTGTTCTACCCCATTAATATCTGTTTTGACACAGAATGGTTTTGTCAGCTTGGAAGCCAAACTTATTACACTTAATATTTCAGAAATGTACCTTTCCAATTCTAAACTTACAATGTGGCAAATGAGAATAGACCTTCAAAGAGCATGTCCTCTTCCACTGATCCTCGTGTTATCTTTCAGCATTAAATAGACTTATTGTGTCTATGGAGAGTCTGATATTGTTTTTTTTGCAGGCTCACATCAGAGAAATCAGACAGTCAACAAGACATGGGCTGATAGTCTGGAAATTCTATTTAGGATGCTTTCTGAATACGGCTGCTTTGTTTACTTCTAGCTGTGCGACTTTAAAATGTTTGAAAACAGAGGGTACGCATTGCTTTTTTATTCAAGGACATTTGTTGCAAATAAATTATTTTAAAAGGGTGTTCCATTATGAGTCGTCAAACTTGCGCATAATATTATATGTGCGAGTTCCTACCTGTCCATCAACAGTCTGTCGGCTGAATTCAGTTAGCCCAAGAAATGTCCAATTATTTCAGTTACATATTAAAAAGTCTTGTTTCCCTTTTTTTTTTATTGATTGAGGCACCGATGTTCCAGGAAGACTCGCATCCTCTTGTGATGCTGAGGACTTGGCTGTAAAGAGCTAAACACTCCTAGTAAGGTCTCATAGGAAAAATGAACTGTGTTGAAGATCAGTTAGGCCTTTTGGTAAAGGCTTTGGGAGGTCATGTTTTGGCTTTTTACAAAAAAAAAAACAAGAAAAAAGACTCCTTCTGGTACCATTGAGGGATTAAAAGGAGCCTGCTAACTTGAGCAGATTTATGAGTCAAAGTGATGCCACTGGAATGCTTATCAGAGACTGTGAGGATGACCCTGGGTTGGGTGCATTTTCTCCTGGGATCCAGAAAGATATATCCACTCCTCTACATTGGGGGGAGCCAGTAAAGGTGTTTAAGGCAACTGATAAGGATGCCTCCTGTGCACCACCCTTTAAAGGTTTACTGGGTATGGGCAGCTGAGCAAAGGTCTTGAGGCCAACCAGAACATGCAGGAGGTATTATATCTCTCAGTTTGCGTGGGCGCTGCTGGGAATCCCCCAGGAGGTGTTGCAGAAAGTTGCTGGAGACGGATAAAAGACTGGAGACTCTCCTCCTGTTGCTACAGTGATCCCAAATTTTACTGTGTGGTTTGGAGAATGAATTAATAAAAGAGCTGAAGTCTTGTGGCTTACATTTTCTGTTTTGCTGCAAGGTTAGGATTTCTCAAGCAGAAAATATGATTAGATATAAGGTTTTATTACAGACAACAATCTATGGAAATAGTGGGTTGCAAACAGGATAAGAAAATCTTAATTGATCAAGTTCATCCAAGTCTGAACACAGCTTTTACAGAGTGTCCTGTATTGATTTGATCTACTTTTCATTTTTTTGTTTGAAAAGTTTCTTGACATGATATCAGCTTGTGCTCTGCAAAAAAAAACATGTCTGTATTTGCCATAAGAGGCTGATATCTACTGGTTTCATAGACTTTATTTTAGTCAGAATAGCTTATTAATTAAATGCTGCTGTGGAGCAGACTCCGTGATGACAACGTGATATGCTTTGGGACAGGTCGGGCCAGAATTAAGACATACATTTAGGGGTTCAGTCAGAGACGGTAGGGAAGTGTTTGCTTCTGGCATTGATTTTTTTTTTTCCCGCACTTGTTTCCAGGACAACCTGCTCCTTTAATGTGCCCTTAAGTAAATAGTGGGGAGGATGGGTGAAAAAAGGGGAGCAGAAAAAGATCCAGTCTTTCAGATCTCCAGGGAACGCTCAGACGGAGGGGAACAGATGTTGAGGTGGAGCCCTTCTATTCTCAGGCTGTTTCTGGAAGTGTGATTGGTCATGAGCAAATATTCAATGCAAGTAAAGAAGTGGCATAGGATCAACATTTTTATAAGGCCGAGATGCAACACAGTGCTGTAGAAAATGCACGACTCTCATCTGCCAGGATTGTAGAACTTCTGAGTGTCTGCTTTTGCCTATGATCAAACATGCATGACAGCTTGCCTTCAAAGCCAAGACAATATATGAGTGAGGGAAGCTGGCAGAGGCACACGATCACTGCATGCAGAGAAAAACTACACACCCAAACATAATATGGGGGCATACCAGCTGTTTACATACATATATGAAGATGTGTGCTTACTCTAATAAAAGTTGAGATGACAAACAGGTTGTAATTCTTTTTAGAAATTGAAAAGATGTCAAAACAATCTTGAACAGCCTCAACAACCCATGTGTCCTTTCCAGTATGATGGAAACATGTTGAGAATTTTTCTTATATTTAAAACGAGTCATCTTTAGCTGTCCATCTGTTCACGTCTTCTCCTGAAAGGAGATGCATAAAGAATTGACACTTAATTGCTCAAAGGGAAACAATGTAAAAAGCTCATTTTACTGCAGCCATTTAGGATTGACATCAGATTACTCAAACACGCAGACACACGAGCACAGCACATTGCCAGCTTTGATTAACTCACGTCATCTTTCAGACCCTTTCAGGAAATATTTTCAAACAAGAGGCGGTTCAGCAGCTGTATTTCTGACAGAGCTGTAAACAAGGTATAGCAGACTTTAATCTCACATGACAGACAGGAATAGCAACTGTGTATACATCCCCAGGAGGCAGTTTTCCCTCAAGCAAGTTTTCCTGAGGGGAGCTGATTTGTACATTTAGATCTGGACATAGTGAACAGCACATGCTTTGTGGGAAAACTATAAGGAATCATGAGATCTGCAGTACAAAATATACAGTGGACATACAGAACATTGCTCCATTCAGCTGGAAATTCATCCGTTTTTCTAATCTTTAAAAACAAACACAAAAAAAACAGTTGGAGCAACAGATATTTTCAGAGTCAGGGACGCATGTAGAGAAATCAAGCCAAGTATTCAAAGCTTCCTGTTGCCATAATAAATAAAGTAAAAAGAAAAAAACACATTCCTATTAGAGAATTTCTACATCCCCTTCTATTTGATGCTGGCTATAATTATGGCTAATAGGAAGCATCAGTGTTCACTGCTGATGTGCAACAGCTCTGAATTACACTGTTTATCCATAAGGGAACAACAGAGATAAAAACATGTTATTAGCAAAAATGCATTATCTGGATGCCAAAAACATCCCTGCATGTGACTGGCATGCATTAAAAAAATCCTGCTTTTTTATGCAAGACTTTGTGTGGGTATGTGTGTGTGTGTTTTAATTCTTTACTGAGCTACTATCACATCACAGACCTCATGTAGAAAATGGAAAACAAAGCCAGCACTATCATCGTAGTTGACTTCATCCGGAGGAGACTGTGATTTGGGTGCTTTAGCCAGGCGGAACTTAATGTCCACCCAGTTTCACTTTAATCACAAAAGGACCATTAATTAAAGAGCTCTTTCAAGGCTCAAGTGGTGGGATATAAGGTCCAACAGTTTTACAAGGCATGTTATTGCAATTGTACTCAAAGTTCCCCAAAGGACTGTTTGCTATGGTTAAAAGGAACTGATAAGGCAGTATTGGTCCACACGCTTTGAAGCACATTAGACAGACACTTTAAGTGAAGGGAAGTTTGTTTTCTTACTGTGCGCTGGTGGATGCCGTTGTGAAATGACATGAAAATTATCATCTTTAATTAAAGATGGCAGAGAGGCTGGATGATGTTCTCAGAGATTTTACATACATCATGCTCCCTTTTCCTTTTTAATGATGGTTAGACAGGCAGTGGCTCAGGTCGTCCAATGACCGAAGGGTTGGCGGTTCAATTCCTGCTCCTGCCCCAGTCAATTGTCAATGTAAGCGCTTTGAGTGCCGCTAGCAATAAAGCGCAATATAAATCTAATCCATTATTATTAATATTATTATCAATTTGTCATATTGAAAGTGATAATTCATGAGGACTGTACCACACCGTCTCTACCTTCAATATTAAGGCTTTTTTGCTCAAATGTTAACATTTTGCTGTTAACTCTTTAATGTCCTCACCAAGAAATAAGAAAAATGTTTCTTTGCATTTGTTGTTCCTCAGGGAAATGATAAGAATCTATGTTTTTAAACAAATCATTGAGATGTAACTGCATGGTAAAAGGCAGAAAATGTGGAAAAAAGTAGAACATTCAATTTAATTACAGAAAATTCACTAAAAACTAGACTACCAAACAGCAGAGCTGGATGTTAAAAGGTTAGCAATGTTCCTTATGAACACATTAAAAAAAAAATTGAGCAGCAAATTGATTCAGTTTGTGGATCCAAATGGGATCTTATTATCTTAGGGTTTTTTTTTTCCTGTTTTTTAAAATGCCTCACATTCATGTAAAGCCTTCACATTTAAATTGAGATTTAGAAAAGTTTGTAGAATTAATTAAATAGGTGGGCACATTTTGTTGTTTAATTGGAAGAACATTTCATTATGATAATTGTTACGTGTTCTCTTTGAGTGTGTGTGTGATTATTAACTTGTTCCACTTTTCTCCTCAGTGATTGGCTGGAGGAACTCATAAAACCGAGATGGGATACCAATATGGCTGCCCCCACCAACGCCAACACAGCTGCAACCTAGTTTGGTTGTCTTTGTGTTTTAAGTTGGGAGTCATGTTTTCAGTTTTGGTTCCTTCATTGGTTTGCTTTGGACTTCATGTTAGTGGAACAGCCCAGGTCGTACGGCCCGTTGCGTGGCCGGTTTGCAGTCTGATCCCACCTTGTGTTTCTTTTGGCTGAGGCTCCCTTCTCCTTTATTGTTATTAGTTGCATTAAAATTGATTTTAAACGTTGCTGCTTGGTGCCAGTCTTATATTTGTTATGGTTCCTTTATTTTGAGCCGTAACAACTATCACATTTTAGAACTTCACAGGTACCCTATATTGAGGTTTTAATGTACCTTTACAGTTGGAAAATACTGAAATACAATTAATCTAATTATCTGCATGGGTCACTGTGGCATGATAAAAAAAAGAAAAAGAGAGCAAACCAAACAGACAAATGATTAAATCAGGATGTTACTGGATACTGGATGCATATCTTCATCTTGGTTTACATAATCAGCCATTATATCAAAATAATTTACAGGGAAAGTGAAGGACACTGATTGGACCAAATTCACTAATTGGGGTAAATTAGCACAATACTACAATCCAAAAAAAAAAAACATAGCACTGACAGAAGAGGCTACTTCTGAAGATATCTACTCAATACAGTTGCAGAAAAAATTATTAGACCATCCTTGTTTTCTCATTTTTCTTGTTAATTTTAAATGCCTGGTACTACTAAAGGTACATTTGTTCATAAGAGTTTAATTTAAGAGCTTTCCATGCTTTTTCTTGATGATAACCTAAATCACTGAAGTTTTTACATGAATAGCTATGGTATTGTACTACCAAAAGCAGCTTTTACGCATTCTGAGTTTTCTTTTCTGTCTGTTTCAGTCACATGATGCACACAGGAATTAGTACTTGATAAAATGAACAAGAAGTGAAAAGTGGTCTCATAAATTTTTCTGTGACTATGTGCTAATCCATGAACACGGAGAGCCAAGAATGTCTTTTTTTCAGGTATGTATGACACAGCTGGTTGTATTCTGCATGTCTTGTATCTGTAAAGGTTGCATTATCACCTGATGTCATGGGGGAGCACCAAGGTATTGTGCTTTGTGTTGACTTTTCCCAATCTGATGTGGTTTTTAATCATCCTTAAGTGTTTTTTTTAAGAGACATCTTTAGCAGATGTGACAGGATAGTTCTTGTGTGTTCACTCCAACAAGATTGACTATGATGATCAAATATCATGTATGGAGGACATAATGAAACACAAACATCACAGCATTGAGCAGAACAGCTAAGCTAAGCTTGTTTCAACTTGGGCACTCATGAACAGTAACACCGGTAACACCATCAAGAGCCCACATTGATTCCTGAATCATGCATTAGCTCCTCTTATTAGCCACTCCTCTGTCTTTTGTTTCCATTTTCAGCATCTGACAGTAACGACTGTTTCTTATATAGACAATATTTCATTGATTTCTTTTTTTTTTTTTGCCATTTGCACCTGTAGTGGAGGAGAATTCTGTGTGTCCAAATGGGAAAGAATATGTTGGTGAGGCTGTGTTAAAAGGTGCAGTGTGACAGTATAGGGCTGTTATAAGGAGGGTGTGGGGAGGGTATGAAGTCAATGTGACTGTAGGTAGGGGAGAAATATGTTGAGTGTTGCTCTGAACCTGAACCCATTCGTTCTGCTCAATTTGTTCTATAATCTGTCTGATCCACTTTCTCCTTGAAGCCTATGATCTTTTCCATCCCTGACCACAGATTGTTCTGTTGAAGTTTGTTTTCCAGCATTTTCCACTAAACTTCTTGCTCCCTCTTAGCTTAGTTTCAGTTATTTTGTACACTCAAAACTCGCTGTCACCCTTCCTGAAAACAGTCCAGAGCGTATTACTGGGAGAGCATCTCACTGTCCTGGTGAGGATCATAGTTTTCACACAGAAGTTAATGTTGTCTGTTTCATACCCAGTCATGACATTAATCACATCTCCATCAGGCACACAGAGTATATGTCCTGCCTCAAAGCAACCCCACAGTTTCTTCAGCTTTGTGTGACCACCTTCTCACAGTTCTTTTGGTTCCAAGTTGATGCTAAACAATGGATGGGAAAGTGAAAATAAGAGTACCAGTTTGTGGTTTAATATTCTCAATGGGGGATGAGCAGAAGAGCTGCATGTATCTTTCACATTTGTATAAACTAGATCCAATGTTTGATTTTCTCTGGTGGAGCAGCTGTCAAACTGTGGAGATGTGGTTGTTTAGGATGAGGTTTATGTAACGCGATAGCAAACCCAACACTTTTCGTTTCTAAATACAAGCGATTGCAAACAATCTTTAAGATGAATAGAGACAGAACTTTGAAAGATTCTGGGTCAGATGGGGCTCAAACTCAGGTCTTTTATGAGACAGTTAACTAATAAATGTAAATGTTTAAAATGACAGGCATTCTTTTCATGTGTTTAATATAATTCAAAACATAGACATGTGATGATATTTCAAGGCAAATACAGGCATGTAACAATTATACAATCTTCAGATTTACTTCATTTTACAGCTTTTGAATATTAATTGTAAAATGTTGCATTTTTCAAATGGGACTAATACATGTGCAACATTCACAAAGATCAACGTTTCCACATTTTGCAGGAACAAGGTTAACTTTGCAATGGTTTAATTAATTTGAGAGGAGATTTTAACATACAGCGTATAAGCTATAGCTAACAGATGTCATGTATTTTCTCAAGTATTTTATTTATATAAGTGTCAAATATGTTTACTCACTGTGAAACATGACAATCAACTGATTGTGTGTATCAACTAACACTGTAATGACGCTCAAATAAGGTATAATCTTGGGATAAAAGTCTCTGACTAATTAGCATGCAAATACATTACAACCAAGGTTAATACAGGGTTTGTAATTAAGGTGACAAAACTTGAGATAATATCACTTTTACTGTGACTTTATAACACTTCAGTCATCTGATACAAAAATATACTTTTGGCCACATCAGATATGGCACATTAAGATATTAAAACAACATTTCCATAAACGACACACTAAGATTGATCTAGTACCACATAATTTCAGTAAAATGTTCCTTCTTAAAAAGATAAAGCCACACTTTTCAGTTTGCAGATTACAAAGTGCCATTATTATCAGTTTAATTATCCTCAGTGATGAGTGGCTTTAATGAATAAAATATCTACATACTGTTATAATCACGATTCACTCTTATTCAATGCTCGCAAAATTAAGCTAATAGAGAAACACTTCCCAAGTGTTGGTGCTGACACAAAATCCATCAGAAAGTGGGCTTGAACTTTAAATGCAACACAATTAATTTGACTTCAGATGTTGGATGTGGTGATGAGATCAACAACAGACCATACCCACAATTCTAATTAAACATTTTTGCATGGTTTGAAAATAAAGGAGAAACTGCTAACCAGCCTATTTCAATAAATTAAGTGTCACATTCAGGGAATGCATAAAATACTCAAAATAACCACATAGATTAACTACACTTAATCTGACTAGCTATGATTTATAATCATAAAGTTATGTGACATTTGGTTTTGACATTTTTATTTCCTGTGCAACTCCACATAGAGATTACTTGCAGTAACTTCTGCAGACTTGGTACCTACACTTAGCTCTTACATTGGATTGCATGACACTGCTGTAAGCCAAGATGACATACTTATAAAACTTGTCTTTTGTTCTTATTTAAAAAAGATCCAACATCCCCAAAGAAAACTCTTAAATTCCTGAAGGCTACAATATGCAACTTTTCACCTTGAGGCAACAACGTACAATGCGAGTCCTTTATTTGTCCCCTTGGGTATGCGGCTTAGGTCAGTGCTTGTCACTCAATTTGATGGGCTGTCGAGGCGACATTTCAGCCTAAGGCTTCAGTAGCACAGAGCCAACATGGACACTGAAGACATGGACAGACGAAGTTAATTCGTGCATAATGAAATGAGATAAACTCAGAAGGGGACAGTGACTTCACAGAGATTCACAACAAGGCTTGTGCATATGCTTTAATGAGTCAAAACAGCATGACCCCCTGTTTCATACTGTGGGCTCTCCTCATACCCCCAAAAGAGTTTTGACCATTCAGAGCACGTCATTAGATTGGTATCTATAAAGCTTTGAAATATCACTTCATAAATGTCCAAGTAACATGTGACTCCCAGAGCTACCTCTGAACGTGGTTTGAAATAATTAGAGTATACTCATTTTAATTCAATCTATCATACTAATTAATCTTATTAGGAAATGGAGGTTACACACGGATCCCCTGCTTAATAGCACCACTGACCCACCTTCAGACTCACCTGGAGGTTTCTTTTCATCAGATGCATCACTCGCTCCATCGGCACACAGCATCTCAAAACGATGCTACATGTGTTTGGACACTGCAGGTGGTGATTTGCTTTATAAACTGTAGAAGGTACGGTTTGTAAAGAGAGATGAAAATATATTCTATGGTGTACCTTTTTTCCCCCACTTCAGCCATTACACCACAAAGATGTGCATCCTGACATGCTCAATAGGACCTGAAGTGTGACTTAAGAACGAAGTTAAAAAGATTCATAAGACAATATTGGTGAAAATAGTATGAGAGTAAAACCCATGTGACTGCTACAGTGTAGTGTCACTTTGTTTTTGTCTGCAAGTGGTTTAAATGTTATGGCTGGTCAGAGCATGATTACATGCACATTTTTTTAAAGTGTCATTATTGGTTTTGATCTTTGAAAACATGATTATTTTCATCAAACGAATAGAAAAAAACTAATTAACTATTTAATTTCAATTTGCATAACAACAGCGGCATAAAAAGAGCTACGAATAAATATAAATGAATAAATCTTCACTGACAAAACACAGAACACAGTTAAAGAAGTACCATTATCAACACAACACTGATGTTTTCTCACATTTACTTCTCGGAAATTCAATATGTTGCAGATAAGTGTGTTCTGTTTTTCCTCCAAAGATGTTTCATGTAGTTGTATGAGTTATCAGAATGTATTGAGTTTTTTACTCTTCTGCTCCGTGTAATATAACAGCCAACATATTTAAGATGTGAATGGCTGTTTAAGAAAAAAATTCTTGTTCTTAAAAGATTAAATATATTCTTGTTCTAGTTTTACTCATTGCTCTGTTAACATTACCAAACATAAACATTACCAAACATAATTACGCTGCATGGATGCATATAATCTTTTATGTTATTCCCAAAATGTAGGCTAAAGTAAAAACAAGCAAACAAAAGCCCCTTTCAGTATCTCTTCCTGTCATTCCCTCGTACGCACACTCACTCACAAAATCTCACTCTGCAGTGAGTTTTTTTTTTTCTCATAAAAAGCATCCTTTAAGACATTTGAAGCCACGTAAAAACAAAGATGCATACACAGCTCTGAGGCAAATACAGGCTGTCAGAGCAAGATGCGCGACACTTGTGCTAACAGTATAATTACTAGAGAGACAGTTTTGTTTTGTTTTTTGTCACTGCAACATGAACACAATAGTTTGAAAACAGCTACTTGTGTTCAATGAAGCTGTGGTCAATATTGTCAATAGGCAGGCAGCTGGAGCTACCCCATGGGACTTCTTTTTTCCTAGCCTGGTTTGTGACTTCACACCTTGTAATTGCTTTAGTTAAGCTAATGCAAAGTGCCTGACTGCGTGTTTCTGCTTCAGTGTTTCGGTATAGCTTGTATTTATGAACATGTTAATGAGAGAAATGGTAGAGGTAAATGGTCTGCACTTACACAGCAGGCAAGCTAAGTCCTTCATAGCAATTTACAGTGTTCAACCATTCATACCAGAGGTGGTATAGCTTTTTCAAAGAACTGCTACTGGAACCAGAGTTCAATGTCCACGGTCACTACATTTTGATATGTGGAGGGTTGGAAATGGAACCATTGACCTTTGGTTCAAAGGTCACTGCTCCATCATTTGATCCATAACTGTCCAAATCAGGTTAGAGCAAAAATTAGTATTGCATTTGCATGATGAGCAATAAACCCATTACCCATTTCAGAGGGTGCATCTACTCATACAGCTTCACACTTCCCTTAATATTCTAACAAATTTGACCGTGTCCAAAGCAAATTTACCATTTTTACCCATATTTCTTTTTGGTCTTAATTGGTCACAGAGTACCAAGTCTATAGGCAATGTGCTGAGTCGTGTGTCTGTAGAGTGTGCTTGTGTCTGGCTTTGGAACCGCACAGTCACTTAATCATCTTGAAACTTTTCTGGTATCCTATAGTTTGCAGGGGTTTTTTCTCCCCTCCAAACTTCTTACTTTTTTTCAAAAGGAGATTCACTTTTTTTCCAAGGTGCACAAAGGAGGCGAAAAGTCAACCAGATCCCAGTAATGCTCATCCATTCTCAAAACTTTATCATGTAGGAGATCATGGGGGCTGGAGCCTATCCCAGCTCACGTTGGGAGAGAGGCTGATACACTCCAGGCAGGTCACCATTCTGTCACTTGGCTAACACAGAGAGACGGAGAACATTTACTCTCACCTGGCCACTTGATTTAACATGCTTGTCTTTTGGAAAGAAGGTGAATCCAGAGAAAAAAAAATAAAATAAAAAGGCACAAGGAAATATATAGACATAGAAAATGCACACAAAGGGACCCCAGTTGAAAACAAAACCTTCTTGCTGTGTGGTTAATCATTGCTTCACCGTGCTGTCCATGCCATACATGCCAAATGAAAAATTAGCTTTGCATTCAGCCTGAATACACAGTACCACCTGGTGTGCACTGGCTGTGCAGACAAAGTAATAGCTTTGAAAGCAGCTGCAGTCATCAGTCAATCTGTTCTGGGTCCTTTCAGCTATGAACCGGGTAATATCACCTAAAATCAATATAACAGTTGTTTCATGTACCACAGTAATGATTGGTGAAATTCTAAGCTTATTACACCAATCCATGCACAGGATACTTTGTATTAACAATACAGTGGAATTAGTTCTAATTTTAACATTTTAAAACAGCTTCTGTTTAACATCTTTTGGACTATAAGGGTTTATGGGGAATCTAGTGTATGAGACAAACTGCTTTAGCCTCCACGCTGTGCTTGGGAAGCGCAGGGGAGACTCTTGAGCTCCAGGGTGTAGTTGCAGCAAGCTTCAGGGTTATTATCTGTCACTAAGGTAAACAAGGCATGGGAGCTCTGCTTGACTCTTGAGGAGCTGTTGCACTTAGTCTCTGACAATCTGAAGCCCATAACCACCATTCACTCTTACATTCACAGCTTGCTCTTAAATGAGAGTCTCTTCCTCCTGCAGACTTGTGACTAGAGGTGTGCATTTTTTTTTCTTTCCAATCCAACACTAAGTAAAATCAAGTCGTGTAATTGTGATGCCAATACATGTGTGCTCAAGCTTAATGTGTTCAGAGATAGAAAGTTTAAACTAAACTTTGCCCATTTAATTTCCCTGGCCCTTTGTGAGTGTTGCTGGTCATTGAAAAATTGCTCGCAAATACAAAGCCAAAGTCCAATTTTTTAAAATCTGAAGTCTTTATTTGGCCCGTTAACAAATTGTGGAAAAAAATAAAAAAAAACTTCCTTTGTATATTTACAATTTATTACCATATATGTTAAAATTATTGTAGTGTCTACTGATGGTATCCATTAGTGGCAGAAAACAAGTTTTAGATTGTGTAAAACAGGATTTTAAGCAAAGTTTTTTCTGTGACATGAGGCAAAATATCTCAGAAACTATATGTATTGAATATGATACATTTGGCATTATAGGGTTAACTCTGAAAATCTTACATGTGAGAAATATTTTATTGCATAATGATGAGTTCAAAGCAAGAACACCAATCTCACTCCAAGCTGTACTAAGATGTAACAGACCTGATTTTTTCGTCAGATCTCCGTTGTAGCATTTGTTTTGTTCACTTATCAGCTGCAGCTATCAGCTGTTCCTGCTGCTGGAGCAGATGTTTCCAAATCCTTGGACATAAACGAGCGTAAATCCATCAGTGAAAACAAGTCAGAAACAAGAAACTGCGTCCTTAAGAAAAAACAAGAAGATTGCTGCTGATAAGCGGACCTGGCAGGTGTGGCAATAAACACGTGTCATAAAGCAGCAGTGTATGTCAAAAAACTTTGGGTGAATATAAAGTACATGTAATGGATGCACATGCTCACATAAAGCAGGTAAAACTGGCTTCTCTGCATAACTTTATTTGATCACGTCTTACTCAGAATATGAATGTGTTTGGATTAAGGTGATGAAAAAGTGCTATTTATATGGCGGTGTCTTATTCAGAGGAAGATTTTGATCAGGTTAACGCTGGAGCATTACTGTGTATGAAAACATACTGAAAAACTCCCTTTTAGCAAGAATGAACATCTAGGAGAACCAGACGCAGTGACGGTGGCCATCTGTTGGGGTCAGTTGTAGTGAGAGAGAGTAAAGAATGCTGTTACGTAAAAAACTGCTCTAGGGGGGAAATTGTAATCCAGTAATAGAAAGCACTGGGGCTGTCACAATACTAAAATCTTAAACTCAACCCAATACTCAGGGAAACATCTGATACTCAAGGGTATTTTCAATACCCCAGAGGGAAAAATAAAAATAAGGGGCACGATATATTCTTAATACATAAAGTGGTACATGGATTCAACATGCAACAGCCTCTTCTAATGAGCTGCTCATATAATGTTGCATCCGAGAGTCATATTTATTTTTAACTCTCTTATTTTAAACATTTAGTCATTGCAGCCTATTTTCACACTGATTAGATGGTTCCTTTGAAATGGTTAAGACAGAATCCCTGTTATTTATCATTGTTTGTTTCTGAGTTTACGCAACATGCTGCAAATGTGATCCCTGTTAACGTTAGACCACAGCAGTACTGCTCCATGAAATACACAGTGTCACTTCCTTTGAAAGATCTTTATCTTATAAACTGCATGACTGCTTTATGTTGGGAAGTGATCTTTGTTTGCTGAGTCCACCTGCAGATTTCACATCGTATACTCACTAATTTTGATAGATGCATCTGAATGATTCATTTATTACTTATTTAGCTCACCACAGGTGAAAGAGCTGAGCAAAGTGAGAGGACAGTTAACTTAGCAAATGGATAAAGGTAGATGATGACCCATGCAGTTTCTACGGTCTGCATTCCAGCATCATAACGGTAGTAATGAGTCTGTCTCTCAGGCTTCTCACTCACACAACACACATGCAAACACACACAGTTTCTAGGTAATGATACGATTGGCAATTTAAAAATGGAAAAAAACCTCTGGGCTTATTTTCAGGTTGCTCCAATCCACTTACTTGTAAAATACTATCACAATGTCTCCTAAAATTATTGCAAAATGTGACTAGATGGTTTGACTCTAAAGCTCTTGAAAAAAAAAAGTGTTGTCACTTTTAAATCTGTGACTCCGATACTAACTGATGCCCTATTACAGGGGTTCTCAAACCCCCCCCACCCACTTTATATGATCTCAGCTCTTGGATCCATTTCATATAAATCATGTGATCTGATTCATATGAGTTTGAGATCCCTGAGCGAAACTCTTCTAAATAACTTACAATACACAAAACTGTTAACATTTTATTGCTTTTTGTCATGACAAAAGAAAATGCCAAACCTGTGCACCATCAGAGTTCACATATCTATACAACAGCACCGTTGATGTTTGTCATTTTAATGGTCCTTGACAGTCTTTGCAGAGAGATATCTAATTTTCTGAATTATTTTTTTGTTGTTTGCTAATTTCTCAGCACAAATCAAGCAAACAGGTAAATTTGTTGACAATGAATCAGTCCATGCAAAATGACATTCTTATTTTCTACAAGAGCCAGAGCAGAAGAGCCGCATGAATTAGTTAAAAATTTAAATGACAAACTCTGAACATGAATTATTAATTTTTAACCTGAGGGGACTGAACTTAGAACTTGTTCATGAACCTGAACTTGCACAACACTGCCTAATACTAATGCAGCTTTAATGTGATCAATGCACTTGTGCTTAGAATTTTAACACTTATTATTCGAGTAACAATTTTTGTCACAGCCTTCGAAAGAACTCAGAGTAACTCTTTCCATATTTTCAGGGTTCTTTTGTTTGTGAACATAAGCTACAGTTAGATGCATGATGAAATACAGTCCAATAGATAATTTGAGGTTCCTATATCATTTCCTAGTTCTGTATAACACACAGTAATAGTGATGTGGCCTGGATCTTGTCAGTAATTTCCCCTCCATCTCCACATTGCTGCCAATAGTGACGCTTTCTGTGTTTTTCATTCAAATGTTCCCACAGAATAAATGTTTGTGTAGATTCATGTGCAGGTCAGGTGCAGATGATGAGTTATCTAAGATTAAGCCAAAAGACAGCTGCTTACTCTCTGTTTTAGTCCTGAAGATATTCATCTCCACTCAACCAAAAGGACAGCTCAACTATCAGGCAAGTTCCCAGGTGGAAGAACCTTTGGTGTCACTACGCCATTTAAAAGGTTACTGACGTCAAAAATGCCATGTTTTGGTCTCATGACTATCAGAGCCATGAATTCAAGAGTGAATTAGTGTGAAATTGCATTGAAATGAGGGTCAGTATGGCTGTAGCTGGCTGCAATGCTCTGACATTAAGAAGAATCTTTTCCACTCATATAATAGGTTGCATAATGCAACCTTGTATAAAAAAAAAACAACAGTCATTTGCAAGTAATCCAAACCCTATAACTCAATGGTAATAGTTTCAATTGATAGAAAAGGGATGTTACATTTGAATTAGTCTAACAGAAAAGTTTGTCACTTGGCCTCTGTCTATCTGAAATTGGAGAAAATAAAAAATAACAGCACAACTAGAACTTTTTTTACAGAATAATTATGTTTGGGTATACAGAGGCTGGGACCTTGTTGCAGTTAGCCTAGGTCCGAGTCCTGGCCTTGGTCTTTTGTTCCCGGCCATTGCCTCCTCTGGCCACTTTCCTTTCTGTATTCATATTTCGCTAAGCATTCCAATCTTTTTCCAGTCCGGTTTGTGCAACTTTCTTAATACCATTAGAGGAGCAATGTTAATCACAAGCTGAAACCAAGCATTTAAAGACATGCACAATGTTTCAGAAATCAGACCACTGTCACAATAATGGTAATTATCAGCTTTATGACATGTAAACATATACAACAGCAGTGTTTAACCATGCATTAAAATTATAGGTATCATGTGCTTCTGTGCAGATGTTCCATATGCTCCATTAGTTCCCCCAAAAGTCTATTACATAAGCCCAAACATGAACATTTTTCTTGAAACTTAACTTCAAATTATATGCTAAAGATATATTATTGTTGCAATAAACATTTAGTTATAGCCATATTACATCCTTTTTTGTAGATATAAACACACAAACTTTCATATAAAAACACAAGTGCATGCATTTATGCATGAGTGCACCCTGCTATGTCCAATCATAGGAGATCAAAACAAGATTCATTAGTCTTTCAGATATCCTTTTTATAGTATAATTGTAGCAAATACCATGTGGGCTATTTGTGATTCTCAAACCTCATGCATTGCATTTGTCAACATGAACACACAGGCATGGGAATATTTAAATGAAAGGGTAGCGCTGTCTTTAAGCTATTCATTTCTTAAGTCCTAAAAAAATAAATGCCAGATTTACAAGAAACATGGGCTCAAACAAAGATAGTTTTGCATGTTGTGCCTGAAATCCTATACTGACCACTGAAGTGCAAAAATATGTAGGTTAATTACAGTGATTTAAAACATGAGCATTAGCTTTATAGACAGATGTAGTGAAAGACATAGGTTTTGTTATGTAAACATACTGTATCCATTCAGTATTGTGGGATACTGATACAGTATGTGTGTTCATATGTGCCAAAGGAAAATAAAAGAGAAGGGTCCATTCAAAAGAGCTGATAAAACTGTAGCATTTTGAAATGTAACAAACAGAGCTTTCAGCCAGCCAGATGCAACATGGCACTTGAAGGAGGTCTACAGCAGATGGCGGGACAGAGTGTTACATCTGGAAGCGTGACCACAAAGCACAGACCTGGTGTACACCCTTGAACCCAACGTGATTGATAGCTTCTATCAGCAAGCTGCTGGTGATGCTGTATTAAGCCCAAGAGGTGCAATGTTCCTGCAAGTACAAACTACTGAGGAAATAAAGGATATTCTACAGAAGATCCAAAGCTGGAAGAGTTGACAGAAAGGACATGACGGGCATCAACAGGAGGGGGTAAATAAATATAAATTACAGCTTTTATTTTTTGCAGCTATAAATCTGCAAAGAGCTGTTATTTTTTCCTCTTATTCTTTTTTTGCCACTGGAAGCTCTGGGAGGAAACAGGGCTTTACAGATCCTTTTAAAATTATCGCAGCCCAGTTCGAAGATGTACCCTTAGCTAGATTCCATACTCAGGACCATACAAAAACTTCAGCAGTTTGCTCAATCACCCATTCATTCAGTCAGTGACTCTGTCAGCCTCTTATGGGCATATGTGGAGCGTTCCCGCCCAGCGGCTAATCTCCAGTTCCCTGTGCTAGATTTGCTTGAATGCACTGTAATGACATTTATATCATTTTGTGAGTAGCCTACTCATATTCCTTATAATTCCACCCACTCTCAAATGTGCATTACATTATGCTGTATATAGAGGAAACATTGTGATTACAGAATAAATTGTAAATTGGAGTGAATCTCTCATAAATTGCCCATCATTGCTCTTCTGTATGGTGCTCTGCTGCTTGGTTGGTTATCATTAATTTTCATGTGGTGCATGCTTTAAATATGAATTCTCCCACAAAGCGTTTAATCAACAGTGCATGTGCTTCAAATACTTCTAGAGGCCCAGAAGGTGTTAAATGAATCATGGATTGCAGCTGGTCCTCTGGTACAGAGGCCTGCAAGGTCATATCTGGCTGAAAGGGCAGAGGGCTAATAAACTACTCTCCCAAATTACTTTCCCTTACTGTAAGAGAACTGCCCACATAATATCAATGGATGTCATTTTTTATCCGTTCAGGACGTGGTGTTTCAGTCCTCCTTCAATTAAGATTCAGTGTGATTCTGCTTAAACCTCCAATACTGACAGTTAACAGCTGTTCTTTGATTTTAAAACCAGGAGAGCTCAGAATGTGATGGAGTGACAGAGGGTGTCATTTCTTGTCAGACTACATGCACAACGCTATGATTAACCTCGAACAAGTACATTTTATGGACAGCCTGTTCTTTAATTAGGTCCTATTGAATATGCTGTCACTGTGGAAAGACATCTAAAATTTCTTTCATGTAGCACTTACATGCAAATAATAGAGGGCTAAACTTTGCCATTGGTGTTGTGTCGTCTTAAAAGGCTGGTAAATAAAGGCAAATGTCAGTGCATAAATGCTTAAATATTTAGGACACTGTGCCTCCAATAAAAAGCCGGCTGCAAGATCAAGATATTTTTTTAACTGTTCATTCGCCTCAGTAATCAGTAATTAGTTCAGCTCCATTAAATATAATTAAAGCTGCATTTAGAGGTTTTTCTACCACTAGGGGACAGTACGTGGTAGAACAACCAAAACAAGCTTGCAGAGTAATAACATAATAGTATAATATAATTAGATAATTTTGTCGTAGTTGCTTTTGGCTAATATTTTAATATGTAACCGCTTACATCATTGCTTCCCACACAGTCTTAATACTTGAATGGGTCATCCCATTAACTTCCACCCACCTATATATATATATATATATATATATATATATATGGTAAACCAAATACTCACATTTTTATTTTGCATATTTTTTCCTACCAAAATGACTACATTTCTTCATCATGTATTCAAACCCTTCCTTTATCACAAACACATTCACATTACATCTGCCTCCTTCACACACAAATACACCAAACCAATGCATAATCATGTGCAAAAGAATATTCTTGAGATTACACTACTGCCACCTGATCAAATTTGGATTAATATTTGTCACCTGGTCATATACTTTAGGCAACTGTTTTTCTCTTTTTTTTCTTGAAAAATTAAGCAACTTCATGCTCCAGACCTACCTGTCCACGCTGCAGAGAGATAAGGAAGCACTTGTGCTGATGCATTACCATAATGATGAAAATATGGGCAGCAGCCAAAAGAGAGAGCACAGAGCAGCACAGCAACTGACAAGAACATTAATGACAGAGAAATAGGAAATATGAAGCCATCCCCTTGCTACTTATGTAACAGTGTGCAATGAAAATATAAATATAGCTGTAAATAAAGTTGTATACAAGTAACCAAAAAGTACATAGATAGAGATAAGTGGTTCTCAACCTTTTTCGAACCAGTACTCCCCTCTACATTATCCAGAGGGTACGGTCCCCCACCATTAAAATGTAGGTTAAGGCTACATACACACTGTCAGTCTTGATACTTCATTCTGATCAGAATTTTCCCCACAGGTTGCAGAAAAGTCAATGTCAGCCATAGTACACCCGAGGCCAAGTAACTGTGGTACTTTTTAAAAATCATTTTGTCAGTCCGGTGGTCTTTGTTGACCAGGGGGTGACATGCGGCTAAAGGCCAGGATTCATTCATGTAATTACAGGGACTTGTGTGTGGGTGGAGGGATGTGCGCGGGTGTGGAGGTGCATGTGTGTGTGTGCGTGTGTGTGTATGCGTGTGTATATGTGGAGGGG
>JBBBVU010000007.1:26944589-26975372 GCA_037177055.1 Atherinosoma microstoma
TATCAGGTGTGCACCCCTGATAGTCTGTGGATCAGCCGTGGGCTCAGGAAGAAGAGTGAGGGGGCCGCCCCATCACAGAGAAATAAGCAAAAATCATCAAACTTTTGCAAGCAATATATTAAATAACCTCCTTCTTAACTGAATATCAGTTTTTGACATTTAGAATACATTAAAATAAACCATCTCTGGCTTTGTAATTCAATTTTTTCTATTTTGTACTAAAGTTAAAGTTAAAAAACTTCACACAGGATCAAACATTCATTTGCTGTGTAAAAATACAAGATAGCTGTGTTCTCAGCAGAGTGCAGTCACTCTCCTTCTGCATGTCTTAATCTGAATCTGTGTGTGCTGTATTGTGACAGCTTATCTGACCGTGTGCACATGTGAATACATATAAGTCCCTGCCGTGAAATTTCCAGACAAACCAGCTTTCAGGTTTTCCCCCACTGAATAAACCAGCTAAACAGCTCTGCTTTGGACTGAGATTCTGTGGTTTAAAGTAATAGAGCTGACCACTGAGGCTAAAATGATTATAAGTTTAACTGATAAGAAAATCAGTTTCAATACAGATTATGAATTTATTTATGAAAAGTTTTACATTGATATTGTGAGCAGTGATAAATTCGCACCACTGCAGGATTTGTGCTAAAGGGAGACAGTCTGGTTTTCTCTTCCTGACCTTTAGCTGCTCTGCTGTGCTTAGTCGTTTGCTGGAAGCCAGCAATGTCACTTTATATGACTCGCCAGGTAGGGAGTACTAGTAAGTTTTGGCAGCTTGTGCTCAGATTGTTGTTTCAACCACTCCTCATTGGGCACGCTCTCCGTCTGCCTGGTCTCTGTCAGCATGGCAAATGTCCAACAAGCTGTGAGTAACCCCTCCTTTTGCTGCCACTGCAGCCACGTGGGCAAGAAATACCTACAGCAGTCCTTTGATATTTTTTCTAAACCGCTGAACGCTGCAGCTGGCTGCCTTTGGTATTGAAGGTATGAAAGTGATGATGCACAAAGAGCTAGCTCCCCTTGTAGTGAAATGTTAGACAAGTTAGACTCACCTCCTCTGACCATACTAGCCTCTGTTGGATCCTCAGCCTGCTTTCACCGTGACAGCTAAGTCCCATCCCGTTTCAGCTGACAGGCCTGTTTGCATCAGGTTGTGATCCATTTAAAGAGAGGGCTTTAACCTGCCTCGCTCAAAGACACGTCAAACTCCAGCCCAGCCCCCATCTCTCTCATTGTGCTTGTCGGGAAGTCAATTCCCCGAAGACAGCTCAGCCTGCTGCCCCATCCAGTGGCTTGTGCTTACCTTTTCCCCTTGTACCTTCACTTTTTGTTCAACACTTTTTGTGAACTGTCATTTTTTATTGATAAACTGAAGCTGACATTGCTCTGAGTGCCTGCAAAATGCATTAGATTTGTTGTTCAGTATATGTAAACATTATGAAAATGTAGTCGTTTGACAAATCTGTCAGCTCCTGCAGCACCTGTACCGCTATGGGCATGAAAATTTAAGAAGATCTGCAAAGCTCATGTGTCAATTCCCTCAGTTTGGAATCATCCCAGCCACCTTTATGTCAGCACAGGCCTGCAGAGCAGAGCTACTTTCCGACAGAAGCAATTTAAGAAGTGACTCCTGCAGAGCTCACGGCACATACCTTATTCACAGCTGTAAGTGGGGGTGTTTCAGAGCTAGATCTCACATCCTGCTCTTTGGCAATATTACCAATACAACAATGTAAAAATATTCCATTATCATGCTTGAGTTAAGTTGGGGTTGAGTTACTTTTAACATGCCTTATGTATGGCTTCTCAGTTCTCAAAATAAATCCAAAGGAGTCCTGAGATGATTTATGAGAGTTAGAAATAAGAAAGATGTTTTTGGAATATAAATTTGAATACATTCTTGTAAAGTCTCAAGTATCAGCCTAAACTTTCAGAGATATTATCTGTTATATCGGCGTATTCAGTCTTGAAATTAAAGTATGTTATATTTGCAGTGCAGAACAATGCAATCATAGTAACATTTTGGGGGGACACCTGGGGGGACAGAGATTTCTCTGTTGTTGCCCCCATCCTCTGGAACTCCCTCCCACAGCTCATCTGTGACACTACAGACACTGCTATTTTTAAATGACATTTAAAAACCAACCTATTTCGATCTGCTTTTATTACTTACATTTTATCTGTGTTGTGTGTTTTATTTAACTGTTTATGTTGCTGCTTTTTGTTGTTTACTTTTAAATTTTAGTTTTATCCTGTAAAGCAGCTTTGAGTTTTATTGAAAAGCACTCTATAAATAAAACGTATTATTATTATTATTGTTATTGCTATTATTGTTATTATTGTTATTATTATTATTATTATTGCATGCAATGCAAATGAATAGATGGGTAGGTGTCACAGAAATCTGGACAAGGTTGTGTGAAGTTCTACTCAAGGGATAAAATGGCATTAAGATCTTTTTTCTGTGACTTTTTAACGTGAGGTTTTTCGCAAAATTTCACCTTCCTGACAGGAAGAAGTGAGATGCTACAACAGTTTACACCTCAGGACTTGAAGGACAGGAAGTGCAGAATTTAAACCTGGGAGAAAGCACAATATGCAAAATAATAATGTTTTGACAAAAAGAAAAAGCTGTTTTGTGACATGTAGACCATCTACATTTATTCTTACATGGTCAGGGTTAGAATGGAAGCAGTAAAGTACAGTTGAAAACATTGTGCAGAATGAGCCTTGACCCAACAATCTCTTACACAAGTGTTTATTGGCCAGAAAAGCACATCAAAATGTTAGCAAGACATTGAAAGTTGACTTCATCACATAGAAACACTTATGGAGATAATGGACATCGATGTGCCTAAGCAGAATAACGGCATGCTGATAAAATCAAAGCTGCATCAAAGCTGTAGGAAACTAATAAGTAAAACATTGTAAAAATCCAATATTTATAATGAAAGAGATACTTCTCATGCTTTTTGATCAGTGTAGACATTTAACAATCTGTTCTGGGACTGGGTTAGCTATAATGTGCAGTATTTGATTTGTAGTAATTAGTAATTAACACATACATTTCAGAGTCAATATCATCATTGGCTCTACTGGACTTTATGTGCTTACATTACTTACAACTCAATGTCTTAAAGCTAGTGTGCTGATAAGTGAGTCTCACAAGAATCAAGGCTGTGAGGCAGGTTATTGCTGCCATTCAATATCAATCTTCCACAAAAACAGACCACCGATTTGAATGTACCCATCAACGGTATGAGACAGCAGCAATTGCTATCAATCAAGAAACCCACCACGGTTATGGTGTCAGTGAGTGAGCGTGGTTGGAATCTGTTTGTCAGAGAAACACTGTTTCATGCTAATAAATTACAGTTATCTACTGTTCACCGTTACATGCCATTTAATGTTAATCCAAAAACAATAAACATTTAAGAGTAATTTGCAATTGCTCTGAAATATGGTAAGACACCATCATCATTTCCTTGCAATGTGCTTTATTCATTTGGTATTTGTCGAAGTGCAGTTGTCAAGCTGCCCAAAGATTCAAGGATTATTAGGTGAATTTGCACTTGTCAGGGACGTGCTGCGCTAAGGCTATTACAAATGGTGCGTTTTTCTCATGGACCAAGTATCCTATCAATCTAACACTTCAGATGATCATCAGCACTCTAGACATTGATGGGCTCATCAGTTACAAAAGGCTGATTGTCTTCTCTATTAGAGTAATGCTGTCTTTCTCTAGATGTGTATAGATTTCATTTTCAATTTTGCGCTTGAATACGGCAGTTCTCTAAAATATATCTCGATCCCAGTATATAGATGTGTAATTTCACACCTAAAGCATGCATGTACAAATGTCTCTCTATGTGATTTTCATTTTGCTGGGAAGAGGAGCTAAATGCCTGTGTTAATAGCAACCTCAAAATAAGCATTTTCTTTTATGTGAAAACAATTGCAGGTATGAAATGTCTTTAAAAGTATTTATAGATTTGTTTTCTGCTTCTCTTGAGTTGCTAAGGAGCATGTACCTCGTCTCTTGGGCTTCAACATGGGTTTGTGCTGTCAGATCACCTGTAATGTCAGTTGTGTTTGCCCCTAAGAAACTGACTTGAAAAGCATTGTTTTACCTATTTATTTATTTATTTTACATAGCATGTGTGTAATTATTAAGCATGGATAGCATATTGAATAAGTCAAGTTTTGTGATACAGTAAACAAATGCTAAGGTATGTCTATCGTTATAAAATCAGATATTCAAAGCAAAAGATCCCAGCAAGGATCAATAAAACTTAATATTGTCCAGCTGAACTATATGGTGGTATTTCTTTATACGATGACACTTTAGAACCTTTTCCTTACAAGTTTGATCTGTTTCTGCTGCTTTTTTTTTAGCAATACAAATTTATCCTCTGGGTGTTTATCTAGTGAGCTCCTGATCAACACCCAGAGGATAAAACGTGTCTCTTGCAAACACTGGCTACCATTCTTTCTGCATCCCCGTGGACTGATCTCTGTGTAGTGCAGTGGCAGAGTCAACTAAATACGTAATAGGCTGGCTATCTGCACAAGCACAGGAAATTATGAATGGATATTTAATGAACTGGTTGGGCTCCAATATATCACTGCTGCACATGTGGGATGAAGAATTGGATATAAAGGCAAATCCTGTTGGTCATGAGATAAATCAAGTCTAAAATTAGACCACTGAGTCTACCACATATTGTCAACTCTTACAAAGGAGAAAAAAAAGATCAAAAATATCCATGAAGGGGTAAATTAATGTAGGGTTTCTGTGTCTTTAACTGCAGATGCAAAGAGATTATCCAGTCATGGAAAAGCTGTATATGGTTTAGTTTGTATCAAAGAGAAAGAGAGTTAAAAATAAATTTTTTATACCAAAATCTTTAAAAAATGCTTCTGAGAAGATTCTGGTTGCAAATATTGAATGTGTGGCCAGCATGTGCACAAAATACCAGTTTCTCATCTTGTTTTTATGTAAAATGAAATAAAGATCTTAAAAAAAAATAATAAAAAAACAAGATTTCATGATTGAACATTATAAATTATTTAACTTTCTGAGAAATATTGGAGTTGGAATGGTATCTCTGCACTGTGACACAATATGGTCATGCTTTCCATGTTCACACGTTTAAATTAGTCCTTTTCATAATTTCATAATAATTTCATTATGTCACTTTAACACACTTTTGTTTTGCATAGTTAGTGACTGAGCTAATTTGAGCTAATTTAGTGCATACCAGATTATGAATGTTGAAAGTGAGAATAAGTGAAGGAACTGAATCAACCAAGCAAGTAAAAACAATGTCTGCAACTCCTTTGTGTACACATAATATACATATTGTGGAGCGATGTCCCACTTTACAAAACATTATTGCTTGATTGATGACTGGTCATACAACATTAGGAAAACCAATGGTTACATTCCAAAAACATGCAGCCCTTTGTTCTGCAGTGTGCCTGACAGCACAGAGACCCTGTTACTTCTCTGGCAAAGGTCCGATTGAAGACTGAAATATGAAAGACGGGCCAAGGCGTTCTGTGAATTCCTCCTCCACACTCAAGTGCTTTCCCTTGTTGCTGAAGAGAGATGCTTTTGATCTAGAAGTTGAGGCTGCTGTGTACTCAGATGACAATAAATATTACATGGAAACAGCCTTGAGATCTAATTCAACCTTGTGTCCTCTGCAGTGATGTAGCATTTGTCAACAAGAGTATATACCACAAGAAAGACTGGGCAAAAAAAAAGAAAGACTTTCAACACATTAGTGCTGCAAATAGCTTAACTGGCCATGGTGATTGCTGCTGTCACTTAATTGAATTCTGTAATTCATCATTTATTCTTGTTTACAGCCAGCACGACAGGTGACAGGCAGATGAGACATCTCCAAAGAATTAAATGATGAATGAAACCCGCTGATAATATCAGCGTGTTCGTGGGCTCACTGCCCACTTTACGCCAGGATGTCTGTGGATTCAGCTGCATCAGAATCAAACTGGAGGTGCTGTAAAAAACTAAATCAAAGACATCTTTTGAACATGGTAAATGCGTTATCGGTCCCTTTCTACGGCGCTCTCTCACATATTGCAGAAGAAAGAGGAAGAAATAAGCATTACGAAATGTAATTACCTGATGCTCAGGGGTCCCCACACCTACACTGTGCATAGCATCAGGACAGATTTTATTTTGCCACGGTGAGTGGCTGCTCATACATATTGCACTAAGGAGAGATTATGTCGGTTCATTTCCAACAAGCTTTGACATCGTTTTTCACTCAAAAATTCATGCACCTGGACTTTAGCCACAGTGTACACCTCCTCAGCAAAAACTATTTAAAAGATGATTTTATTACATATCTGGTGTTTAGTTAAACTTTTATGTGACCGTAAGTGAACTCTTAAAAGACATAACATGAGAGTTTGTATCTTATGCAGTCTTTTGACTTAGACCTGCAGAGCAGTGGAGCTGCTCAGTTTATTTCCAAGCTGCCATCTGGTTGATTGGTTGCTAAGTTACAGATATGAATTGATAAAGTGGAGTCATACTTGTGTGATGTGGTATTGAGGTACACTGGAACTAAATGAAATGGCTGTGGCAGCTGAGCTCACTCTGCTATACACACGCTTTTAAAGGCCCACTATATTTTCTCAGTGACGCGCCCCGTATCGACGGCTAATTCATCATCCATTTTGGATCCTACCTGTAGTGTGAGCTCTCTCTAGAAAGTAAAAAATAGTCTTTTCTCGACTCTTGTCTTATCTCTTGCTCTTCTTTGTCTCTCCTTAGTTTCCTCTCTTCCTCCAATAATGTTTTCAAGTGTTTCTTTGCTGAATCCGCCGGCGTGCATTAAAAACAACCGGTTTGTTTACATTCACGTGCTAGGGTGTAACACGTGCACAAAGCGAAACTTAGCAGGCTGCGTCTCAGATGTGAAAGTTCTATAGTGCGGTTTTTCAGCCCTGGGGCGGTGCTGCGCCGCGACGGCCCTAGAAATGCACATAATAGATGTCACTGTGTCATCAAACAAGCCCGGAAAGCTGAGTTTTAAGGTCAAAAAGTTATATAGTGGGCCTTTAAGGTGGCCCAATAAGCACCTTGTAAATATTTTCCAATGTTGGATCTCCACCTTAAATTCTAAACCTTGAGTTTTTATTAACATTTTCCCTGTATAGGCTTTCAGATAATCTTCTATTAAACTATGAGGATGTAGCTCCAGCTTCTTGAAAGCATCTGCAGATGCAGTGGCACCTGATTACTTTCATCAACTCTTCATTAGTTATGCCTTAATCACAGATCATAGCAGCTGAGGCACCTGGGAGTGAAATGGTCTTAATATGGCTGCTGGCAGAGATGAGCTCTCCAGCTGTTTGCTGCCCTCCAAAGCTGTCAGCACTCATTTGAGCCAATTGCCCTGTGGAACTCAATAATCAAACCTGTAATAACCTCACACAACCTGAAATGCACTTGTGAGCAGGGCCAGGCACTGCACATCTCATTTCTCTCTCTTCCTCTCCACTTCTTCCCGTGGCCAAATTTAAATGTTGTGCATGTCTGTGCAGAATGGCAAACTGGCGACTCTATGATTAATTTTGGACTTGGCTATTTGCACCTGAAACCATTTTTTTTTTCAAGATACTTCACGTGGCAAAGCATAGCCTTAACAATTTGTTAGAATGAAATTATCGGAAATTTGAGGTCAGAAGCTTCAATAACTTCAATTTGCAGTGGCTTTGACTAAAATATAAACCGATATCTAAACAGTTCTCAAAATATAAATTTGACATAAAAATTCTTGTTTTCTACCTGTATGCAATATTTAGACTTGATAGTAGCATTAAAGGGCAAATGTCCAAGCCTGGGTTTAATAAGTTTGCGTAAGGGATTAATTATCAGATGCAAAGTGGCAATTAGTACTATTCTTCTTTCCAACATCCATTGTAGTTTCAGTTCAGACAGTGTGCTTTGGCTATATTCCCCCCTCTCATTAACTGGAGAGACTATACTCCCCAGTTGAGTCCCAGTTGTTAACCCACTATTCAGCCTACAGAGTGATGTGTTACCTGGCTTCAGTCTCCTCTCTCATCACTGTGATCTCGCCTGCCAAAAAAAAAAAAGCTTTTTTTTCCAGTCCATATCTATTCCCACTCCCATGTCATGGCAAAATATAAAACAGTCACAAAACATAAATTATTTGTACTGGTGAACAACAATTGTTTTTGTGTTGAGGCAGCTGGACTCAGCAGACAGTAATCCAGGAAAAGGATATTTTGATATTTCAATACAAACTTGCAGTGTTGGTACATATTCTCCTTGTACACATGCTTAATGTCTGAAGAAACAAATAGAATAATAAACTGACCTTAGCGTGTGTAGTTGTTTCATCTCTGTGCAGTATGGACTGGTGACTCCTTCGGGGAGTACTCCACCTCTCATCAGACGGAAGCAGGGTGAAGTGGATATAGAGAATGGATGGATGCTCAGCACAGGACTTGAACTCGGCTCTTCAGCTTGACAGTTGCATGTGTATGTGGCCACGGTCCAACTCCTCCAAATTCAGCCTTTCCACCTGTTGAATGTGAAGCAACAGTCATTTCATATTTACTTCTCAAAATATGACACCATATTCCTGTTTATTTAGTTATGGATGTGTCTACTGGCATGAAAACAATACTGTTTACACACTTAATCAGTAGATTAAGTTTTCCTGTCTATTTCAACTTTTTACCATGAGATTGGTTTTCTATTTCCAAATTAAACCTTATTTATACTGGGAAATATGAGGAAACGATTGCCTGGAAGGCTGCATCCCTTTGAAGTGATTTGAGACATATAAAGCAGAGGCACATAAGACAACAGGTTTTTATTCCAAAATTCTTCATAAGCACTTTCTGAAAATATATTAAGGCTAATTTCGATTATATATCCAATGACAAAACCCCTTATTTAATGCTAGATGTTAATCTGACTGTTTTATCAAAAGTGGACATACTTTTTATCCAAAATGAACCATGGGATTGGATCTTTAAGATTTTTGCACCTGGCACCCCCTGACAACGGTTAATTCAGCATCTGTCTTGGATCCTCTCTTTTTTCTTCAGTTCCTCCGATAATGTCCTCATGCATTTCTTTGCTGAATCAGCCATGGTGCGCATCCAAAATGGCCAGTGTGTTGCTATCCAGTCACTGGCGTGTGACACAGTGCCATAAAGCAAAATGCAGCTGTCACACGATGCTCCAGGCTGGAACGCAAAAAATGTGGTTCCTCAGCCCGGGACACTGCAGGGCAATGTACATAATGTACATAATGAATGTCAGTGTGCCGTCAAAACGAATCAGATGCACAGAATTTAATGTTAGAAACATTTATTGTGTTGCTTTAAGGGGATGGAGGATAAATATTTAGTCAATTTTGCACACAACCGATGTCATTAAAACAAATCTTCAGAGATGTTTCCAGTTTAATTTTTTCTCAAGCCATATGACAAATGCACTGATGTGTTTTTGTGTCTTAAATATGATATTTAACCTGATTTCCTGTCGGTAAAAAAAGATCGAATGCTATGCTGAGGGAAAATGCTCTTAAGTAAGTGCTTTTATAATTATATGCAACAGCACAGCAGGAAAGACAACGTTTAATATCCCACATTTCATCACCTTTAGTCTTATTAATGCACTTAAACTGTTTGCTTCTCTATGCAAGTTTTAAATTTAATTGTACATAATAATTATTGTACATATGAATTATATTCAACATTACAGTGCAAAGCAGAATATGGTGTTGCTCTCTCTTTCATGAAAACGATTTGGAAGCACCTTCTGCCTTGTGCTGGACATTCTTAATGAAAATAGTTTAAAGCTTAAACTTTTCTGGACAGCCTCCCTTGTCTTCTTTGCCTAACAAGGTGGGTATTCCATTTCACTTGGGAGCTTTCAGATACGTTTTAGTCTCCGTGGTGTGATGAGGTGCCAAAACTACCGGGGGAAGGTAACACTGTGGAGAGTCTGTCAGTTTGCTGAGGATCAAAGCCATTTACAAAGAGCGCACACACACACACACATCAAACACTGCCGTGCAATGTGTTACCTAGCAACCTGGACCAGGTGTTGCAGAGAGTGGGAAATATTAAGGTTCCCATTCTTCATGTGTTCTGCAAATTTTAAAGGAAATCGATTGAGTTGCGACTGTGTTGTGCGAGTTAGAGGAACAGAGAGGATTTTTTTCTGCATTATGGCAGACAACAGCGGCACAAAGAAGATAAGAGTGTAATATCAAAAGCTGAGGCGTGTGGAGAGAGAATATAAAGCGGTGACACATATCCTCTGATGGATCACACTAGTAATGACCATACCCTGTCAATATGAGTAAATGCTCACCAAAGTCAGCACCATAAAATGATGAGACACACACATACACACACACACATCCCACTTAAAAGGTTACAGAGCCCAAAACCAGTGTCCATTTCTGAAAGCGGTTATCAATTACATGTGATACAGCAATACTTGAAAAAGTTATGTTTGGAGCTCTAAGGTGTAGCCACTCCTCGTCATGCATCACAGGCAGCTATATAACACCGCTGTTACATTAGCAGGAGATTAAGCATAGTACCCCTACAAGGAGGAGCAGGAACCATCCATTCCTCCAGTTTCTTGTAACAACTGCATCACATGACTGGCCATGTGTGAGGTCACAACCCCCTTCCTCTGCTTGATAAGCCTGCCATAAGAGATGATGGCACTGTCATGCTGTTTGATGTGCATCCTCTATGCATGTGCAGGTGTTCTGGTGATTTAGGTGTGACAATAACAACAGTGTGTTCTTATGACTTTCTGTCACGCTAAGGTCGGTTAACATTATTCCTTATGAACAGTGATGGTCATTGCAGGGAGCTAATGTGAAAAACATCAGAAACGATATGTGTGTATGGAACCGCAGGAACAGTTGAGAGAGCACAGAGAGTGATGTGGCGCCGCAGCCGTCTCAGCTTGTCCGCCTTAGCCAGCAGAAACAGGTGTAAGCTGTGAAAGTGCATGATGAATGTTCTCTTTAGTGCCGGTGACTGACTGCCCTTATTCAAACGGCAGACAGCTCCTCTGGCTAAGTATTCTGGGAGCAGATACTGTACATGGCTCACACAGGCATGTTGTGCAACCAAGCAAGCACACACACAAGCGTGCAGGCACATGTATACACATGCAAACAGACCCAGACATTTTGAGAATGCCTCCCTCATAACAACGAGCTCACTCTGCTTTGATAAAAGGGACACTTAGTGGGGACATACATTGATTGATTTTGTTTGTTGATGATAAGAGACACAAGCACCACTCCTGTGGTCTTCCCCGGGGGTGATATATGTGTGTGTGTGTTTGTGTGAGAAGGTATGTAAGATGCTTCCATTCTGATAATTATGACCCAGCAAGGATGAATGGGCTGGGAGAAGATCCAGCCCCGCATATGACAACTTAATCAAGCCACACAAGGACAAGAATAGGATTAGAGAGAGAAAGAGAAAAGTGAGAGACACGTCTCACTTTTTGTGTACTATGAATAGAGCCTGAAACAAAAGGACATCAGTGGATAGAAGGCCTGGGTGATGAAGACAGACTCTTCCCCTCTGGGCTGAAGGAATGACTGACAGAAGCAGTGGGTCGCGATCTGAATTCCACTTGACAAAGGAAATGAAGAGTTCCGTTTAAACAAAGAGCTCGCCATCCAAACACAGCTTTCATCTCTTTCAGTCTGACTATGAGACGCATGAAAGGAAAGTACGTGCACACTCTTGCATACACACCAAAAGCCCTGGCAAATAAATTTGGAAGTACCCACTTTTAGAGCTGTGCCTCCTCTATCATTTTTGTGTCATTGTCTTTTTTTTTAATCTTTTCTTTCCCTGGCTGGCCTATGATTCAATCCGCTCTATATTTTTATCTGGTTTATTTTTGATCTTTTGTTACGCAATGTGCAATTACTTCAGATCCTACTGAAGGAAGCTTTCTGTGGAGGACCAGGAGAGTCATCGAAAAAGCAATACAGCATTTTCATGATGATTAATTAATTGTGAAATAAGAATATAGATTAGTTTCAAATTCAACAATTAATTCATGTAATAACAAATCAAATTTGCAAAGCATTTTGAAATTGCACATTTGAAATGGAATTATTAAAGAGGAATTACATATTGTATTCATTAATTCATTATTAAATCCTGTGATTTGAAAATGAATTTTCAAAACCTTTTTCTAAAAGCAGAATTAAATGACACAATTCATAAACTTGGTTAGGAATACCTTTCCAACCCTGCGTTCATACCGGGCGCGAGTAAAATTATTTGCGCATTTAAATGACATGTTAAGTCAATGTACAGATGCGAATTAACGCCCGTTTGCTTGGGGCGCCGCGTTTGTGCCCTATTCTTGAGTCTTATTTGCGCAAATCAAGCGTTTTTTTCACTAGAATCGAGCGTTTAACGCCTGTTCGCTCGAGATGAAAAAAATTAACTCGAGCGTATTAAACACGTGAACGATACGAACCCGTCATTCATAATGAAGGTAAAAATGAATAGTAGCGGATTGTGGATATCTGCTACATAAATAAATTAAAGATGTTGGTTAGCAAAGAGTCATGGAAAATGTCAAAATCATTCATACTGTGTCTGTGCTCAGGCCAGTATAGTACTAAAGTTGGTCACTAGATGACTCCAATACCGTGAGTTAATGAGTTCAGCAACAGCTGATGGGTCAACAAAAACCCGCTGAGTGTTGTTATAAATAAAAAGATGCTGTCATTAGTTACTTGTTGCATTTAATCGGCTTGTCAGATCTTGAGGTGGAGGTGAGGAGACTGGCGGACTGGAAAAGGAGCTACATTATGTAGCTTATTGACAGCTATCGTTTTTTTTAGCTAACTCTCCTGGAAGTTGTCAGGTCGGAGGTAGTGACCTACTTACCGAAGACGCGCTCTGCTGCTGAAATAGATGGCCTGTAGTTTGCATCCTGGAGGGATATGTGGGCCGATCCTCCCATCAGATCATCAAACTGGGATCAGATGAGTGAATTTCCCTGAAAGTGGCCGTCATCCAGACGTAACTCCTGGATTAGATGATGAATTTCACCAAGCTCTCAGCGCCTCTGGAGTATCTGGAGGGCCCAAACACGCCGACTTCTTTGGTTTTCCGACTTCCAAAGCAGGTAAAGGGCTGCAACTCTCACAAATAACTCAAAATAACCAGGCTGCCATGTTCGTTGTTGACGGAAGTGACTGGCGCTAAAAACAAATAACCTTTCCCACTCCAGAAAGTTCAACTTGATGTACGAATGAAACGTTATATTCACACGAGTAAAACGCCCAAATCAAGCGCGTAAACCTCCAGTATCTGGCCGTTGAAATGTAGGCGCGTACGTGAATGGAAGCTCGCGGTGTTTTCTGGGCCTTGAGCAGTGAAAACAAAGTTTAACCAATCACAGCCGCTCTACGTTGTGCCCCACGTGGTACTCCAGCTCTCTCATTGGTCAGTCAATCAGACTTGCGCCTTAGTCTTGTTACTTCTCCAATTTGATTAAGTAAAAAGACAGAAAACACATGAAACTTGAACAGAAACTCATCTTCTGGATGCTGTGTGTATGTAAAGTTTCACCTATTCTGCAGCTGTCTCCTTACAGTGTATTTGTATTATCAGGATCTGTTCTGTCAATGCGATTAGCTAGCTGTTAGCTAGCTGTTGAGACCAAAGTGTTGCTATGTAACCAATGAGGGAGCTGGAGTACCACGCGGAGCACAACTTGAAGCGGCTGTGATTGGTTGAACTTTGTTTTCACTGCTCAAGGCCCAGAAAACACCGCGAGCTTCCATTCACGTACGCGCCTACATTTCAACGGAAATTTGATTTGTTTTTATATGAATTAATTGTTGAATTTGAAATTATATTCAGTAATCTATATTTTTATTTCACAATAAATGAATCATCATAAAAGTGCTGTATTGCTTTTCCGATCACTCTCCTGGTCCTCCATAAGTTTCCACATGGAAAATATTAATGTTTTCAAAGCTATTGGTTCCAATATTGATGAATGATCAACTTGATATAAGTGAAAGAAGATGAAGGTTCCTTAAAAACTGTCCTTGTGGTGGTCTGGAGACTTGCATATCTGATAACCTCTTGTAACCTTTCAGTTGACACATGGCCACATGTCCCAAAAAAACCAATTACTCCGTTGTCTGAAGCTTTTCTGCAGCTCAATATGTCAACTTTTATCCAACTATGCCTTGTTCCTGGGCAATAGTTATTAACTATTTAACGATTTATTTCAGTTTTTTTTCTTTTTCCTTAAATCACTCATATTCTGTCATTTGTACAGAACAAAATGTTGTTTGCATTTGTTTTTACTCTTGCTCTAATAAACATGTCACTGAATTCGTGAAAATAATGAGCAAATCACTTAGAAGGGTTGTCAGGTGCAGTAATGTGAAATAATGTGAATTTGTATTTGGGACACTGAAGCAAATATAAACATCTAACATAGCTGGTTCACTTAGTTCAGCAGGACAGCCGTTATGTACGACAGACAGGGGACTACCTATAGTATTACGTTGCATATGGTAAATGCATTCATCATCCTCACGCTATGTGCATCCACGCAGCATATTGAATAATGGGACAACAAGAAGGCAGCTGTAAAACTGTGCTTCATTAATCACAGATATACCAAAATCTTTTTCGATGCACAGAGTCCCAGTATGTTCTTGTGTTATTTATGTCAATTCACGGAGAGAATACTATACACACACACATTCACTTTGGTTGCTTTCAGAATCTTCTCAAGAGCTCTGGCATGAAAACCCTTTGAGGAAAAGATTCTACTTGATCTGCCTCCATGCAGCTGAACGTTTCACTGGGGAGAAACTCATTGCGCAGATTTGGCTTCGGTCATCCCAAATTTTAGAACTACGAGCCAACTAGCAGCATGGCATCTGGCTGGATGATTGCAGTGGGTGTGTGAAGATAATTCTAAGTAATATACTATAATTCTTTACCAGGAATTTTTATTCTTGAGCAGATGTGAGCAAATTTGACGTTAAGGCCAGACAATTAACACGTTAAAAGAAGTACTGGGTCAGAATTTAGCTAATTTGGATGATTAAAACATCAACAGAGTACTGTATTCACTTTGCCCATCACCCAGAAAAAGAACCAAGAAATCTGTTGTTTTAATCTGGTATTATTTTACAGCATGCTATAGTTGCTTCATCCATCCACTGAAAACGTTACAGTATATGTAAGAGTTGTTACAATATCATTATTTGTAGAATATAAATTAATTGATTAATTTAAAATGATTAAGAGGCAGAAAGAATGTATTGGTATAGATTCTCAGTCATGGTCATGGTAATTGTGTGAGCTTCTATAAAGGCAACTGGACTTCCATTTCTTGGTCCTTGAAGATGTTTCATCCCTCATCCAAAAGCTTTAGAAGAAACCTTTTAGGTGAGAGCTTAATGGCCTCTCTCTGTGTTTTGAAGGGAACATATTATGAGGAAAAATCCTCTGCTTGAGTGCATTGGTGTTTAAAGTGACTACCAACTTAAAAAACTCTATCAGCAGAGTTTATCTTTAGCAGAACTTTTGCAGATTTTCTCAGTGAGGCGCCACCTATCAACGGCTAATTCTGCATCCATCTTGCATCTTATCTGTACTGTGAGCTCCTTCCAGCCAAAAAAAGACAGTCTTATCTTGATGCTTGTCTTATTTCTTCTTCTGTTTCTTTGCTGAATCAGCCAGGGTGCATGTTCAAAACGGCCGGTGTGTTTATATCCGTTTGCCAGTGTGTCACGTGGTGTACAAAGCAAATTTTAGTGCGGTTTCTCAGCCCCGGGACGCTGCTGGGCAGCAACAGCTCCAGAAATGCACTTGATAGATGTCACTGTGGCATCAAACAAGTCCAGAACGCAAATTTTAAAATCGGAAAGTTACGTAATGTGTCTTTAACATAACACTGTCAATTTGTCGGGAGGTCTGAAAATGTGTCATTCAGTGAGCCTCTATATCTTCAGAAATAAGCTGATGGGAGCCAATTCTTCATCGCATTCTGCTGAAATTACCAAAAGCACTGAACAAAATTATTTTTTTTAAAAAGGGGGGGGGGGTTTGACCCCAGACAAACTTGCGTAAGAGTAAAATAATTCAAACAAAATGTAACGAGCAAATGTATTGCTACTCTTCACCACTGGCACTGCTGTAACTTGTATACCAGACTACATTTACACTGCAGGTCTTAATGCTCAAATCCAATTTTTTTTTCCAGAAATCCAATTTTTTGGCATGGTTTACATTATCATTTAAATGTGACCTCCATCACACTTCAGTGACCAACTGATAAGGGAAAGGAGATTGAGAAAAAAAGAGAGCACAAAACGTAACAATGGCCTATATCTGCTACCTCTGTACAGAGGTATGTGTGGATACAGTCAGAAACCACAGAGTCAGACATCTGTCTTACTTCAATGATGTGACAGCCGAATGAAACGCACCATGACCTTTCAGACTGAGGTTGCTTTGAAAAGATCAGATATGTATCCAGTTTGGATAAAAAAATTAAAAAACTCTAGGAGCCCTTTTGCCTGCAGTGTGAATGGAGCTGTAGTGGATTCTGGTGGGACAAAGGGCCCAGCTGGAAGAGGCACACACTGAAACAGTCATGCTTTGGAATTTTATTGATCAACAATTGGATATTACACAACCAACCAGAGGATTAGCTGTTCCTGAAAGAGAACACTCTAGTCTGCCACCAAACTATTGAATACGGGAGGTTTGAGGCACATGAACAATCTGTTGACTTTATTGTATCTACCTGGCTTTTTTGTTGCCATTAAATAAACAAACAAAAAATAAAAAGTGAAAGAAAGCAAATCCTCGTTGCTCTTCACGTCCCTTCTGCTAGTCGTCATCGTTCCATAGTATTATTAATAAAATCCCTACTCATTAGGTTTTATGCTATGAGATCCAGCCATTGCTATTGATTTTCTTTTTATTTCTAATCATAATTATCAATAAAGTTTTATAAAGAGGAAGTTGTGTACAATATTTCTGTTATTAGCCTAGAAGCTTAAGATGTTACATTACAGAACTAGCTATGACATGAGGTAGGCTAAAGTTAAATGTAGTCCAACAATATCAACTAAGCAACTGCAATGGAGTGTCTATATTGGTGAGTAAAAGAACTGTATACTTACCCTTTTTAGCAAGTAATGAAGTTATGTAACATTACTTTTTAGAGGCAGGAATAATTTTATCCAATTAGAAACCTTTTAAAGCCTCATTATCCGACATTGTTCATTATTAATATGCATTTGCAAAACCTTCGGCAACAATGACAGCCACTAAATGTAATCGACATTTATCTAGAAGTTTTTGTGCATTTGTTTGTTGGAACTTTCTGGCCTGCTTCCCTATTCATTAAACTCTACTTTGCAAGCGTCCTTTTTCTAGCTCTATGGAGAGGATTTCATTGGGTTTACGTGACAACTTATTGCCAGCCAGTTTTAAAAGTTCATCTAGATTTCTGACAGTAACATATTTCGCCTTAAAATACATTCATTGCTTCCATACAACAGCCGTCACAGCTGCCTTACAGGATGATAGAACCTCCCTACATATTTCCCTGTGGGTAAGGTTTTTCTCCTCTTCTTGGGCTTCATTTTTATGACGGTAAACAAACTGAAGCACTACATTCCCAAAGAGCTGTACTTAGGTTTTATTTTGTCTTTAGAGTATTACCAAAGAAGGGTAGCTTATCTATGAAAGCTTCTGCAAACATTAGTCACCTTCAAATAATGACATCCTCCTTTGCCTTGTGCATGTGGCATGGGCAGAAAGCACCACTCCACACTGCTCCAGGTCAGCCTGAGGCTTTTTATATGTCATGCGTGCTGCTTTTTCTTCTGATCTTCTATCGTGGTTCTACTTAGTATCATGCCTCTGTGTCACCTTAAAAGTTTTAAAGATGTAAAAGCTCTTGATGATATTATAAAATGCTGAGACAGGGAGTCCAAGAAAATTGGTGATTCCCTCATAGCTTTTGAAATGTTCTTTTATAAAAGTGTACCTGATCTTCGTGGACATCTCTCATCTTCACCATTAAAGAACAAAACAATCAGCCCCTTTCTATGCTGCAAAACCGCAGGTCGATTCAGATCATGTCAACTCTTCAAATCAGCTACATGTAGGTTTTTTTTTTCCTATGTTCTTATTTTTTAAGCACATCAAATCAGATGCATCCCAAATTGTACATATGTATTCCAATGAAAGCATTTCTATTGTTCAGTCACTTCTGACATTATGTAAACTGTCAGGAATCACTAATTCTGATCAGGAATCTTCATATACACAATACTTTGCAAATGTCAGATTTCACTCCTAATTTCTTTATTGCCAAGAAAATATGAAATACGGATACAGCTATTTATCATGACATTTGCAAATAAATGAAAATATAGTGAATAAAGCAAAAAATAGAGTTTGTACTATTCTGAAGAGCTTAAAAGTCAATATTTGGTACGAGCGCCTTTATTCTTCAACACAGCCTGAACCCACTTAAAGAAAAAAAGGTTTTTAAAAAAAAAGCTTGTCTAAGTAGTTTTCAGGAATAGTTCACCAGGCTTCTTGAAGGACATTTCAAAGCTCTTCTTTGGATGTTGCTGCCTTTTGTTCTCTTCTCTGTCAAGATGATACTATACCGCTTCAATAATGTTGAGGTCTGGGCTCTGGGGAGGATTCACCACTCTATAAGAGCTGTTTTCACAGATTTTTAGTTGAGTTCTTATTTCATTTGGCATGCCTCAGCCTTTCTTCCTTGTATCCCTTCATCAAGAATGGCTTCTTGACAACTATCCTTCCATGGAGACTGTTTCCGATGAGGCTTCGGTAAATGGATCAACTAAAGTGGCGAGTGCATTTCTCCAAGTCCTGCGCCAGGTCTTCGCTGGATTTTTTCCCCTCCATTTTGTTGTGGACATTATTTTCAGATACTTCATCTGTGGAAGATTTTTTTGTAGGCCTGCCACTTCATTTGCCCTCCACTTGTCCAGCTGGCTCAAATTTTGTAATATTTTTTTCTCTTTTTTTAGGATTCAACTAACAGCTGTTTAGGAATCATCTCATTGGGGCAAAAACAAAATTTCATGGCTGTCAAATTGTGTGATCCTTGGCATTTTTGGATTCGACTAAAGAAGGTGGAAGAAATAAGGCATGCTTGTGACGGGTTGCCATAACAAAAGTGGCTAAAGAGATATAATAAAGTGATTCTTTGCCAAACTATCTGCCCTGTGTTGACAATATTGTTTGATCACTTGCCTGTTTTTATGCTCAAATAATTTATGTTAGTGCTCAGTGGCTTTGAAAAAAGAGGAATGACATATTATTCTAGAAATAGTCAAGTACAAGAATTGGACTGAAAATGAGTGAAAAATCAGTGAAAGCCCAAATAAAAACTTTGAAAGACCTCCAGAAAGTCTGGAGAAACATTGCTGAAAACCACTTAAAAAGATTACAAAGTTTGCCTCCTTGCCAGCAAACTATAAAGAAATGAGAGATGGCTCAAGACTTTTGCATAGTACTGTGGGAATGCAGATGCTCTTAATAATGACAAATGGAGGAAAGCATACATATGCCATTTTTATAATGTGATTCAAATTGTTCAGTGCTCTCATATCTCAATCATTCGCTCTCTGTCCCGGATCTCTTTTCTTAAGTGCTCTTCAGAAATATGAAGTGAAGTACAACATGATTGAAGGCTGCTAGGCTCTGGTCTTAGACTGACAGTACCAACCCTGTTTCTTATTCAGGTTCACTCTCTCTTTTCCCTTGAGGTCACAGTGCACCATTTCCGAATCATAAATCTAAAATGTGATTTTTATAATGCGATTTACAGTGTTATCATTTGCATTATAATATAAAATGGAAGAGTACTAAAGGCAAGTTATTTTCTATGTATTTTCAAAACAGCAAAATAAGCATAGTGTCATTTGGGGAGAGTAAAGATTGCAACAACCCAACATTTTCTGAGTAGATGCATGCTTCGTCAAATTGTAATCATTCCCAAGATGTGCCCTCCTCAGATCAAACAAGCTCAACCCTTTTCTGAATTTGTGACTGAGGAAGTGGATGAAGTCAAAATTTGATGAATAAAATGATTACAGCTTTAATCATGACATACCAAATGGCACTTATGACTCATTTACTTTATATCAAAATCTGTTTTTCTAATAACATCTTAAATATACAGTATAAATGTTTCAACTTTTTGCACAAAAGCACTGCAAGATGATGCCCTGAGCAACATTACTGGAATAAAAATCTAAAGATGCATCTTTTTTCTATTATAAAAACATACAAAACACGTGTTTCATGTTTTTTAAATTTTTTTGTACATAGCAGTATTTCCAAAAAAGATTACATTTTAGTATTTAACCTTTTCTTACCGGGCAATTTTTGTCCGTTTCTAACCTGACGAAGAACGTGCAGCATCATTCAACAACTGCAAAAAAAAAAAATGTTTAAAGAAACTTCCATTGACTTATTATGATCTGTGTAATCTTTATGTCACCTTAGGCCTCAGCCTCCAGAGGATCTGAGCAGAGTAAGAGGATTTAGAAGATGGAAGGATGTTAGATGTCCATGTGCATTGATTTGATATGTATCGATTAAATCCTGGAGGAGCTGGAGCTGTCATGCCTGTAAAGGACACAACTCAGATAAATCTGATAAAAGTTGTTGTGACACAGTATGGCAAAAGCATAAGCACAAAGGGAACGTGCCAACATAAGATGCTGAATGCTATATTTCAAAGCCTTAATGCCCTAAAATGTTGCATTTTCTTCCTATTCTAACAGAATGCCTTTTAGCTATGTGTACTTGTACACAGTATGTATTTAATCAATAAATTTCAGATATAAGCTAAGAAGAAACAGTGATTTTTTTTTATTAATTAAAGGCAGCAATGTTGGATTTGATGTAATACAAATTACAAAACAGTGCATTTAAGATTTTACAAAATGTAGACTAAGCAAGTGTTAGGCCAAAGTGTTATCATCAGTGAACAGCATCATGAAGAGGAGAAGGAGAATTTTAAAGCAGGTTAGGTTCTAAAAATATATATATCTCAAGCTTTGAACATCTCACATAGAGCAATGTTCAATCCATCATCTCAAACGGTGCTCTAGCACCTATCAAACAGAAGTGATACTGCAGTTTTAAAGCTCAGAGGTTTCTCACTTCACACACAAGCTTGTTTGTCCATTCAGAGACACCGTAGTAAAAAATGAAGTCACTAATATAGCAGCTTCCATGTATGTGGCCCACAGGAAGTAGATATAAATGGCTCATTCTGAGATTATAAAACACAAATCATATTAGTAAAGTGATACAAGAGTTTTTATCATGATATTAAATCTTTTTGTAACTTACCTTTGATTTTGTTACACACGGCACCTTTAAAGTAACTTGATACAAGAACTGGAGAAGAATAAATTTTTTAAATTTTCAAATGCAATTTTCAAAAGTATACTGGTAAAAAATCTTCTCTAAAACCCTCTTCTGATTTGTTTTTTTGTTGGGTTTTTTCTCCATATTATAATAATTTATTTTGAATCATTGTTTATTACTAAATTTACACAATACTGCTGGACCCGACCGGAGGGGACAGAAAGAGAATAAAAAGGGAACAAAAAAGAACCGGAAAATAAAAAAAAAAATTAATCAAGATTAAGAAAATAATTAAAGAAAGGAGGATACCATATAGAAAACAATCTAATCCAACCAGATTCTAGACAACCTGCTACACTTGTACAGACACATGACAGAGAATATCTCCCCCACAGGAGTGTAAAGCTGACAACCGTCAGGAGCACCCATGAAAGATGAACTAGCTGAAAAGAAACCATGCATCTAAACTAAAACTAGAGTTGCAGAAACGCACACAAAGAAAACTAACTGAAAGTATCTATTGGTAAATAAAGCTACAGGACAACACAGTGACCGTGTCAGCATGCAGAGTATATGGAGTGAAGACGGGCCAAAGAGGAGTGATCGTGAAAAATCTTCCCTAACAAAATGTGCTGTAATTGATGGTTCACTTCTTGTTTTCCAAGCAGTCAGCGTGCATCATGTGGCTACTTGATATAAAATCCAATATCTCTTTGGGTAATTGTTAGTTGTGTACAGCTCCTAATTGATAATGAGATGAGCGTTCAAGGCACAAAAACACAAAATTGACACTCAAGAGCTTCCCTGACCCAAGAAAGCCTTGCGTCCTTCCACTCAGGCTACACCCAGGAAAATAAGCCACATGGCAAATTGTGACCATGTAGCCACATCATACAATTTCAACAATCACATCTGCATTATGTAAAAAGTGGGTAAACAACAGACTGAGGGACCCAAATTGGCTTAACACCAGCTGTCTAATTAGCTTTGTGCTGCTCTTGAAAAGCAAACAAACAGAGAAAGCGGGACAGTCTGAAAGCCAGCCAGGCATTGGTTTTGATTGTTCTGTTGCCTCCAAATCAGACAGTGTTCAAATTCTGCTTGCACAGAGAGAGGAGGAGGTTTCAGATAAGACGCACAGATTAGATCTTAAGTTAAGCCCCCATAAGGCCTTCGCTATGTTATTTTGGAAGCACTGTAAAGACCCATAAGAATCATGAGTAGAATTTACATTTTAATGAAGCCTTAGCTGATTGCTATTATGTAGAGTTCTTCAGAACAGCCTATGGTAAGAAAACATATATAAACAGAGAAAAAAATTAAAACATGTTCGCGTTCAGACCTGCAGATGCAAACACGCCCCGCTAATTTAGCACCCTCCTGCAGAGAGGCTGTTGCAGAAACAGATTGTCCTGTAAGCACCGGGTGAGAGCAGAGAGGACACGGGAGTGCATTACATGACTAAAAACACATTCTCACCCAGCTCAGTGTGTCTGAATAGAAAATATTTTCAACTATTTTCCTGCAAATATAGATACTTTTAGAGGAGATGAGGGGAGACAGAAAAAACATTAGGTGGGCAAGGCATTGGGTGTTTTTTTTGTTTTTTTAACATCACAGTGACAGCTACAGCGATGAATAATTGGCTTAGTGATGAGCGGCAACGTTAGGGGTGTTACTGACGAATCTTGCGTGGCAAAAGGCAACATGTATCATGTCAAAATCGTCACTTCACTGTCATTTTGCAAAGCCCGTGTGGGAGTGAGGACGAATCCAGATTCCTGCGTCGTTATCAGGCACACTGCAGTCGGAGTTGTGAGTAATGATAAGTCATGTACAGTAGTTGCTGCTATTCACCCCTTTTTAATGGCAACTACGAATTCCTGCTGGTAATGACATTTTTGGTGAGTTGCAACAAACGCAAAGCATACTTCATGCTGTGAGAAACAAATCCAGCTTGTGTTGCAAGAACAGTCCTAACTCTGCTTTAGAAATGATCAGTCCCTCCCTTGTAAAAGGCTGGGCCTCCTGGCACATCCAGTATAGGAGACATCTTATCTGCAGTGCCCCTCTTATCGCTGAGCCCCAGTGCAAACTATTGCCAGGTAGCAGGTTGTCATATGACACACAGCTCGGTGACAAGCCACAGCTCAGCATAGTTTCCCACACCACTCACAGCTCCCATGTGATAATATACAACACAACAGTACTGTGGGTTCTCAGATAGCGCCAAGGGGAAATGTGAGCCCAGTGATGATTTATATCTGCCTTATTAAAGAGCTGACCTTGACCATGGGGAAAACAGGATTAGTCTTTTTTTTTAAGAAAAAAAAGACACCGGATGATGTCATGCTGTCAAAATAAAGAGCCTCCTCCTTTTCATGCCATTTATTTTCCCCTCACTTTTTTTCTGTCTTGGGTCCTCTAGCATCCAATGCTCATTGTCCTGTTAAACAAAAGAAAGGGCTGATGCAACGGTCCATGGCCAGGCTGCTCTCCCTGGTACAACGTAAACACAGCACACAATGACTCTGCACTTACCGTGGTGTAACACTGCTTGAGGAAACGACACACATAATGCCACCACCGCCTCAGTTACACACAAAGTTCAATGAAAGGATCCTGAGGATGATTGAAGGGATAACTACATCCTCCAAATTGCAGCTTCTGGCAGGTATAGGCTACATCCATTTTTCTTTCATGCAGAAATACAGGAGCATGTAATTTTTTGACATTTGAAAAACTTGTGTGAGTAGGCTTTTTATCCGAGACTGTAATCATGTCGCGACCCTTTCAGGCATTTCATAAACATAATTAAATCTGGCTAAAGGATTCCCTTGGTTCCTTTTGACACCTTTGATTTACAAAGAGCTTCTACCAGCAGTAACCTTGGTGATGGTGACCCAGGTTGAGTTAAAATCTATTCAGAACATAAATAATTGTAAAGTGAGAAGTTCTTGAAAACATGAACGGCATGGTACTTACATCACAGAATCGACTCTGGGACGCTGAATTGGCCTTTTATTATGAGGTTACTTTCCTCCTTTCTGTTTTCCCACACCTAATATTACTGCTCTTTTTCTTTCACCCTCTCAGTCTCCTTTCTTCTCTCATTTTCTCCTCTGCTGTCTATACAGCTCACTTCTTTTCCCTTACCGTTAGACGTTATCTCAAAGACCGGATCACCATGGCAACAATTAGTCACATCGTCATCGCCCACACTTGTATTTGATGGCTGTTTTTATTTTTGAGGGTTTTCTCGATGCACCCCTACCTCACTGGCAGATTGCCAACTAACCTGTTCTGCAGAAGAAGGAACAATGTTGCCATCTGTTGGATCCATGTGTTTGCACACTAGCAAGCAGCATCGAGAAACACGCCAGCATCCCCGTGATGACTCATGACAGGCAATCACATGCCAATTAAGACCTTCAACTAGAACTAGAATCTGTGGGGCTCAATCGTAAATCACAAGTTGGCGACATGTCTAGTCTTTCTTCTGAAAGGTCAACACACACCATAATCTGTTTTCATTAATAACAATGGAGACTAAAAACAAAGATGCTGACTCCCTCCAACAGCCACACACATGCACACACATAATGATGGTATGATACAAGCCTGACTTGGATGAAAGAAGAATACGAGTAGCTTGGTGACAGCTTGGTTAATTAAACATGGAGAATGCTTAGGCTTTCAACCAGGACTCATATTTATTCATCATGCCTGCCATATTGTATATCTCCAAATGAAAAGAGAGCTTTCTTGCAGCCGGGTACCAACTAATGTGAGAGATAATATATTGGCTGAGAATTTGGCCGAGCGTTACCCTTGAAATCTTGGATCTGCTTCTGTTCTCTAGAGACACTAATTAAGTTTTTTTTTTAACCTAAGTCTTACAGTTAAGTGATGTAATATTTCAGAATCACAAATTATTTCCCTTTGGGACAGATGATTGTTCTTATTTATTTAACGAAGTCAAATACTTGCCAGGAAAATTATTTAAAAAATGTTTACCTCCATTGTTATGATATTCATCATCAGACAAACGGCAAGAAAGATATACCTCAGCCCTGAATTAAAGAAACATTGCGAGTAAAATGATGCAATGCTGGAGGAAAATGAGCAAAATTCTGTTACCGGTATATCTGCTCTGGTACTCTGGGTGAGGACCCCTGCTGAGACACATGCCCAAGGCTGCATAATTCTGCAGAGCTATTTAGCTAGATATAACATTCCCAGGCATCATAGTAAGATTTACAATATGGCTAAAGATAAATGTCCATGTTGCACTGACCAACAACTGCCACACAGCTGTGTTTGCTTTCAGGTCTTCATCAAGAAAAGACAGCAGCCTTCCATTTTTATTGGACCGTGAAGCCTTGCTATTGCTTGCCAGACTCTGGCAAAGAAAAGACAGAATTGGTGTGCAGATGCTCACTGGTCCTATGTAAAATGACTGTCTTCTTTAGCTGTGCTCAGTGAATTTCACCATAGTTGTCATAAATAAATATGCAGCTTTGCAGCTACAAATATGCAAAATATTGGCACGAAAAGATAAAGAATGAAATGAGCATATTCCTTCAAAATGTATGAATTCCCATTTAAGATTCTGCTGCCTGCAGTTTTAATTATTTAATTTAATTATTAACTGTTTTTTGTTTATATTTGGATGCAATGCACCTCCTTTAAAAAACATAAAAAGGTTGAAAAATGCTTTCAGTTTAATATACTGTCAAGTACACTGCATTTTTCAGGTTTCTCAGCAGATGCTGCTATTTTGGGTGGCTCATTGTAACACCCTGCCGTGAGAAAATAATTCCCACAAAACCTTGGCTTTAAACTCTGGGAAATTTCTGTATCTTTTGCTTTGCAAATTAATGCAAGCATCTCGTCTCCCCTCATTATTAATTTATTTGAAGCAAATGTTTTCCTCTGTATTCACAAAGAAGCTTCTTCCCTCTTCAACAGACAAAGTTACAGTAACCAAGGTGTTATGTCCCCAAGTAAAAAAGAGATGAAGCAACACTTTCTCATGTTTGCACTCCAAATTCTGTCTTGTCAAATACCTGATTTGTAAATCTTCATCCTGAAAATAGGTTTTCATTATTGCAGGTTTTTTGTGTGAGGCAAAAACAAGTTTTTTTTTTTTTCAGATTTGCTTAGTTTTATGGAGATTACCATTGCAAAAATGCTTTGACTGTTGATCACTTGCCAGTCTGTGCCATTCAGGGACCCACCTCAGATATCTTCAAATATCTGAAATATCAGTGCAGAGTTATGTAACTGTGATCCAAGCCACATAGACAGCTTTCAGTTTGATTTAATTTAGGGCCCAGTAGGCTGCAAATATTCTTTAATATGTCCATAAAAAAAAAGAATTGACACAAATCTTTGGCAGTAGTTTTTTTTTACATGTAAAAACATTTTGTTCAAGGAATCCTGATGTGCTCTTTGTTTAATTTGCATTCTTAAACACTCTTGCTTTCACCAATTAGCCCAAGTAACACATAACAGCAGTCACCAGACTTGACACAGCTCCATTTAATTAAGCCGGATAAAGATCCTGACAGACTGCACTCATTGTTAAAGCCTTTCCCGAACCTTTAAATGTCTGTCGTGCTAGATGTCCTCGAGACTACATTGATCCTCTCAGGTACATTAACCTATCAATGCAGCAGGTACTGTGCATTATGATTAAGCACATGGAAAATATCCATGCTCCTCACTCCGAGGTCAGAGAAGGGCAGCTACAGTAAACCACAGCACAACATGAAGCTGCGTCCTGGCATTAATATTAATGAGATGGAGTTTATGCTGTGCTGTATCTATCTTGAATAAAAAAGATACTATGATTAAGTGTGGCCAGCAGTAGGCTATTGTGGGCACTATAAAGCCTATGGCACATCTGGATTATACGAGTTCATCCAAGGTATTGATAAGGACACATGGTTAGGTAAGCGAGGCGAGTGGACAAGGAAATAGGCAGCTGCTGAGATGCGGCATAATTAAAGTGCAGGGGTGCGCTTCGTGGCACTGGCGGGCTCCTTGCCACATTCCCCATTGACTTTCAAGTGGACGAGGAAGGTCAGCAACAAGGTGTTTAGAGCAGTCTCCACAAATTGTTGGACTGAGGCTTGATAATCTCCAAGGCTTTAATGGATCTCAGATCTGTTTACCAAGTGAGTGCACCTTACAAAGTCATTTGGCAATTGTTTTACCCTCTAACACAATAATAGAACTGGAATTGGATTTTTGATCAATGACATCAGTGGTTAAGTTGATATATTCAATAAGCACGACAACCTTGAGCCTCATAGAATTACTGTGTGTGTCTGTGTGTGGGAGAGTTAGAGGCTGATGTTGTACTGTACTCCTTAACTGTGCAGACAAATGCATGATTTTATTCAGGAGGCATTTGTTTATCTTTCTTTTATCATCAGTGTCTTCCTCACTTCAGGAGAGTGATCCATTGAACATTTGTTGGTAAATACTTACAAACACAGCGGAGTGTAGAACTGTTTGTTCAATACTGCAAGTTTATCTCGAACTATCCAGACATGCAGGCATTATTTCATCAAAAGTAACCATAACTGAAAGGCTGAGGGTACAGTGTTTGAATGGTGAAGAGGAGGATATGGAGTGTTCTGTGTCTTGCCATGTGTGAGAATGACTGAATTTTTACCAAAGCTGGGCAACAGAAGCAAGGAATTTGCATAGGAAAAGGGAACCAGCATGGTCTATCTGGCTGAGAGTTGATCTGACGGCTGTAATGTTTCCTCTGGTTTCATTCCAGGCATTAATGGTTGAGTGGATTGGGTTGGACATGCCCGAAGACTTAACCAGCCTCTAGTTTAGCTCCCAGCAAATCTCAACAGCCTGTATCTTAAGCTCAAATAAGCACAGTGGTCACTGCCCTGCTGATAATTTGAACAACTCTCAAGAAAGCCCCTCTCTCTTTTGTAGCTCATTTATCAGATAGTTAAGTTCGTGGTTTGCTAAGACAGTGGCTGCAACAGAGGGAGATGACAGCTAGACAATCAGCCTTACATAGTTCCACTTCCACAGTAACAAGTCAGAGTCTAATATACACATTATACAAGGAGCCTCATGACCAATACAGATGGTTATTGCCTATAAAATTGCAAGAGTTCAGTCTCTCAGGCGGACACATGGAGAGGATGAAAGAGTAATGAGCAATATGGGTTTAGAAGTCTTTAAAAAGAACTACTTATGACTTGTTACGCCGCATTGCAGCTCAGATGCAGTTGTGAAATTCCCAGCCTTTTGGAGCCTTTTAAAGACAGGATCCTTTTTTTTCCCCTGCCATTTCTTTATCACTTTAATTTCACTGCAGCAGTATCCATAATTCACAGTGATTTTCCCAGTCTCCTTGTCTTTCCCATGTGGGAAAAAAAAAATCGAGATGGATTCCCCCTAAGTTTTATGAAAAGAAATTGTCACATTCTCAGGCGAACAATGAGAACACTATTACAGGACTTGGCACAGAAAAGCCTCAAAGGCCTTGGCACAAAAGCCGGTACAAATTGAGAAGATAGAAGTGCAAACTCATTAGCTTACCAGGTTTCCAATCACAGCATTTTTTTTTTTTTATATGCTGCATGTCTCGGTCTGCAGAGCGCTCATCTGATGAGAGCTGTTTTGCATGACTTCAAAGGATACAGCTCTGCTTCAGAACTTCAAGCTGATGTTTTCAGCACTTACATGTTTTGTCAGAACACGTATGGCAATGTTGAACCGTAGAAACTCCTCTGTGATTGTTAATGAATTTGGACCAAAACTTGCATGAGCAGCTCCTGATGTGCATCACTTTTACTTTTATTTCGGGTAGCTTCATTGTTCCTGTATGTTTGGCCACTTGTTGTTTTGCAAGGAGTTTGTGTATTTGCTACAGTGTGACAAACTCCTTTTTACCGCTCTTAAATTTAATAGCATACACTACAGAGCATATTTAAGACTTAAATATCATCTCACAAGACTGATCTCACATTATTATGCACTTATGGTGTAAAATAAATAAATGAAAACAGCCTAATCTAAACTGGCAGCTTACCTTGTTTTTTTATATTTGACCTCAGAATACCTGTGATATCACATGTCAGCAGTATGCATAAAAAAAGCAATGTTTGATGACACCAGAGTGGGTCTTGTAAAATAGATTTGTGAGACAGATGAAGCCCTTGTAGACTCTTCCAACTTATCACATCACAGCATATTTGATATTTGCTCTGATCTTTGTTTGCTCTCTGCTCCTTCTATATCAAGTATTTAATCTGCAGTTTGAATATTATGATTGCACTCAGTCATGGATTCATTTACGTAAGTGACTGGATTCAAAACTGCAGCAACACGCACACACATTCATTGCACCCCGGCAATCAGTGTGCTCCACTTTTAGCCATCCCCCTGGGTACACCATATGGGGAATATTGAAAGATATACCGCTGTCATTAATGAGTTTCTCTTTTGTTTTTATTTTTTGGAACGTGCCTCGTTGTACAATGACGGTATAGGTAAGATATTACCCTGTTATCCCATTAAGATGCATACCTCAGAGTCTGCAGTGTTCATTTTCAGACAGCTCGTCTCCTGCACCATTTTCATTCTGCTCTGAGAGAAGCTCCTCCGTGATGCTGCACTACCATCTGCTGGGGGACCTATATGAAGAGTCCATTGCAGCAGACGCTCAGCTGTCATTCGTCCTCTCAGCCGCTCTGTAACAGAGATTGATTTCTCTGTCTGTCACTGATGACATTGTACAACTGCTGTGTTTAAATTAGCAGCAGCCTGATAAGAGAATATAAATGAATCAAATCTCTCTGGACTTAAAATCTTGCAATTCATTGAGGAAATATATTTAAGGGCTGCAGAGAAGTCTTCCATTGATATGGTTTAAAATTGACAGTGACCCGTAACATTCTCATTTATGATTAAACTGTTTTCTGGCACTGAACTAGAGGAGAGAGAGTTTGATTCTGTGCACAGCAGAAACAACCAACAGCCACAGCTGTTTGACTCTTCTAAAAGGGAGCATAACATATTATGTAACGCAATTATGCATCAAAATTAATAGCAGGCAATTGTGCGGGCAACCAGCCAGCTGTGATGGGTTTACACAACTGCCAAAAAAAAAAAAGGCAACCTACCGTACGGTCCGTACCATCCTCTTCTGCTTATCCGGGAACGGGTCGCAGGGGCAGCAGCCTGAGCAGGGCAGCCCAGACTTCCCTCTCCCCGGCCACATCAGCCAGCTCATCCGGG
>JBBBVU010000007.1:26975472-26986945 GCA_037177055.1 Atherinosoma microstoma
CTACCCCGAGGTCTCCTCCCAGTGGGACGTGCCCGGAATACCTCCCCAGGGAGGCGTCCAGGAGGCATCCTGACCAGTTGCCCGAGCCACCTCATCTGGCTCCTCTCGATGCGGAGGAGCAGTGGCTCTACTCTGAGCTCCTCCTTCGCCTTTTGGTTCAGCTCCTTCTTCACCTCGACGGACCGAAGCAGAGCCCGCATTACTGCAGACGCCACACCGATCCGCCCATCAGTCTCCAGCTCCATCCTTCCCCCCCTCATGAACAAGACCCCAAGATACTTGAACTCCTCCATTTGGGGCAGGACCTCACTCCCAACCCGGAGAGAACACTCCACCTTTTTTCGGCTGAGGACCATGGTCTCGGATTTGGAGGTGCCGATTCTCATCCTGACCGATTCACACTCAGCTGCAAATCGCTCCAGCAAGATCTGGAGATCACGGCCCAATGAAGCCAATAGAACCACATCATCTGCAAAAAGCAGAGACCCAATCCTGAGATCGGCATCCCTCACTGCCAGCGTCCACCAACAAGTTCAGGGATTACCGCCTCGACAGGCACCGACGACTTTACGGCTACAGCTCCGGCTGGCCGCCTCAACAACGGAGGCGCGGAACACAGCCCATTCGGACTCAATGTCCCCCACCTCACCCGGGACATGGTTGAAGCTCCGCCGGAGGTGGGAGTTGAAGCTCCTCCTGACAGGGGACTCCGCCAGACGTTCCCAACAGACCCTCACTACATGCTGGGCCTGCCAGGCCTGACCAGCATCCTCCCCCACCATCTGTGCCAACTCACCACAGGTGGTGATCAGTTGACAGCTCCGCCCCTCTCTTCACCCGAGTGTCCAAGGCATTCGGCCGCAGATACGACGATACGACTATAAAGTCGATCATGGAACTGCGGCCTAGAGTGTCCTGGTGCCAGGTGCACATATGGACACTCTTATGCCTGAACATGGTGTCATTTATGGACAATCCATGATGAGCACAGAAATCCAACAACAGAACACCACTCGGATTCAGATCGGGGGGCCGTTCCTCCCAATCACGCCCCTCCAGGTCTCACTGTCGTCACCCACGTGGGCATTGAAGTCCTTCAGCAGGACAAGGGAGTCCCCATGGGGAGTGCCCTCCAACATTCCCTCCAAAGACCCCCAGAAAGGGTGGGTACTCTGAAGTTCAGGCAGTGGTCCCTTCAGGACCCGTCCCCCCACCCGAAGGCAGTGGGAGGCCACCCTCTCGTCTACTGGGATGAACCCCAACACACAGGCACCAAGCTGGGGGGCAACCAGTATGCCCACGCCTGCTCGGTGCCTTCTACCATGAGCAGAGTGGAAGAAGGTCCAGCCCCTCTCAAGGACACGGGTTCCAGATCCCAAGCTATGCATCAAGGTGAGTCTGACTATACAGTATCTAACCGGAATCGCTCAACCTCGCACACCAACTCAGGCAGAGAGGTGACGTTCCACGTCCCTAGAGCCTGTTTTTGGCTGCTGCCCAGCTCACTTTGCACCCGACACCTACGGCCCTCCCGCAGGTGGTGGGCCCACAAGAGGGGGGGACCATGTTTCCTTTTCAGGCCGGGCCCGACCGGGCCCCGTGGGCGAAGGCCCGGTCATTAGGTGCTCGCCCCCGTACCCCACCCCCAGGCCTGGCTCCAGGAGGGGGCCCAGGTGACTGGACAAGGGAAGCTTTTGCCACTGTTTGATCTCATATAGGGAAAAGGAAATAGGCAATCTACAAGCTGCAAATTTGCAGACACATACACAGGCAGGCACCTAAGTCATTCTTCAGTCTTGAGACAGTTTAACAAATTGCCATGACATAATATAACGTAATACGGCTTCCAGTATGTCATATTGTTAATCTGCACCGCTTGGCTTATTTTCAGGTGCCGGATATCGAGTTCAATCATTGGAGAAAGTGCTCTCACAAAGATTAATTGAATTAAACCTGCATGCATAAAGAAGATGGAGAATAGCTTTGAGCACTTTGTATGTTCAATTTACATAATGCCTTTAATTTCAGTACATCCGCTATTAGACCCAAAGGATAGTTCAATCAGCAGACTGTATACAGTGCATTTAATGTACACACTGGATAGAGGATCATTAAAACAAATATATTAAGAAATGTTACATAAATTAGCACACATTATCTAAAGCGCAGAGGTGGTCTTTAGGGACATGGAGAACTCACTGCAGCATTCTTCATGACAAACACAGACGTCTGTGGTTAAAGATTTTTTTTTTTTTAAATGCCAATAGAGCACAAATTGTCTCCAGGGGCTTCAGACAGAGCCTGTTATGACAGGGCTTCATTATTGTGTGATGAAAACGGTCTATTCCAGCTGAAGAATCTGTTTTCCTTCCCTTTCCATCTTGATCGCAAGGTGAGAGTTCATCTTCAGCTATTCTGGATGTTGGAGATAAACTTGCTGGTTTGCCACATGCATAGAAACACAGAGAGCCAAGAATGCTCAAGGTGATGCCAGCAGCATCCTGCTGTGCCTTATAACAACTACACACTCCAGCTCCAGAAGAGTGTCATAAACAGGTAAATATTTAATTCTGTGGAACGGTGGGTAAGCATTAAATTGAATCGATCTATGTATGTCTTGAGTTGCTCCTTCCCCGGTTACAGCTGTTAATAGTGATCACAGCCCTTTAGATGATACACAGTCTTTGCTGCCACCTAGTGGTGGTCAAAACTACTCTGCTTTATTTCTAAAAACATCAAGGATGTCTTCTACTCTGTGCTGCAAGCACATCGAATGCAATCCAATGCTATAAACGTACCCAAGCATGCATGACTGCTTTACCGAAGGAGTAAAATTAAGATTTGAAGTCTTTCTTAGGGCAGGGTTTTATTTTCACTCAATTCTACAAGGCAGATGTGGTTTGTACGCACCCGCCACCAGGAAATGACTTGCAGTCTAAACAGCTGTAAATTTCTGCTGCGTGGCGGCCTCGGCCTATGTCAAGATTTTATAACAAAGATTGATTGGAATTATATTATGCTTGCTGTAACTGACTGACTCCACTCAATGGATCTGTAAAAGGAAAGGCATCATGCACAAGCTTGGGTCGTAAAGAGGCCATGATAGATAAAGGCAGGTTCACTGGGGGCTGAAGGGACCACTGCCAGCTGAGGCTGAGAATCTGGCTGTGCTTGCATTTTAGGAACTGCATGCAGAGAACATTTTATTGCACAATTTATTTCCAAGAATATAACGCATAGTGAATCACCTTTATTTTTGGCCTGGTGGCCTGTACACAGTCTACCTCAGATGCGCACTGCCACTCATTCACAGAAACTAGCAGGCATTAACCTGTGCAAAAACAATGTTCAGCTGTGCACCGATGAGCACATCTTCAGCAACCACTGAAGTGAATAGTCAGATGTTATTACATTCTGATGATTTTCAATTTAAAGAAACTGCAGTCAAGGATGAGAGTTGTTTTCATCATGGAGACGTGCAATTTGCTGCACCAAAAGGGAATTTGTTAAATGGATTGGAAAACCTAGTTCTCAAAGGCAAAACACTGGACCCTTATTAACAGCAAACAGCAAGCTCCTTGGATTCCAACAAGGTAAACCAACTGAGAAGTGACTTTATGTATTGCTATTAATTTAAATGCTATTAAAGTTTTCAGAACTTTTTGACTACGGGGAGCCAGTCAGGACCAAATCCAAATGTAATGTGTTAACTGGAATAATACTGAGTCAGGCCGGATTACAAACCAAGCAAAGCGGGAATCTTCCCATGGCCAAGCTCCCAACCGCTCCAAAGTCCATTTATTCTCTCCAAGCCTTTTCTGGCCTTGTTAATTTGTTTAATTGCTAAATTGTTTCAAACTTTCTCCACTGAAATACAAATGAGGAAGGAAGATGAAGGTAACAGTTTTCACTGTCTGCTCCAAAAACATCCAGACTGCAACAGAGACTAAATAAAACACACTTAATCCTGAGGCAGAAGGGATGAGGTGTAAAAATCTACTGAGTAGTGTTTGCTCACTATAAGTTGAGGTGAGACTTGGTTTGCATGGTGGCCTTCTTCTCAGTCGGTTTTCGCATTAGCTGGCCCATCAGGAAACCATCTGATTGTCTTAGCTGTGAGTAGCCTGACTGCCCTCTCCTGCACACTATTAAATTGACTAAATGAAAAGTTGTTGAGCAACTGAAATCCTACATTGAACAAGACTGGATAATATGCTTTTAAGAATACCAGTCGTCGACCTCCTTATTTCCTAAAGACCTACAGTGTTGCTAAAAGAAGAGAATTCCTCTGTTCAAAGAAGAAAAAGGGACAGGTGAACACTAAAGTGCCAAAAAATGTAGTTTCTCAAACAGCCACTGGATGCTGGCATCCAGAGCAGCTAAAACTAAAGTTTCAGTATTTACAGTTTCCTACTTGTTTAGAGCTCAGTAGTGGCAGATTTTCATACTTTGGCACCCCCTATATGTGACAGTGTGGTCCTGTCACTATGCCTCCGACTGATCATGTGCCCCGGCTGACTGGTCAGCGTACATGACTTTCACTCCAGAGATTGTGGGTTAAATCCCCACCCAGGTCTCCTTGACCCTGCCACATATAGGCTAATTCAACATCTCTCTTACATCCTGCATCTTATCTCTCTCCAGCCAAAACTCACTGTTGACTCTTCTCTTACTGCTTTTTCTGTCCCTTTCTCTCCTTCTTTTCCTAGATTGCTCTGATAATGTCCTCAAGTTTTTTTATGAATCAGCTATGGTGTGGATTCAAAACAGCCAGTGTGCTGATATCCAGTTGCCTCATGTGGCACGGTGCCGTAAAGCAAAACGCTGCTGTAAAGTGATGCTCCAGGACATAAACACTGTTTCTCGGCCTCCGGTCGCTAGGTCCCTGCGCCATCAAAACGAATCACAATTATAGAGTTTGAAGGTCGGAAAGATATATAGTGCTGCTTTATATTAATTTTGTTTGCGAATGATGATGCCTTTGATTTATTAGAACAGCTCGAGAATGTGATGCACGGCAACTTTTTTAAGTTGGGGGTCACCAGCAATGTTTTCTACAGCAAAACAGTCAGGAAATGAGAGCTACATCTACTTTAATGTGGACGGGAAGTGGTAGCCTAGTAGGGAGGGGTAGCAGAGGTGGGCTTGGGTCTCTGGAACTCGGGTTTGAGTCCCCGTGTTGGAGGAGGGAAGAAAATATAACCTGCAGGATAGCAGCCCTGGCGGAGCATAGTTTGACACAAATCTTGAATATTGTCAGGATGAAGTTTTTTTTTTTGCTTTATACATGAATTGTGTGTGAATTAAGGAAAGTTTGATGTTAGGTTTCTAAATGGATTTTAGTTGCGGCTAGAATAATGTTTTACTCTTAAAAGCAGCCTGATATGAAAAATGTAGGTCAATCTTAGTGTAAAAATGCAACCACAAAGTTTTAGCTGTCTAAACAGCACCTTGCACGAGAAGAACGCCGACTTGTATCACCTGCTGAAGGGGTAATTGTAAATGTGTTAGGCAAGGTAAGCTTATTTGAATAGCACATTTCATGTGCAAGACAATTCAAAGTGCTTTACATAAAACATCAGAAGCATCAGAGCGGTGTGCAGAGGTGATTTGAAATAAAAAAACAAGAGGAAGGGAGAAAGAAAGGACATTAGATTAAAACAGTATTAAAAACATGATCAAGTTTACAAAATTTAAGCTTAAAAAAAACGGTGCTGATTTGGACTATTAAATAGAGTCTGGTTCTGACTCTGGGCCCTGATTAAAGACTGGATCCAGATGACCTGAGGGGTATGGTAGGTTCATACTGGGTCAGAGGGTCACTGATGTATTTTGTTCCTAAACCATTCAGAGCTTTATAGACCAGCAACAGAACTTTAAAGTCTATTCTTTGACGGACATGCAGCCAGTGTAAAGACCTCAGAACTAGACTGATGTGGTCTACTTCCTTGGACTTAGTGAGTACTCGAGCAGCAGAGTTCTGAATAAGCTGCAGTTGTCTGATTATTTCATTTGGTAGACCTGTAAAGATTCTGTTACAATAATCAAGCCAACTGCAGATGAAAGCATGGACTAGTTTTTCCAGGTCCTGCTGGGATATCAGATCTATTAACCTCGATATTTTTAAAGTGAAAGTAGGCAGACTTTGTGATTGCCTTAATGTGTTTTTTCCAAAATTTTGGTCTGAGTCCATCACTATACCCAGATTTCTGGCCTGGTTGGTGGTTTTTAGGTGTATAGAATGAAGCTCAGTGGTGACCTTTGGTTGTTTCTCTCTGGATCTGAAGACAATCACCTCAGTTTTGTTTTTGTTCAACTGAAGGAAGTTTATAATATATGGTGGTCAACTGTGTCAAATGCAGCACTGAGGCCCACACTGGGGCGGCAGTGGTAGTAGGTGTTAGAGCAGGTCGTTCAATAACCAGAAGGTTGGTAGTTCAAATCCTGCTCCCCCCAGTCAACTGTCATTGTGTCCTTGGGCAAGACACTTCACCCTCCTTACCTCCAGTGTCGGCACCACTGGTGTACAAATGTGCATGAATGTTCGGTGGTGATCAGAGAGGCTGTTGGCACACATTGGCAGCCATGTTTCTGTCAGTCTGCCCCAGGGCATCTGTGGTTATATATGTAGCTTACCACCACCAAGTGTGAATAAATAATTTGGATTCACTGCAAAGCATCTTTGGGTGTCCTGAAAGCACTATATAAATTTAATTCATTGTCATTAGTAAATCTTATTTGTATTCAAATATTTATCATTAATCACTTTGGTCAGAGCAATCTCTGTGTTACAGAATGTGTTACAGTTTTTTCTCATTTGGAAATATTAAGTAAAATTAATTAATATGGGTAATACGGAATAAAGATTGTATAATCTCATTCAAATAAATTGTGTTTTTTTCTAGCCTTTGGTCGATTAGGAGGTCTTAGATCTAGTTTCTGACAGCTACCCAACTGATGGGTCATGCTTCATTTATCTAACTCAACAAGCCTGTAAACTTTGGTGATGTTGTTGTGCATAAATATGGTAATTCCGTTTGATAAATCTGTTCACAGAAATCCAGTTGGACACATAGACCTGAAAAAAAAACATTCAACCCATGTGAGATGAGTTTCTGCTACAGTCTGTCTCTCTAGCCTGACATATTGTCGCTATGAAAACAGAGTCACCAGGCTGCTGTTGCTGCTGATGAAATCCCCTGTGGCTCTGCAACACAAGGTTACACGGTATTTTATAGGAGAAAAAAATGTTGATTTTCCTACTACAGAAATAAAAACACTGAAAAAAGTAGCGGACCTTTAGTATTCGATTTTTTCTTGAAAAAACAGGTGGCTCAGCTCATGACTAGAAGGTCGGGCGCTTTATTTTGGTGTTTTTTTGTTTGTTTGTTTTTTTTTCCATTAAATATATATAAAAAAGAAAAATTTAAAAAATAGTCACGTCCTTCTAATTGAAGACACCTTTTGGAAGGGAGGCGAAATATCTTCAAAAACCAAAAAAAGGAATCCAGGTCCCCTTATCAAGCTCAGAACATATTCAAGCTTTTAAAATATATATATATTAAAACAAATCAAAGTAAGCTATGTCTATGTCACAGTGAAACTCAATTCACTTTCATTTGTGTGTAAGATCTTAAGAGGTAGTCCAACCCTCAACCTTGCTTTTCAGTAACATTGGGTCTCAATATTCTGCCCTAATACCTGGAAGTAAGCTTTTTAAGATCAAATCTTTAGTATATTATAGAAAGATGTTTATTATGGGGAAGATCTGACATACAACTTGATTTAAGGGAATTATTTAATCAAACCTCAGAACTGCCATAGCTTTAAACTGAGACTGTTAAAAAAAAGTCCAGTAAATCAAAAACATTTATTTTTCCTTGAATAGGTTCATTGAGTGTGCTTGAGCAAGAAACCAGCAGTTAAAGTGGAAGTAATTAATTTCTTACATATATCTTGCAGATTTTCAACATATTTATAGTCTTAAAGTTTTTCATATGTATTTGTTGTTCAACTTGCCAAATTTTTTGATCAACTTTTTTCAATAGTGTGTTATAGAAATAAACTGTGATCTGACTTGAATTGTATACAAACAGTAAGGCCCAGTCCGGGGGTATTTTGTCCCACTTAACTGATTGTCTGAATAAAGTTGCATTGTGACTTTTGATTTATGACAGAGTTGCATATATTTAAAATCTTAGTTTTTTTTTTAACATTGTGCTCCTATAATCAAGGCACCATATACGATGTGATGGTGATGTTGCTTATAGTGTAAGTGTACCTGGACTGTTTAAGTTATGTATGAGACATGATGTACTGCACCTTGACATCCTTCTCAAGTGATTTTTTCTGACTTGAAGCCAAAAGTAACAAGTCCGCTCAGCATTGCAGTTGTTATCTATTCATTAAGTGAAATGAAACATGTGAACTGAAGGTGGGTCACTTCTGCAGTGTAAAAGGGTTAGGGTTTTTTTGTTTTTTTACTCTCACATGAGACATTTTTAAGTGGTTTTAAATCTAGTTAACTACTTCATTTTTAAAACTGTCCCTTTTTTCTTTTTTCTTTTATTTTGTGGCCAACTTTGAAAGTCCCTTTATGGACTTTAGAAAAGGGGACCAGTGCCAAATCTGTCAACCTTTTTGCCAGGCAATATCTCCTCTTCTTTAAAGGAAGTTGCCCATTACTCAGTAAAACGACATCCTACTTGCTGTGTCTAATTCATTACTGTGTCAAAAGGCTGGAGTAAGCCTGGATGAAAAATATGTAACTGCAGCGCATCAAAGCATTCAACAGATTGATGTGATGTGTCAAAATCGTATTTTGTCGTTGTGTTTTTATCTTCTAATTTCTAGTTTTATTTAAAAAAGGGGGAGACTAACTGAGTCTGCAAATGCAAAATGTCTTACTTTATTAAGGGATTATGTTGTTTATTCCAAAAAATTTAGCATTTAGTATTAAATTAGTATCTCAGTGTGCCAGTATTATCTGTGCAGAAGTGAAATGCATGGTCAAATACCAGCTTACTTATTTTGAACATAAACTCCATATAAACTGGGTTAATTTCTAGAAATAATACTACTGTTATTTTCTTATTCTTGCTGTTTATGTAAAAGAAGTGCAAAAATAATTTAGCTGTAAGTTGTTTTTTATAAAGGTGGCTCAGATGAAGCAGCACAAGTATGCAAATAGCCTATTAAAGAGTGTTAATATTATAGTGTAATATTATAGGCTCTCAGTGTGGTCTCAAAAAGCTCTTTCATTTAATAAGCAATAACCAGCTGTAGTTTCTGTCAATACTAAATAATTAACAGCATTTATCACAAAATACCACTAGAGGGCAGATGTGGATTACAAGTACAAGCAGTCCTCTGAGGAAAGCAAGATATGAATATCTCTTCAGCACCTCTAGGCTCAAAATAAATGTAAAATACAACTTTATTAAAGGTTAAATGCTTTTAATCCAGTTTTCTTAAACGTGTTGGTGAAAGACTAGAGGGGGGTTTGCAACCGCATCCTACAGAAGAATGTAGAGTCTGATCAGCACCATGGACAGAGACATAATGGACAGCGCCTGAAAGAGCCTGCTGGAAGATGTACGTTTGAAGTGTTACTGATTATTATATACAAATGAAAGAAAAGAGAAAAAAGAAAGAAAAAAATGTGCGTTATGTTGTTTAGTCGTGAGCTTGAAAACCAGGGGGATCCAATCTTTAAATTCAGTTTCCATCACTTTCCTCTGTTGGTCACTTTCTTGCAGGACATTCTGTTCAGATCCATGAGGGGTTGACGCCGCTGTCAGCCCACTCAGAGCTGGGATTTCCTCAGACTGGAGAGGGAGTAGGGGGTGGGGGGGATTTCGTAATCACTCGCCCCTTACATCGAGAATGGCGTCATTGCACATTACGTCAGAGAGGCGGATAAAAAAGGGAGGAGTGGTATTTAACTCGTATTCCTCGACGCCATAAGACAGACCAATAAAGAGTGAGGCTACCATTTTAACACTGGTTGGTTGTTAGCGGTGTTAACTAGTTTTAGTAAAGTCTCATAATTCATAAGCTGATAAGATGTTTTATGTGTTCGGAAGAAGTCGTTGTTCCGTCTGATGTCCGTCCTCAGCTGTGATTGGCTGAAGCGCGTAACACAAGCCACTATGAACTCAAATGGTCATTACTTATAAATAGTCCGGTTTTATACCTTTATTATAATTTACAAATTGTTTTAGGAAATATGTCAGTGCGTTTCTTTTGAGTGGATCAATTTAACTGACTTAGTTTAATAACGTGCTGTTGGTATATAAGCACCGGAATAGTAGAGCCTACTGAGTCCATCTCATCTGATTGAACTAGAGTTACTGAATTGTCCAAAGGGGCCAGTGTACAAGTTTCAGTTCATTTTCAAATGTAATATTTACATATAATGGTTAAAGACTGTTAAATCATAGTGATTTTAAGTGTGATACAGGGTTAGACTAAAGCACAGCCGAGTCAGATTGGTCACTTTTCATTTTAAGTGTCCTTTTGCTCGATAAGTAGAGAGAAAAAGTTTTGCATAAAAGTTTAGCAATGGAAAGAAATGATAGCATCCGAACCGCCTAACGTATGTTCAGTGACAGGAGGTAGGGTTGGGCTTGTCTCTACACATAAACGGAATTATTTTGTAAATGGTCATCGTGATTTTTCTTTTCCTTTTGCGCCGTGGCGCTGTTAAAATTACGTTTCTTTCTGTAAAACATCTGGAGTGATCAATAGTAGAGGGAGCCTGTGTAGGTGGAGGGAGAAGAGAAGAGAGGAGGGGAGGGGAGGGGTACGAAATATTCTCATCCGCCCTGTGAAGGGGGCAGTCCCTGTTAGTGGAGATCTGCCCGTGGAAGGCCCACCTACAGTGATCATCTGAAGATATCTCCCATTTAGAGGATAGTTTGACTTGATTGTCCGAACGAATCATAAGGGGACAAGACGAAGGCAATTTGTAAATAGGTAAGAATGTTTCATTTTCCATTTGCATTTGTTTTATTAATGTTCATTTTAGATATATAGAGGTCACCACCATTTGAGGACCATGCCTGTGCGCGTCGTCATCCACTGGACGGGTAGGTTGGCTCGCACCGTGCCTGGAGTAATTCATGGCTCGTAGCTCCTGTTCCTTGTCCTGTTCTCGTAGCCGTTCCTTGTCGTTATTATTTTGTGTGTGAAATAAAACCCAAAGGCAAAGAAAACAGTGTAAATTGTGTAAATAGGTACATATGGATGCTGGATGTTGCAGACTTGACCATTCGGGATGTATTGGCGCCGAACGCGGGGGGATCATTCGAGCTGTTTTAGTCTGCAGCTCATTCTGTTTTCTCATAATATTCCCTGCGTGTGATCGATCGGACAGCCTGTTCCTACATTCTTCTGCGTTGAATTCGTGATGCCTACTGATATCATACTGTAGCTTGCATCCGGAGGGGGGGGGGGGGGGGGGGGGGGGGGG
>JBBBVU010000007.1:26988264-27022864 GCA_037177055.1 Atherinosoma microstoma
ATATGATGTTATAGCGGTTAATAATGATGATGTTAAGGAGTAATATTGATGTTTGTGAGACGATACGTCCTTGTGCCCTCTTACTTGACTTGAGTGTATTACAGGCAGGAGATGAAAGTGGGGGTGGGGTGGGGCAGCGGGATGGTGGGAGCAGATCCTACCACATGTCTGCACATTGGGCAGAAGCAGACTGTAAAACAGTCTGAGTCCGTGGTTACCTCCTGTAGTCAAACAGGCAAGAGCTCTTCTGATTTATCCTTTTTTAGTGCAGCCTAATTTCTTATGGAGCTCCTAACTCATATCTGAGTTTTTCTATCTCCTCATTTACAGCACAGCTGCCAAATATATCACACAGATCTCATTTAATCCAAAATAGATTGTTTTATTTAGATTAAAAAGCACCTGTTGAAGGAAGTGGATGGATACATGTAGAAAAGAATAGCAAGCAGCTGGCAGAAGGTAGAGCAGCAAATGCCATTTTAAAAAAAGATCAACTTTAGCAGATTCCACTGCAGTTTCTGTCATGTTTCTCTTTTAAAGGCAGAGATGTGCATGTTTTAATTATCAGTGTCATTGGGCGATGATTCAGTATTATTCTTTAAGTGATTAACTTTTGATGCTGTGTGAATAATTTCTTTAAAAAGCGTGATAAAGTAAAATTCCGAACAGTCATTTACGCTGTACATGATCTGACTTTTACACGTTGGTTACTTTCATTATCTGTTCATGTGACCATGTGTTTTATGTATTGTTATTTTGAATATATGACACAAGAAGCCCATGGTAACATGTCTAACCAGCAGTTCTTAACTTAAAGGTTTACTGGGTATAGTTACCTATGAAAAGCAGTGATTCCTCACATTTGAAGGATGCGTCCAGTAGGCAATGTTTGCCTTTTGAATGACTTAGACTTCTAATAAATCATCAAAATGTTGATGAAAACTCATCTTTTATGAATCTGAATTAATGTGATGATATACATTTCAGGTACTACGAGCAGCATCTTATTAAAATAAAACCACCCTGTTGCGTGCGATGAATAATTCCTCATGAATTCTTCAGGTAGTCGGCGTGACTCAGGGGAACCGGAGCACACCTGCCAGGAATTTGTTTTGTCAGTTGCCTGGTTGTTACTTGAGGACCCAGATTTCTGCTGATAGGTCTGCGGTCACCAGTTTGTGGTATTTCTGCAGCATTGTGTTTATGCTGAATTCAAGAGATGCTGTGTGTAACAGCAGAAGTTGTCTGATGTGGCAACGCATATTGTGGATGGGGATGTATTACTCGATCTTTTTAGCACTGCGTCCCTGTCATTCATCAGGACGCCCGAACATGTCAGGCTGTTCTTGGAACATGTTCAGACTAATTTTCCATCTCGTCCATGCTGCAGGATTTCTGTGGTATCTCTGTCAGTGCTTGTTGAGCATGGTGGTGCCCTAGAAAGCTGCATGTGTTATGCTTGAAGGCTCCTCTTGGAGGAGGGGTAACAGTGATTTGATAGGTCTGTGGTCCACCTTTTGACAGCTGCTGCTACAAGAGACCACCCACCCAGCTGAGTAGTCAGGCTGAGTGAGGCAAGGAGAAACAAGATCCAGTTTAATGCTGCAACAGATAGGTTTATTCATCTGTTTTGCCCAGTATGACTCGATGGATCACTTATTGTGCAGCACTGAAGCAATGTTCTCACTTCAGTAAATTCCTGCAGTTTAGTCACATCCAACTCCAGCATCTCTTATCTGCTGGCCAGTTTGCATAACTATTAATGGTAAATTAGTTTAACAATGGTAAAGCCTGAATAAGTATTACATAATAATACCAATCGTAGTAATTTATTTCCTTTTATTATTGCTATGTTGCTTTTGGAGAAGAATTTGCACCTGAAATCTACTTTTTTGTTCCCTTTTTTGTTTTTGTTGTTGTTTGTGCAGGCCTTTTTGTTCTAATTTAAAGATCAATGGTCCAAAAATTGATCAAGAGCAGGTTGCCGGAGAGGAAAAGAGTCACTAGGTTTTATCCCAAAAAGGCAACTTGTGAAATTTGAAATGTTTTTTTTACACAAAAGTCTCAAAAATAAAATAACTCATCAAGTTTCTTCTATTTGGTCATCACAGGAAACTGTAATTGTCTTGAAGAATAAAATGCAACATATATGAATATTACAGCTTCTAATTTCATCTTGTTATCACAGCTGCATCTATTCTTTGCGTTTAAGTGGACTTGGCGTAGTAGCTGCACTTCACCAAAGCCGGTACTTAAATGGAGTCATGTTTTGCTTTGAGGCTCACTTTTTGTAGAAAGAGTTCTGTACTTCATCCCTATTTCATCTCTACTCGGTGGGCTTTTAAAGGCCCTCGGGGACCAATAAGATGTGTGTGTGCTGCACACTTGAGAGGCTGTCATGGCCTGAGTGATCAGCAGCAGTAGGCACACAGTAGATTGCTCAAATAGCTTGATGGAGTACAGTCCAGATGGATGAGATCCCCCAGAGGTCGGAAATGTGAACAGTGCCTTTGGATGTAGTTTAAACCAAACTTTAATAGCCTCTTCTTTAAAAAGAGAGAGAGAAAGACTCAGAGGGCTGAAGCCATTATTGTTTTCCAATACTTTGGGCGGTCAATCAATAATGAATAAAAGTTTTATTGTTTTACTTCTATTAAGACTAACTTGTTGATAGTGGCACTTCAAATGTAATCAAGGTGATTAAACTTCACAGTTATCATGAGAGAAGCTCTGAAAATGAGGCTGGAAGTTTAATACGAGGCAGTCTGTTCAGGCTACTATAAACCAACTACAGGGCTTTAGTTAGATATATTCAAGGACAGTGTAATGTTCCAGTGTTTACACAAACACACAACGAAAATAGAATCAATTTCCGATTGCAAAAAGGCTCGCGATAAACAACATATTTTCTGACTCATTTCCTTTTTCTCTTAACTCAGGTAACAAAGCCAAGGACAGCGTGGGCACGGGTGAGTTTTCCATCTGCTTCTCAAATCTTAACATAGTTATCATCGCTGTAAGAAGTTGCATTACATAAACAAGACAAAGTCCTAAGTATGAAATGGGGAATTCATTACAGCCACAGTCGGGGTTAATGTGTGAGCGGTCACTCTGTTCAATTATCAATTGAGAAACATAAGAGGGCTACCATTGTGCTTTTAATGTGTCTGCAGAGCTTGTTGAGATAATGTTACATTTGTGTGTGTGTGTGTTTGTGTGTGTGAAGTGGCTGAGAAGACCACTGGAGCCATGGGGAACATCGCCGCTGCCACTGGTTTTGTGAAGAAGGACGAGTTCCCTGCTGATATGAACGTGAGTGCTGCGTATCACTACAGCTAAGGATGGAAGATGTGGGGAAAAGATAGTTGGAGGATCTTTTATTACCTATATCTATAATAATGTGTAGACAAATTCTCCCCTCAGGTACAGTTAGAACTTCTGTGATCACATGATAAGTTGTCAGAGGTGAATCACTGTGGGCCCCTGAGCAAGGCTGCTCACTGGTTGCTGGAAAAATGGCCCCCTGCTGTAACTAGTGCTGGGATAAAAGCAGAAGACTGATTTTGGTGTGTTTCTGTGAGACTAACGTTTTCTTTTTGTCAGTTTTACTCATGTCTAAATATCTTTCATTGTGGACATGATACACACTGTATCTTTGCTACATCAATGCTTCCTTTATGGTGTTGTTAGCCACCTCTGCACCCCTCAAAGTTGTATAATCACTCGTGCTTTTGGTTTGCTTGAGTTTGAAAAGCTGAGCATCCTGGCACATTCATGCAAGATTATGTGAGACTGTTCGACTAATCATGTCGCTCAAAACAGTCTCCTATTCCCCTTTTCTGCAGAGATTTGCAAGCATTTGTATTGAAATGTAAGAATTTACAGTAATACACATCAGATTTGAACAATGTCATTAATTTGAGAAACAGCTTCTTTGCTTCATTATATTTACTGAGCAACAAGGAATACATGTTTTCAGAATTTGGTCAATTTTAGTTTCTGGTTACATCAGGCAGCACACAGTGAAAGTTTTTTTGCAGCATCAGCCAGTCAGGTCAATTTAAAGATTTCAAGTCATGAAGGAGTTTGTGGAGTATTTCACTTCGTGGAACTGATGGAGGTGGATCTCAACACGTCAGCCTGCAGCAGGATTACTGTCACTAACTTTCTGATTATTTTCCTGGTTGATGGATTCAGAATATCGGAAAATAATATCTCCTGCCCCCCGCCGAGAGACCACATGATAATGTTTCGTTTATCTAAACAAAAGTAATGCCAGAGAATTGTGGGACACACTTATGCATTTCAAATGAGCATTTATTCATTTATAAGTTGCACTTTATTTTCATAAGCTCCATATATTCTGCACGTCTTATTTTGAATGAAAAATTAAGTAAGGTAAGAAATAAAAAAAAATCCCTCAGAAAAACATTGAATTAGAAGACAGTGGAGTAAAGCATAGGCAACACAACTTTTCAATGAAGTGCAGCTATTGTTTAGTGCTGTATGTCATTAGAAGTGATAAGTAAGGTTCTGTCATTGCAATCGGTCACACTTCTCCCTAGATTTCAGCAGAAATTTCCATTTAAGGGTTTATTTTTTAACATTTTATTCTGGGAGAGAATGACTCAAACATCTCAGAGCTTATTCAAGCTGACAATTTTATGCTTCTGCTTTAATGACCAGTTGCCACTGAATTACAGTCATCATCAGCTAGTGTAATACAACCCTTTATTCTCTGCAGTGGGTTCCTGTCAGATAGAACGGTACACACATGCCTGAGAACAAGTAGAGGAGAAACACAAAAAAGTGTTGGTTAATTACAGTTGGCACTTTGCTCTGAGTTGTGATCATTAGGAGCCTGAATCAGTTTGTTGTTGTTGTTGTTGTTGCAGAGCCAGATTTAGAGAGCAGGGGATAAATATGATGTGTTATTTGTTAAAAGCTGAATTTCTTGCCTGAGTTTCAGCTATTTAGTCTGTCAGCTGTTGGCTCCGATGCTTACTGTACTAAACCACTCTTACTGGAGGGAAATAGGTTAAGTTTGTGGCTGCAAGTTAGAAGCATTTCAATCTGCCAAAAAATAAATATGAACCCCCAAAAGGCAGCTTTTATACAAGTATAATTAAAAATACAACAGGCTTTTCTTTTACATTGAAATAAGATACACTTAACCCATGCTTTATTTTTTTTTTTATTAGATAAAGATAGTTGTATTTGGAATATTAAGCTTGTGCTGCTTATACATTCAGTCTAGATTAAGGCTGTAGTTCACAGCATGTTCCTTTTTCAGGTGCCTTCTGCCCTAAACAATGTCTCCGCGGGACTATCAGCTTCCTACAACATACAACTTTTCCATTACTCTACCCATCCCCCTCCTTGTGACCTCAATGACACCACTTTCTGTGCATGCTTTCAGCTTTTTTCCCCCATTCTACATGTTGTAATTGGGAAACAGATTTGATTTGGAAACAACAGGAAAAAATCTACTTGAGGTCCCATTTTTTAAATTATGAGTGACGTTTCATGAACAGACTGTTTTCCTGTGCGCAGACTTCACCTTTGATGAATGGTTGACTCGCTTTCAGCAAGCTGACATTTTGCCTATCTGTGTCCGACTGTCAGTGAAACTGGGAGAGGTCCTCATCCTGCCCTAAGCCCTCATCCTTTAGACTTGGACCCTCTCCACCCCTCTCCACTGACTCACTAATCTAGTAAATCTGACAGCCTGCTCTAATAGGCTTCTCAAAGGCACGATCAGAGTGATAAAAGTCCTCATTCCACCACCCAGATAACAGACTGTTAGACTGTTAACACAGTATTAAATGTTTTTGGTTCTGCTTTAGCTTTGCCAGTACCGTAGTTCTTCTCTCTTTAACTCTATCCTGCAGAAATACCTATCAGCCAAAACATTAAAACCACTGAGTGGTGAAGTCAATGTGACTGAGAAACAAATAAAAATTGAATTCTTGAAGATAATGTGTTGGAAACGTGGACAAGTGTAAAACTGTGCCATATTTTAAAAGGTCGGTCAAGGCAGTTGTTGGTTAATATTTCAGTTTGATCTGATCCATCTGTGGGAAACATGACCAATCCATGGAGGTCCCGACACAGAATTTACAGGACTTAAAGTATATGAATTGGGTGACTTTTTTTTTCTTTTGCTCATTGGCTCCCCCTGCAGATGTGGGATGTAGAACCAACAAACCTCCCTCTGAGCCCTGCATACACACAGCCAAACAGGTGAATCTGAAGTGGCAATCTGAGCGCTTCACACTCACCAGCAGCAACAACTGAGCTAATTCTGGTTTTATCTGCTCTTTTTCCAGCAGTGAAATTCAATCTGATGTTCATTCTTCTCTTGTGTCTTGCTTGTATGTTATCACTTCTTCCTCAGTTCATCCCATAGTGGTGCCTTAGGTCTCTTTGCTGCATCTGCCACAGAGGTGTTTTTTTTGTTTTGTTTTTTTGTCTTTGTTTATTTTCATTGGGAACTGTGTCTTTTTTTATGGTGAAAGTTTGTTGTTTTAGCCTTTGGTGCATGACATAGTACCATAAAGCAGAATGATTGTTGTTGCTTTAAAGCCTCTGAGTCTTTGCTGTCTGTTACCACGTGAAAACTTTAGAGTTCTTGTACAGTCCATGTTTTGATGGATCTGAGATATTTTGGCAGCTCATGGAGACCTTACAAATATTATACTACACAGGAAATATAAGTAAAAATTTGCACCACGGTTTTAGTCACACATAATTTACTTTAGCACATTAATAACTTTAAGACCTTAAAAATTGAATTTAACATACTGCTTTTGATATTTGTGCTACACAGTCGTAACAAAAAGGCTCCTCTTATGATGAAGTCTCAGGCGAATTCAAATGTGTGACAAACGAGACACAACTAATCTTCCCACTCTGCTGCAATTTCATAGACATGTTCTATTTTTTGTCATAGGCAGTGATCCATCTGATTAGGTGTGTCTTTGTGGTGCTATCCCATTGTATTGTATATTGTATATTGTATCCCTCTAAAGGCGTGCTAATCTTGTTGGTGGGTTTACACCAGTGAAACTTGCTTGATACAGCACGCGGGATTATTGTCTGTTCTTCTGTGACCTAATTGACTTAATTAGCGCTGGGTTTAAAAATAAGTGACTGGTGACCCACTAGCTTTGTTTTCAGGGCTCATAGTAGTTGCACCAATGATAGAGAGCTGTTTTCTTCTGAGAGCTACTGAATGTTTAAAACTTCATTGTTTCAGGGTCACATTGTCAAAATACCAAAATCATTGGATTTTTTATGTCTTGCCAACAAGTTCTGCCTGTGTGTCAAGGACAGGAGTAAACTAGTATTATTATTATTATTATTATTACAAATGATGATCCAAGCTGTGCAATAATTCAGTGCTACATGCTACTGCTAGAGAGAGTCTCAAGAAGAGTTACTCGAAATTATAAAATGTAACATGCAAGCAGGGGTATCAGTCTCTATATACAGTACTTTCTATACCTTTAAACAGTATCATGAATGTACTATTAGAGTGCTTGCTAACCACAGGCAGACCCTGGTTTTTAAGTTCTCCTGCACCAAAAGACTCACAGCTTGAGTCTTACTTGCAGGAAATGCAAGTAAGCAATAACAGGACAAAGAAAAAAACATTTTTTGAACATAAATTAGTCTGTTTATGGCAATGCCCTTTCATTACATGCAGATATTTAATTGGAACAGCATCAGATTTTGTAATTAGTTACAGAACCCAGCTGGTTTGGGGTCAAATTTCCAAAGCAAATACCCCTAAAATTAAAAGCTGTTGCCCGATATCCTCTCTGTTATTTGTGATGGGACACGATGATGTATCCAAACAAGCTGAATAATCTTCTGTTGTAGTTTAACACCTGCGGGTAAGACACGAAGGCTAACATTATCTGATTTTGTGTCTGGCACAGCCATGAAAGAAAAGAAAAAGGTCAGGACTGCTATCTGCTACAAGAGCAAAACACCCAGAGATGCTCTTCCTCACTATTCCTCTTTTTTTCTTCACCGAACTTGTGCTCCTAACTTTTAGATTTATTGCATAAAAACCACATGGGCCTGCCAAAACATACAGCAAAAAACATCTAATGAACATGTCAACAGAGTTATAATTGTATTTCTTTTAAGAAGAAAAAGCCAAAGTGCTTTAAAATGCTTGCAAACATACGCCCATAACAATACTAAGAAAGTAGTCCTCCAAGAATGGAAATCGAGGAATTTATGTCCCATCACTCACTTGAATAACTTAATAACTCAGTAACTTAATCTGCAAAATACATTCCAAAGAGAAAACGTATGTCAGCCTTTTGAAAAACCTGGAACCCATTCAATACCTTCCTTAATTCAACCTTATAACTATGAAACTGCGATTATTACCATATATGCGCTTCCTCGTCTGCCCCACACACACCCAAACACATACACTAATTACCCATATCTCTTGCTACAGCACACAGGTGCTTCATAATGAATGTGAACAACCTCAGCAGTACCCAATGCCAAACATAGCTCATAACAACACATGTTTAACTGTATTTAGTCATGTTCATCAAATTCTCCCGTCAGTTTCTCTGGTCCGTCTAAATCCGCTTGTCTGTAAATCATCCCGTCTTGTCAACTGTCGGTTTTGTTCTGTGTTCTTTGTTTCATATATCGTAAACTTTTTTGTACGCGCCCCCCTCTATATACATGCTCCCACTAAACAGAGTAAGAAATAACGTGCATATAAAATGTCTACCTTAGCATTTTGAGTTTTTCAATATACTTTACTTGAAGGAAGATGCCTTTATTTTATGATACAAAACAAAAAAGTGGAAGAAAACAGAGTGCATAGCTTGACAAGCTCAGGTAGCGACTTGCTAATCACTCACTGTACTGATAGCTTTTTCAACCAAGAAACCACGGTTTTCGTGACACAGTGCCAGATGAACTGGACTTATTCAAAGTTCCAGAACCCGGGCAGCATTTCTGGGGTTTCATGTATAGGAAAATCCTAATTTAAGAGCAGGTCAACAGCCTACAGTAAGACTTGCTTGCTTCTGTTCTTTCTTTCACTCATGTCTGTATTTCCCTTCTCACCTTCTTTGTAGCCTGAGGAGTATGGGCAGGAGGCCATGGAGGGCCAGGGAGAAGCAATGTTGGAGCCAGAAGGGGAGACATATGATGAGACCCAGCAGGTAATCAGCCTACATGACACAAGCCCATACAAGTGTCTGCCTCTAAAGTATCACATGTCACAAAGCTTAAATGAAACAATGATCGTACTGCAGATAGCTGGAAAGTGGCTGGGATGGGTCTATTCACTTCATGTTGATGGAGGCTTATCTGTATTCACAAGCTCTAGATGGTTACACATTTCATCTGGATTGCATTTCGATAGCCCTCTACACTTGCCCTCCACTTGTGTCCCACACAAACACTACATTTCAAGCTGAGGTCATTCTACTTTTCACTGGAAATAAAAACAAAGAGCAGAACAAGCCAATTGCCACACACCGTATGTTGAGTACAGTAAATTTAGCACCTCCTACTAACACCGAGTGTGCGGTGTATGTGGTTTTAAGCCTGCACGGAGGCAGGATGCGAGTCTGACACAGATGCTTATTTTTGGAATTGGACTGACAGGGGTGGAGACAAACTGTGCAGAACCATTGGCTTCAAAAGAATACTTTTTAATAGCTATGATAATGCATGGAAATATTACACAATACACAGAAGGTGGATAATCAAAACTATATACTGTAGACATAATCATTTAGCTTGAAGCCTGTGATATTCTTAGTGAAAGTTAAAATAAGATTGAAGTCAGAATCTGCTTTAGCTTGAAGATCTAATTTAAGATCTTCCACAACGTGTCTCATATTAAATTTTCAGGGCATTTGCATGGATTTTCTTTTAATACCTGCTTCCAGTCTTTAACTGTGGATTATGTAATAAGCAGTGAAAGGAATGGAGTTAAGATAATTCCTGAGATCCAAATTAAAAGTGATTTTCTCAACGGCTGTAGCCTACATCATCTGTGTCTTCCTCCATCTCTCTTCCACTCGTCTGCATGTCTTTCCCCTCCCCCATCCTCTGTTACACCAGCAATGTGCAAGCTCTGTCTGAATGGGTGTGGTGATGACGCTGTGTGCCTCCGTGCATTGTGGGTAATTTCAGGGTCGCCCTGCGTTGCTGTAAATATGGAGTCTGAATGCTACAGAGTAAACCAAGCCTTCTCAGAGAAGAGCATTTGTGAATACAATGAATAACTTAAAGCAGCTGGAGATTGTGTGTAGTTTTTTTTTCTTTTTTTTCTTCATAATTGTGTGATGGATATGGGGAATGTACTCACGACTCGTCCTTGAGGCTCACACAGACTTGTGCTGCCCTCTGCTGCCCAGAGAGATATGCTGAACCAGCAGAGGAGCTCAGCTGTGACAGAGTGACATCATTACCTTCACCAGCAACCTGTCATGTGCTACCATGAACTCCATGTCATAAATTCTTCTTAAACAGATTAAGATTGGATTTCACGCTATTAGGTTTTAATTAAAGCCTTAACCCGGAGCGTCACTCTGCTGCAGATACGACCTGCCTGTCTTCTAAAATCTGTTCTTCTTTTCCCAGCAGAGCCAGGACTACGAGCCAGAGGCATAAACGTATCATTCCAAACCACCAACCAACCAGCAGCACAATAATATTTCTAATAATCAAAAGGACAAATGCTGAAAGTATTACAATTATATCCCTGTTGCAAAAAAACCAACAAAAACACAAGCATTCCCACTGAAAAATGTTCTTCCTTCAAGACAAATCTTTTATTATTATATATTGTAAATGTCATGTTATTAATGTAATGTGTTGGCTGTAGGTATTTATTGAGATGTAGGATTTGTCCTCTCAGTCTCATTTCCTTGACTCCCTCCCAATGAAATGAGACCCGAGTCAGGGCCTGTGACTTTGTACTTGTGTGTATCTGTATTTAGAAATGTGCAATAGATGTTCATCATCTTCCAATGAGACATTGGGAGTGGGAAAAAACGAATATGACCGGTCGCAAGCAGATATGAATACAATAATATCCTCTTAAGTGTCAACAATGCCTGTTTGTGGGTTCTTTCTTTTTTCTTTTATGCATTTCTTTGAAGAATTGATTTGTTAATGAAGTAAGAGTTTTTTACATTGTATCTTTATAGTTGCTTGTGAAATCATTCCAGTAAACTATCTGTTAGAAACCGACAGAGTATACATATTTGTGTGTGCGTGTGTTTGTGTGTAATGAAGATTTTAAGAAGTTAAAGTCAATATATTATGTCTTGGAATCATAATGGTTGTCATATCAATATGTGCTTTAAATTACAGAACTTGTCTATATAAAGGTTTATGTGTTAAGCCAGACATGCAAATCCTCTGTAAATAAAAAGTAAAAAAACAAAGTCATTTGTTACTCTTTTTTTTTTTCTTGCTCGTCAGTCTAAATGGATTTTTCTCTGTATTGTGCCTCCTGGTGTGTATCTTTTTGCACACTCCTGTCTGGGGGTTTGCAGGATGTGTAAAATCTGCTGAGCAGGCTCTGGCCCTTGGCAGAATTCTGCCATACTTGGGATGCCAGACTGATCGGACTTCTTTGGACAGGTTTTGTTTTGGCTAATCCAACTGGAACGTGCAGGCTTGGTGGTGTCTGGCTCGAACAGGGGGTATTAAACGGCCGCTCCCAACGCTGTCGGGTCAGATGGATGTGCGGAGGCTGCAGGGACAAAGACAGAAGACATGGCCTCGTTTAAGAAGTCCTTTGAGAGCCTGAAAGGGACCAGTCACTCTGCTGCGAAAGGAGTCACAGACACTGCAGGTACAGAGATTTAAAGCATCATATACAGCAAGAAAGTCAAAACAGAATTTTTTTTGTCTCGTTTTATTGTTTTAAATGCATTATTTTGTCCTATCACAATAGCTCAGGTTGAGCACTTAAGAAACAAGCTTAGACCTTGTGATGTGTTTCCAGTGCAGGCAGCTCAAGATGCTGTGCAGCAGGTGGCAGACTCCTCCAAAGAAACAGTCAGCACAGGTAAAGTGCACATTCCTCTGCCTATGAAGCACTGAAGCATTATAATTGATAGATTATTTGAGGAAAGCATGTTTTAGAGTGCCGACAGCAGCCGACGGAATGTGCTCCCAAATTACATGTTTAACCGTTCAGAAGAAGCACTTGAGTGAAAATATCCCTAAAAGGAAAAAAAGACATCTCTGAGTTTGAGAGGAGAAGAAGACAGTTTTTATGACTTTATGTGTGTTACTCTTAAAGAAGTAAAATGGATCATTTTTGGCTTCTTTTTAAAGATTAATCCTCCTAAATTGTTATAACAAGAGACCGGTGGACTAAATAGTAATGTTTGGATTAACTTGACTAAAATTGTTTATTGTGGGATGGTAAAAAAAAAAAAGTCTAATAGCCCTGATCAAACTTTTTCAGCCTAGTACAGCTGACTTGTTTAATTTCCTGAATATTTCTCTTCTGTTTTATCTTGACGTCTTGAAGCTGCTCAAGAAGCCAGCAGGCAGACTCAGTCAGCCATAGGAAAAGCTGCGGGCAAGGCCACGGACACCATCAAGGAGTTTGGACAGAAAATGGAAACCAAATGATTCCCCAAAAGAATGAGGAGCTCTTGCTGAAATGCTTGAGCCAACTTCTCTGATCATCCTTGGCTTTAGATTGTTTAGGGATGGAAACATGCTGACATCAGAAATACTGCAAAAAAAGAAAAAAAGAAAAAAAAAAGAAAACAGTAGTGATAAACCCATATGCAGTATTTATCTCCACACAGCTAACATTCCAAAAGAAACCTTTGTAAATTGTCTTCTTTTCTCATTTTGAATTGTGTTTCTTGATTTATAACAGATTTTATTACATGTGATTATTTTGGGAAATAAACAAATGCCAACTTCTTTGTCGGGTTCATGAAATGTGATACCCTGCTGAGCACAGTGAAGTTAACAGTGTTAGAAACTGTAGAAGTGTCGTCTTCTGTGACGCATCTTGTTTTTGCACTATGAAGAGCACTCATCAATGAATCACCGCGCTCATTATTACCAACACATTGCCGAGGACATGGCCTTTGGCAGGCTGATGGCCCCTGATGAGAGTGGGATCAGAGCTGTCTACCTTGGTCCTCAGAAGCACACACCTCCCTCTATCACACTACATTGTTGCTAGGCAACAGAACTCAGTGCTGGCTCAGGATTGGTGGAGGCCTTTGAATTGATGGTGAGACTACTTCTGTCAGTACGCAGTGTTCTGGCCAGGCTCACTGTGAGAATAAAACCAACATAGAGAAGATTCTCACAATTTAAAGACACGTAAACACCCCCGATCGTATATAATAATTGAGAAAGTGAGAGAAACGCCTTTTATAAAGCAGGTAAAGATGGATGGAGGAAGGAGGAATAAAGACTGTGTTTTACAAGTGTTTGTTTGTGTGGGAGGGACAGCTCTGCCTCCTCCAGGCTCCTTCAGGCTGAATATTTCGGTTTTTCTTTCATGTAAGGTGCAGCAGAACATTCACACATTCACAGTCTGACAAATTTCTCAACAAAAGCTGAGTGCACGTCTTTGGTGGTGGTGGTGGGGGGGGGGGTGGGGGGGTCCTGTTATAAGCCTGTAATTTTGTGCTTTCACAAAAACAACCTGCCTTTTTACAACATCTGCTCATTAATCTTTATCACACAAATTTTCAGTCAGATGTGGCCTTCACGCACACACACACACACGCACACACACACCTACACGTACAAATTTCTGTCTTACCTCGTAACAAAGATTCATTCTCAAGGAAAAGAACCCCTCTTCTGCATACTTCACCCTCCCTTCAGAGGCCCTTGCAGTAATCACTTGGAGTGACGTGGGAGCTTTTTGTCACCAGTTTGTGCCACTTCTAAAGAATCCTCCAGAAAAGCCAGTTCACCAGATCACAGGTTTATCTCTCTGCTCACTGTTACCAGTGGTGTTGCTATGAGAACATGGAGTTAATTACTATGATTTACTTATGATTAGAGAGCTGACGAGAGATTTTGTCATTACATTACCACTCGCTGCCAGAGCTCAACCGTGGTTTCCAGGGAAACTGGAAATGTGAAGCTTTTCAATAGACACAGCCAGAGCCATAAAGAGCGAGGATTGCCTAGATTCTTCTAGAGACAAACCTGTATCCAGTACAATCAGAATCAATCAAACAGGGGAGCTGTACGGGCAGACGTCGGTCTGAATCAGCGGTGAGAACTGCGATGTTTGAGGCTAATCTGAAGAGGAGTTGTGGCAAGGCTTCCGTCTGACTTTTGGCTGCTGAGGTATTTAACTTGGATTTTCCACAGTTTGTTTTTGTTGTGCTTGTTTTTTTGGGGGGGGGGGATTTTTGTGCATGTTATTTGCTGTTATGTGATGATGGACTAAAACAGAATTCAAATACGAGCTATGCTGATTAATTCTTTGGGAAGAAAAGGCTTGACTTGCAATCAAACAGTAAACACCTACCGTGGCAAGAGTTTGCAGAAAGTATTGATTTTACTTTGCAGCATCTTATGATGCTGAAATAAGCATGCAGATACATTTCCATCAAGTAGTTTCAGGGATGTTACTAGCCTGAATGAGAGTGTTAAAATGCTTGACATCGATGTTGCAGAATATTTTCATCTAAAAAAACAAGCTGTTGTTTTATCCTCTGCTCGTGCGTGGGCTGGTCTGTGATTACAGTTTGCACAAACAGTGTGTCTGTGCTGTGTTATGCCCTGCAGGTTATTCTACCACTTCAATGCAGAGACAGAATGGGAAGTCTTAAGGATGAAATGAGGGGTCTCAGAGAGGACCGCCAGCCTTGTGAGAAAACAGATGATGGAGTACGTCCAGTAAGCGCAGATTGCAGCGCTGCAGCTGAAGGACATCCGCTACACACAAGTCAAGAGTCAACAACTCAAGAGGACTATCGGCAAAAAATGGACACGAACGTCAATTCTGTTGAGAGGAGAGACGAAAACCCAATACCTAAAGATCAAGTGCTTTCAGGAGTGGATTGTGATAACTTCGTCCAAAGTGACTGCCAGCAAGTTAAAGACTGTGCACAGACCGATGCCATGCCTCTGACACCTCAACCTCCGGCTCATGAAACAATGACAGCACGAAACGACACGACAATCTCTATCATCCCCCCAAGAGATGAAGATCCTGCAGATAAAAATCTTCTTAGTAGAGGAAAAGAACCAGGCATTGAGAATATCTTGGTTCCTGTGCCATCGACTCCAGGGCCCTCTGACCCACGCTCCCCAGCCCCTTTCGGGCAGCACCACATGCGCACACAGGTGAGCCTGGAGGTGGTCCAGTGCTGCTCTGCAGCCACCAGCCCCATGACTCCCCCTGAGGGCGACCATTCCTTTTTCTTTCCAAGCACTTTCGGGAAATCTGGAGCAGCTAGTGCTGACACCAAAGATGCAGAGCTGCAGGTGGGTCAGCAAGTGGAGTTCTGCTCGGTCGCCACGTCCCCCATGACCCCAAAGACGCCATTAACCACGGCTTTCCCAGAGCTGATTGGGGGTGAGGTGGTGCAGAAGGAGGAGAAAGTGAAAAAGAGAGAGGAGCAGAAGGAAAGCGTCCATCAAGAAAGTTTTACAGAAACACACAGTCCAGCGGAGGCTGAGTTAGAAATAACCAGAGCTTTGAAATTTACCACTTCGAAGGAGACGGTCGAAGGCTTCAGCTCAACTTTGTCCCTGGAGAACTCTAATAGCTGCCTGGCTGCTGGGGTGAAAGATTCACCAGTGACACTGGAAGACAGGAATCAGCAGAGTAAGCAGCACAGGATGGGGAGTTTGGATCAAGACATTACAATCTTGGTGACAGACTATGGCAATAATGAGGAGGAAGAGGGAGAAACGTTGGAGTTATATTTTCATTCTGTTGAACCAGAGATGGTGAAAATAGATGAATTCGAAGAAGTTGGAGAAAATAACAGCAATATAAAAAGAGAGGACGGGAAGGGAAATATCTCTACGGAAACTCCTGTTCCAGTACAGGACGCATCAAACATGAGCCATCCCCAAAGACAAGCGAGGGATATAAAGGTGTGCGTGGAAGCTGAAGGTTCAGATGTCACAGAAAAAAAAGATGCACGTGAGAAGCTGATAGAAGTTTCTGTGACAAAACCTCCTGTTCCTGAATCCCCAGCTCCCTTTGGCTGCCACAACATCCGCACACAGGTGAGCCTGGATGTGGTGCAGTGCCAGTCTGCTGCTACCAGCCCCATGACTCCCCCTGAAGGGGACCAAGCTTTCTACTTTCCCAGCTCTGTCGGGAAATGTGCGGCCACAGGTGCAGAGACAAAAGATGCTGAGTTGCAGGTGGGTACGCAGGTGGAGTTTCGCTCTGTCGCTACGGCACCCATGACCCCGAGAACTCCAGTTGCTACAACCTTTCCTGAGATCAAGATGGAGCCAAGCATAGAAGAGAAGATAGTGGAGGTGGAGGCAGATAAAAAGGAAGAATGTAAAGAGGTGGAAGAGGACAAAAAGGATATTATGAACTGTGAGGAACCAAGTGAGGAGAAGTGTGAGGAGCCGGTGCAGGAGGTGAGCTGGGATGAGAAAGGGATGACGTGGGAGGTGTACGGGGCTGTGGTAGAAGTGGCCGTGCTGGGCACAGCTATCCAGAAACACCTTGAGAAGCAGGTGATGAAGCAAAAGAAGCAGTCCTCCATGCCACCCCCACCTCCGCTCATCCCTTCAGCCACACCTCTCACATTAGAAGCGGCGCAAAGGGGTTCGGGCAAGGGCCGTGCAGGGAAGATAGGGGAGCGGGATGGGAAGGGGAGAAGGCGCAGGAGGAATCCCTTCCGCCTGCTGATGGAGAACATGCAGCAGCCACACTGTTGCGCCAGAGCTCACAGCGCTGAGTGACAGGAGAAGTGGCAGCAGCTGGCTGGAGTAAATAGTCTCCGCTGGAGGAGCACGAAATACAATATGTGGCTGTGATTTACAACAGCGTGACATTGTGTTGACAGGGGGAGAAGCAAATCGCCTCCTCACACAAGACAAATAAGCACAAAAGCATACAGAGTTTGTACCAGGAAGCGTTGATCACGCAGAAACAACGATACTGTTTTATTTTTGTCATTTTTCACTTCCTGAATTTTCCTTTGGCATCACTTTGCACAGACTGACAGAGCAATGGACTCCATGTTGCAAAAGTGTCATAATAAGCTCAGCTACTCTAATGTTTTTTTATATCTAGTCGTCCATTTAGTCTGTTTAGCTCCCTCAGACAACAGGGAGCCATGGCAACCAGCTCTTGTCCTGGTTTCCAACAAGCTTAACACATCTGCAACTGAGTGAGATGACAGATTTTGGACCTTGTGGTCTGTGGGTACGGTGTAAAAGGTGATTTTGGGATGTAACACAACTTTTATTGCTTTGAATGTTTGCTTATTGTTTGTGTAAGAGGAGTCTCAGCCATTATTTGACTCTTTTTGTACGTCTGATATTCTGGTGTTTGCTTCAACTCCGTTGTATAGTGAAACATTTTAATGTAATGATAGCGCGCACAATCATCTTTTGAGAAAAGTAATGACGCCTGGCATCAGGCTCCTTTTATTCATTACTCCTTACTGTATTTTGATGCCACAAGAAGTGGTCTAGTTGTAAATTGTGTGATGAAAATGGTTTTGAAACGTGTTTTAGTTCAGTTTTTGTTGCAGTGTCAGTGATGTTGGTGTTCATGCATTAATCTCTCAAAAGTCCACATTTGAAGAAACAGATTTTATTCACAGATTGCACTTGTGATACATTCATTTAGTTGTCAGTAAACAATGAAGTCATCTTCTTAAGCGGTCACTTGCATGAATCCACAAAAACACTGCGGGAATTCTTTTTTCTGAAGCAAGTGCATCAAACACAATGGACAAAAAAACGAAACAAGATTTTGGCTGACATGCATTCATTACACACAAACATTACACAATATTTTCTTGTAAATTCCTCTCTGTTGATTTACTTTCTAGTAGCATTTTGCTGAAATACAAGCTAGCATTTGTGTTGACATTACTTATATACAGTTCATTTAAAAAAAAAAAAAACCTGTTTTAAAACATTGCCTAATACGCTAACAGAAATAAAGTGATTATCATGTGCAACTAGCATTTGTTTTATTTGCTGTCCCATTTTTGTCAAAAAGGTTTTTCATTTTTGTATTTTTGAAACTCTTATTTTACTTTTATCATTTCTTGCCACAAGTTTGATGAGGAATTTTAGTTCAACTCTCAAATATGAAACCTACAGCCTGAATCAACTGTACTTAGTCAAACTTAAATGCTAAAAAAAAAAGGGTAGCTATCACGGCACTTTGTTTTTGTGTGGATTAAATAACTGAGATTAGGACTGGTCTCTGTTCTCTGCCATCTAAACTAAACTTCATGAACTTAACACACTGAATTTTACATCATATTCAGAGAAAATGTTCTCCCATTTTGGTTACTTTTTTTTTTTCTTGAAATAAATGTTTTATTAGATGAATTCATCACTCAGAAGTCATGAATCTTGTGCCAAACTCATCACATATACTGAATAATACATTACCAATGGCCAGAACAGAAGATCTGAAGACATGTTTGATTTGGTTTGCATGGTAGTGTCCTTCTGAGGCTTCTAGTCTAAGCCTCTCCGTTTATGATGCACATCACAGGTCTGTTGTGTCAAACACAGGGTTGGTAAAACCGACAGAAGGCTGGTCGTTGCCTTTCCTCTGTCCCAGCTGGGCCAGCGCTGCACCCAGAGGCTCACTGTACTCTGGTGGACCATTGTTTTCCTCCTCTTCCCGGATACTCTGCTGTGATGCAGAGCAAGTTTTAAAGTTAGACAGCTTTGTTTAAATTTCATAAATCAAACTGATGATGGATTGAAACTCACCATGGAAGATTTCGTGGCCTTTTCATTGATTGCGTCATCGCTGTAGTCCAGGGAGCTGAGGCTTGGGTGGGAAAGGAGAAAGAAAATATTAGTTAACTTCGATTGCCAAAAAAAATCATCTCAGATTTTTTTGTATTTTTTCTAAAATGAGTCGATTCAAACGAGGGTCACTGGAAGCAGAAGGTCAGCAGTCCAACATACTGTGACAAAATATTCACCTGGAAGTGATCCCAGTGTACGGAACAGAAGCAGAGGAACAAAACACAGAGGGGTTGCTTTACCTGACTTTATCTACGTCTGAACTCTCCTCATCCATGTCAAGAGCTAAAGCGCTGTCGATGTTGAGGTTAAGCACTGGATTAGCGCTGCAGAGGAGAACAAACAGTTGTATGTTGTGTGATGTACACATTTATTCAACTCATTAACAGAGGTGGAAAGTAATGAATTACATATACTCAAATTACTGTAATTGAATAGTTTTTGAGTAATTTGTCATTTTGTAAGTCGTTTTTGAAATAAGTAATTTTACTTTTACTTAAGTACATTTTGACCCAAGTAATTTTACTTCACTACTTTGGAAACCTCCCCCATTACTGAGTACTGAGTGTGTATCCCAAAAATTATATTAATTGTTTAACTAAAACCATCCTCGTTAAGCAAAATGTGCCTTCATGATATTGTAACTTTTACTCAAATTACATTTTAAATCAAGTAAAATTTAAGCAAAGTAAAGATACTTTTACTTAATCACAATTTATTTGTAGTTTTTCCACCTTTGCTCATTAGTAATGTTTATCTCCTCACCCTTCCATGGTGTACTTGTTGGTTCCAGGTACCACTGGACCACTTTTCTGGTTGTCAGCGGATGCAGGGTTCATTGCTTTTGCTGCCTTCAGCTTTCTCTTGTAGCTGTACAGAAAAATAGAAGCTAATCAGAGAAATCGTGGCTATATTTGGATTAAAGTTATTTTGAAAAGAAAAGTGTTTGCTTTTTAGTGGATGAACAGTTGTACAATTAACCATACAGCCTGGTGTTTTTTTTCTATCCTTATTCCAAAATCAGTTTTCTTACTTTCGGCGGGTGCACAACAGTGAGGTGGTGAGGACAGCCAGCACAATGACGAGGCCTCCGACCATCCCCATCAAGCCGTACAGCACAGGGTTTGCTTCTTTTTCAGTCCCAAACCCGTCCCCCTAAAACAAAAGAAAAATAAATCAACCTCTCATTTTTCATCATATACAGAAATTTAAGGTCTGATATTCACTTGTTGATTTTAGCTTTGGCCAAGAAATCTTAACTAAAAATAAAACAAATTCTGAAATTATCCAAACGTACAATGTTACTGAGGCCGAGACCTTGCAGCAAAAGAAAATGTTCAGGATCAGAAAGCTTTGTTTCCACTTCAGTGGTAGTGAGAGCTGTCCCGTTGAGGTAGACAAAATATGCCACTAGCACACTTCTTTCCATTTCCCTGAGGAAAGAATAAAAAAACACACTTTCACAAGATAGAATCTACTTGCAATTTTTTCAGCGTACATATAAAATCCTAATTTCTCCTTGGTGTTATGAATCATCATCTACTATCATGTTACGATAATCTATCCTCAGCAACATTTTCTGTACTGGATCACTGGCACCACCTAGTGAACAAAAACAGACTATGGAAAAAAATGAATGGTTTAAGTTTAACAGGGAGTTTTGGAGTATCAGCCAGTGATTTACCAAAAAGACTATATTATCTATTTTCCTGTGTGGTAATCTGCGGGGATGTGAACTTATATATATATATGAGTTATATCATTGAAAAACAAAGGAACTTGCCTGGATGTTTTACTGTTGATAGCTTGAATTGAGACAATTTTAACTACAGAATCAGTGGCAGCTGTCAGTGCCCTGAGGAGATAAAAAAAAAAAAAAAAAGATTAGATTTGAGTGTTTCAGAAAATGCTCCTAATCAACCAGACTCAAAAAAAGTTGTACTAAAACAGTATTGGAATAAGAGCCACACCTCTTGATTTCATCCTCCTTTTGTTTTACTTCATCTTCAGAAATATCAAATTCCAGTTGAACTTTATAGGTTATGTCAACTGTGAAAATCTGAAACATAAAAAAATATATAATAACGTCAAAACAGGCTGCACGGGAATATAAAGTATCCATAGATTTCAGTTACTCGCCTCCACCATGGTGCTGGTGAAGAGGCCACCAGTATCAGTAGCTGTTACTGTCACCAAATATTTCCCTTTCAGGTCCAAATCAAGGGCTTGGGTAGTTCTGTGGAAAGTTGGAAAAATGACAATGAAATCTGTGGTACAGACGTGTATTAACCCATAACCTCGACATTAGAACACAAATATTCTACAAGTATTAAGATAATGGGTGCAATGGATGACTTTATACTCACTGAATAAGCCCAACGTAAATGTTGTTTTGTTGCGTAGTGACTGCTTGAAACACATTGGTCTTGTTGCTTATTTTATCGTTTAGGTCCTTAAAATGGACTGCTGCTACATTAAACTTAATCACGCTGTTTTCTCCAGAGTCTAAATCTGTAGCCTGAGAGCAGGAAAAGAGATACGAAGCGAGAGCGTCCAGACATCAGGTTGTGTTTCCCGTTACAAATCATATCAGTTCAAATTATACCAGTTTTTCCATTTATACTTACGATGACTGTTGCAACTGACGTCCCTATACTCGCACCTTCTGACACCACAACTACAGTTCAAGGAAGGAAAGTTAGTGTTAAACCCATGGAGTAAAATGTTTGATTTTTCAGGTAAAACATTAAATATTTGCTATTTGGGCAGTTTCCACACAGAAAGAAAGGGGAATGGTTAAAGTTATGTTTTCAGGTGATGAATATTTCCCTTTTCATAACTGTAAGAAGAAAATTGCGTATTTAATTTGCTTATGGATTCAACACACAACTATCACAGCCATTACTGCAGATAACACTATTATAATAAATGTTTTGTTACAGTTATTGCAGCATAAGATTGTCACGCAGATATATAATATTCCATTATTCTCCTAAATCAAATAAATAACCCAGTTTAATATTCTGTCTCTTGTATAGTTGTGTTCTCATTATCTACTTTATCTCATTTTAAATCCTTCTACTACTTCATCCATCTCTCCATCTTTAGCACTACACAACCAATTGTGTTCAGCAATAAGTGATGAGGTTCATCTTAATAGAAACAGGAAACAGGAAAACCTGTTTTTAAAGATCTACACGTGAAACAATTATAAAAATGAAATTATTTTTGAGTATTAACTCTCAAAGGCTCACCAAATACAGAATCTGGGGGGCTGAATTGTGGAGCGTTGTCGTTGATGTCTTCAATATTGATCATCATTACTCCTGAAAGATTCCAAATTAAAGACAGACAGTGAACCAGCTTGCATGTGAGATGTTTGCAGGATTTGCTTGATAACTTTGTGATTACTCAGAGCTCCTGTGTTCTCAATGTGTAAACAGCCCAGTTCTGACCTGGTGTGATGCTGTTGTTCTGTCCAATCTCTGTTCTGATGTCCACCACCTGAGCCTTTACTTCAACCTGGTTACACTCTTCATAATCCACAACTTCCACTGGATTGACTCTTACATCTCCATTTGGGTCGAGGACAAACCAGTTGCAGGGTTTAAAAGAGTCTCCGCATTTGCATGTGACAGATTCCAGCTCGTAAACCAGCTCGTGGTCGGTGTCTTTGTCATGCGCTATGAACTTTCCGATGGCCTCGGTGTAGGTGGTGTTCTCCTTTACGGGCTGAGGTTGTACTGACTCGAATTCAGGCCTCTCATCGTTGACATCCAACACGTTCACTTCCACCGTTACTTCAGCTCTCTCATGCCCCAGATCCACCGCCTCCACCTGTAGTTGGTACTGTTTGCGGGAACTCTCGTAGTCCAGCTCGATGTCAGGGTCCACGGTGATTCTTCCCACGTAACCACTCTCCCCTTCAGAGGTTGAAATCACAAAACTGCCAAAGCTGCCACTGATGATGCCGAAGGAAATACGATTAAACTCTGTCGTTTGATCCAGATCCTCGGCATGAACAGAACCCACAAGTCCACCTGATGGGATGAAAAAAATAAAACATAATCCCGACGCACAATTTGAGAACTTAAAAACTTTCCAAAGTGAAATACTTGCCTTTTTGTCCTTCTTTAACAGAGAATGTGTAAGATGAAGCTTTAAATTGTGGTTTGTTGTCATTGACGTCCTGCAGCGCATCAGAGGGAAAGACAGGAAGTTAGAGTCCGCACCAGGTGTGGCACCATCGGCTTTAACATGCCACACATTATTTTGTTATAGGGCCTACCTCCAGATTGATGACAACTGGGGCTGTACTGGACAATGGGGGACTTCCCTTATCTGTGGCCATCACACTGAGCACAATCCTCCCATCCAGGTTGGGATCAAGGGCCTCCCGATCCAGTTCACCAGTATTTGTTATCATACCAGAGGTAGGGTCGATGGAAAAGATGCTGCTGAAGTCACTCGGTTCCAGACTGAACATGATTTCGCTGTTGGGTGTGTCAGGTTCATCGGCATCTGTAGCCTGTCCAAAACAGAAACGTGACAAGGAAGTGTTCGAGAAGCCTTTTTAGAATTCATTTGCAAGCATGTTGCCCTGGCAGCAGTGTGTGGGTTTCCCAGAGAACATGTAAACTATTGACATCGGCATCGGAATGTTTCGGACTTTGTGAGAAGATTTAACCAGGTATTTCTATGCAACTATCCATCCATTCTCTTCTGCTTATCCTTGATCGTGTTGCGGGGGCAGCAGCTAAACAGAGAAGCCCAGATTTCCCTTTCCTCTCAACTTCTTCCAACTCATCGGGGTGGGGGGGGTATTGAGGCGTGAGGCGATCCGAGAGATGTAGTCCCTCCAGCATGTCCTTGGTTTTCCACGGGGTCTCCTCCCAGTGAGTCGTGCCTGGAACATCTCACCAGGGAGACGTCCAGGAGGAATCCTAACCAGATGCCAGAGCCACCTCATCTGGCTCCTGTGGATGTAGAGGAGCCAGATGCGGATGCTCTACAGATGCTCTACTCTGAGCACTGCAGGATGTCCAAGGTTCTCACCCTATCTCTAAGGGTGAGCCCAGCCACCCTGCGGGGGAAACTCATTTTGGCCGCTTGTATTTGCGATCTGATTCTTTTGGTAACTACCCACAGCTCGTGACCCTAATAGGTCAGGGTGGGAACGTAGATTGATCAGTAAATCGAGAGCTTCACCTTTTGGCGCAGCTGTCAATCTCTCACTCCATCCTTCCCTCATTCCTGAACAAGATTCTGAGATACTTAAACTCCTCCGCTTGGGACAGGATCTAAGTATAATGCATTTTCTCAAAGGTTTTCACTGTTTAACTGTATTTGTCAAATTTCACATGATATATATTGACTATATTTCAGATTTAATCTTTTGCTTTTCACCCTCAAAGCAGTTGTGTTACAGATTGGAACAAAAGACTGGCATTTAATGGGTTATTACGAACCGGCCTCAAGGTAAGAACTAACATAACTTACAGCATTTAAATTGTTATAACTTCAACAGGCATGGACAATGTGGTGTACAGGGGTTAGGTAAATGTATTTCACTTATTCAAAGTGCTCAGTGTGTCAAACTCTGTCACATTAAAGTAACACAGAAAGAATCAGCAGCTTTCAGCTTTAGATTTCCTTCTTCCTATTTACTATATTTCCCATTAGTGACTAAAAGTTTGGCATTGTACTCCATACACTCTCTGTAGGATGTTCCACGTGTAAATATAAAAGCACATTTACATGTTATAACCTTTTGCTGCCACTTGGGGGCAGTCTAAGAAATATCTAAGTTGCATGCTGCTCTGGGTTGTGTTGGTGTCATGCTGGATGCTTTAGCTTCGCTCTGATGTAAGACAAAGTGAACAAAGCTGTGCTTTGTGGTGGATCGAAGCGACGTGTTAAGATAACAAAGATTGTCCAGTGCAGCATATTTCCCTGTTTTTCACCTGTGCATCTTTATCATTTATGGTTTTGGCATTTCATCCTAATTAAGTTGATTGTTGTCTTCAAGTGAGTTTCAGCCAAGAAACATTAGGGTGATCTCCAGAACTTCTACATTGTTAATTTTCTGGAACATCTCTTATTCTACTTTTAACTATGGCCATCTGCAGAAGTTGGGGGGACCACAAACAAATGTGGCTCAGAGTGCTGATATTAGCTTAGCTGCTGTATGTTTCATATGTTCCTTCATAACGTGATAATTGTCTTACAGCAGGGTAATTACTGAGCTATAAATATTATTTTTAATAATGCTTTTACGCTTATTTTGTAATAAATTGCAGCCAGTGTTGTAGAGCAATGATTGAGCGTACAGATATTCTGAAGACAACATGCATGAATGTGCTACACAGTTCTCTGATGCAAAAAAAAACAAACTTGCTAATGAAAATCAAATGATCAAAACCACTAGTTTAGTGTTTTCTTAAGGTACTTCCACACTTACGCCTATCTTGAGTTCAAACTGTTTTCCCTCGGCAACAAATTCCAGGTAAGAGTCTCTGTTCATTACTGGAGTCTGGTCATTGATGTCGGTCAGAGTGATCTCCAGCACGGTGCTGCCAGGATTGTCGTTTGTGTCTCTGGCCTGCAAAGTGGCTGAATACAGAGATCTGGCTTCACGATCCAACAGAGTTTGGCTCTTCACAAAGATTTCCCCCGTATTAGGATTAACATCGAAGTACGTCAATCTGAAACACAGGGACGGCTTGTTCAGCTATTTGCATGTTTACAGCACGAGGTAGAAAGTAGCTTTATTCAGGCAAAGAGAATTTGTGAAGTGTGATTCTAGTGTAGGCATACATGCTGTCTGGAAGTAGCAAGTAGGTGATGTTGCCTTGGTCCATTGTGTCTGGATCATCTGCCTGGGAATATCATTTTTAAAAGATACTCTTCTGTAAATCTCACTTTTTTCTTTTTACTCAAAGAAACAAAAGAATCCAGATAGTTAAAGACTTACAGTAATGGTGTCCACAACTGTGTTCTCGGGAGAGTGCTCAGCCACACTCAGTTTGTATGTACTCTGTAGGAATGTAGGGCTGTTGTCATTGATATCATTTATGTTTATAGTAACTGTAGCAGTGGAGCCACGGTTGGTTTCTTTATCCACAGCGATCACCTGTACCATGACACGAGCACAATGAGCATCATCAACATACAGAGCTTTTTAAAAAAGGAAAACTAAACAGATATGTTGACAAAAAAAATACATGAATGATGATCTATTTTATGTTTCTTTCTACCTGAAGAATCATTTGCTGCTTTTTCTCATAATCTAGGTTTTGGGACTGCCTGACAAGGATCTGAACTAAACTATCAGAGATCTGGGTGAATGATGGTTCCACAGAGAAGACATCCTTGTCCACTCCCTCCAGGCGTAGCTCAGTGTTGGCGGTCTGTAAAATGATAAAACAGTAAATCACGATTGATCATTCATGTTGCTCTGACCTTGCTGCCACAAACGTCTTACAGGAAAAGCTCTTATTTCTTTCTGACCTTATCCAGATCTATGACCTTCATGTTTATGGGAACAGCGCCCATTGAATGTTCATCGATCGCTCCTGTGAATTCAGTTGCAATCACGCAAGCGTCTTCGCACTTGTAAAACTTAGGCTCGTTGTCGTTGACGTCAAGGATGTTGATCTGTACTTTTGTTGTGGTGCTGGCTTGGACCCCATGGATGTTTACATTAGTCTCGGTGGCCTAAAATAGAGCAGAAATGAGGAGTTTTTACCGTCTCAACCTCAAAGCCTTAAACCTTTCTAGGTTGCCTGACAATGTCCAGTATTTGATATCCAATTTGTTAATTTACTAGATTTTTCTCTATTTCCAGTTCTCATGCTAAGCTAAGCTAACCCCCTGCTGACTCAGGCTTCATATACAGTAAAAGGTAAAGACATGACAGAGCAGCAACAGGTTCTGTTTGTTACCTTCACAGTCAAGGTTACAACGTCGCCAACAACTTCTCTGTCAATCGCTGACTGTACAGATATGATGCCGTCATCCATCGAGATTGAAAACAAACCATCCGGTGTGGCCGCTGTAAAACGGTGCAGTAAAGAATTACCTACCCACTCTCGAAGAAACAGCAAGTTGTTCTGATTTATTTTGTTGTTCTTTACCTTCAATGGTGTAGATCATTTTATCTAGGATGCCAGTGTCCGGGTCTATGGCAGTCACTTGGAACACAGATGTACCCTGGCAGAAACCAGAAGAGTTTTAGCATGTCCCACTTTGCAAATGAACCACATGTCCTATATCACAGCGTACTTGTGATGGATATCCTTCTTTGTGAATACTTGGTTGACAACACAAGCTCATTTATTGTGCTGAAAGCGAAAGCTTCACACTTACTATAGGGGAGTTCTCTTCAACATTTCCCACAAAAGAACTGCCGGTGAACTGTGGGTCAAGGTCTGGGACATCCTTGACTGTGATGAAGGAGAAAACACTGGCTGAGTTGTAAACTATTTCATCTGAAGCACATTTTCCTCCACCGTCCTGTAATGAGATGCACAAAGTCATTTAGGATTTTAATGCATTTCTTTTTTTTCAGTTTTGGTTGGCTGTTTGCCTGCAATCATGCTAAAATAAACTTAAGAAGTCTTGTGTTTGTGTTTGACAAAAACATCAGGCAATAATTAGAGAAAATATTAGAGAAAAACTTATGTGCAAGTCATTAAATGTAAGTGCATTTCTGGATCAATGACTTAATTGTAATTCCTTCATTATAATTAAGATACGGCTTTGGTCTTGGTGGAGGGCACACACTGCACTCTGAAAGCCTTTCTTGTATTTTTACACCTTTTACTCTTTTAATACTGACACTGAAACAAATTCTCATGAATTGACTGTTTTGAAAATGGATATTAAGCTGTAAACATTGTAGTGTATGTCTTAATCAACCGTAGTGTGTCAATTAGGGTGTCAAGGTATAGTAGAATGAAAATATGAAATGGTATTTCTACAAGTAATACATTAGTTATTAAAATATAATTACATGTTTGTCAATGACACTGATATTACACATCTGGTATTCTCTTTTGTTTCAGCTGGCATGGATGACATTAAGTTGACATTGATGTTGGGTGTTGGGGCTTTTTAGATTTATTAAATGTTTCTTCAGTTACTCTGGGTTTTTTGTTTTTTTTAGCTTTTTATACAGTTGTCAAAAAATGAGTTTTTGTCCAGTTATGATAGAAACTTCTGTTAGACTTTCCCAGATTAAACTTACAATGAACCAGTTTTAAGAACCAGTTTACTGATGGCATTTATCTATCCATTTATTTGTTTGTTCCTTCATCTATTTATCTGTTTATTCAATTTTAATCTGTTCACATATTGTGATAATACTACTATTACAAATTATTTGGGGGAAAAAAATCACAAGGGGGCAAACCTGATATTGTGACAGCACTAATCACACATGCACATTTAAACCGCAACCCATGAAATGGATGATGGACTCAGCTTTATGGGAAACATGATCATTCATTTCTTGGTGAACAGAAACATTTTATCACTCTTAAATCTATCTGTTTAGTATCAAAATGTGTTGAGAACATAAATGGATGAGGCCGGTTTTATTGATGAGCTGGAAAAATCCCCCAACATGAGTACGCTTGTCTCAAACAGCCTGTCTAGGGGTTTTGTTAAAACCCGTGTCAGAAACACTTTGCATTATGTGTGAGACGCTGTCTTGCGGTCCAACGCCGCCACAATAAGACACCGCTCAAGTCTTGGCAGCTCAAGTCTTCATTCATTCAAGGAAAGGGATTTACATCATTTTGATTAAACGGCTTTCTGATTAAAGATAAGAAAATCTGTGAACTAAAGCCTCTGTTTCATCCATAGACAACCAAAATGTAAAAGCCACACACTAACAGGGTTAACACAATTCTCCACATTATTGATCAGAACAAAACAAACACTGACAAATTATCATTTTAATCATTTAAGCATTATGATTTTGGCTTGAAAGGATTCATTTTCCCTTAAATATTACCGGCATAATGACAAGTATATAGAGTAATATATGGAGCACTATACTTACAGTTGCATTAATCTTCAGCCGATAGAAGGAGCTCAGTGAGTTATAATTCAAGCCTTTTGCTAATACCAAATGCCCAGTTGTTGATACGATGCTAAATGGATTCTCTATATTGTTAGGAGATACCTGAAGGGGGGTAAGATGTCAATGAGATTTTGCAATTCATGAAACATCATAAAATTATCATAATAAATTATGTGGTTTACTCACCTCATCAATGTTGTATCTAACAACACCAGCAAGTGAAGTGTCATAATCTATGGCTTCCACTCTGACCAGAGTTGTACCTATAGCTTCATTCTAAAAGAAAAGAAGAAAGGACAAGAAAAAGAAACACACAAGAGAAAAAGTCTCAGAGTTGACAACTGGTTGAGCTAATCTTACAGTGATTTAGAGAGCAGGCTTAGATTGGCATTAAAAACTAACAACAAAGCATCTTGGAGAAGAAAAGTGATCTACTGTTAAAAAGATTATTTTGATGTGTTCCACTTACTTCTGGGATCTCAATGTTATAAGAAGGTTGTTGAAATAGGGGTGTGTTGTCATTGGCATCTTCTAATATTACGGTTAAACCACCTGTTATCTGAAAGATATGACACCTTATATGAATAAAGTAAAACAAAAAACTGAAGATAAATTAAACAAATAGCACCACCTTCAGTGTCACTTACCACATTGAAACCATCACTGATAGTAACATCAAGGATCAGCACATTCCCGTTCTAGAATTAAAGAATTCATTCGACACTTTTAATATTCCATCAAAATGAAACTGTTAACATGTAAATACTTTCTGGATTACTGTACCTCTCTGTCTAGTGGACTTTTCACTGTTACACGCCCGCTGCTACTGTCTACTGTGAATAACGGAGCATACGTCCCAGTGAGTGTGAAAGTCAGCGGGTCATTTTCTGGATCTGACGCATCGATATCAAATGCAAAGCCACCTGTGTAAATGACACCGACAAAGCATGTGAAAACGTGCACTGAATGGAAAAAGATTTTCAAAAAAATGTGAACGTTTGTCATATAAATACCTATTGGCACGTCTTCACACACATTGTAAACACCAGGGTTAATTGTGGGACTGCTATTAGCTGCAGAAACACAGAGCATATAAATGTTAGAAAGAAATTTAGAAGGGAAAAAATGGAAAAGAAATATCTGTCAAAACTAGATACGTACCTTTTACTAGGCTGACAAGGCACAATAGTAGAAAACTTCCTGTGAACCCCCCCATGTCTGCAAATGCAAGGACAGAGATATGACTTATTGATCAACGGGCTAAATGTACAAGCAGTTCAAGTCATTAACCAAAACAGACAGATAAAAATGTAACTCCACCACCAAAGACAGTCTAAAACTGCCTTTCAGCCAACAACAGCCAGAACACAAGGAGCTAAAACATCTTTTCAGATACAAGTCCTTGCATTTCAAGTGAGGTGTAAAATAAAGGGTATGCAAAGTAAGTCAGATGAAGAGCTTTGCTCCTTCCTGGCTTGTCCTCGCAGCAGTGGCCACACTGCTGCACTGGCAAAACGTAACTCATTATAAATGTTCAGTATTGCAAACTCCACCCAGAAGGTTCAAAAGGTCTAATTTCAGAACACCATGATCATACCAACCACCAACGTAATCAAGAGTCATAATACAAACATACTAAGAGTCATTATGGAATTGGAAAAAGAAAAAGTAAGGTATTGAATGATTCATAGAGAATGAATAAAATAAGGTCCCAGAAGTCAATAAGCAACCCTCTGGCTGCTAACAAAAATACATTTATATGTTAGTCCATAAGAAAATTACTCCATAGCTCTCATTTCATTGGATTTCTTATTATAATCAGGTTTAAAAATGTCCTCCACAGAGGACAAATTTGAACTACTAGTCAACATTTATTTAGGAAATTATCATCCCAAATAGAATTTTAGATATAGCATGGTATGGTGTAGTTTGTGGCTTTCTTGTAATTGTCAAAAAAGCTGCCATATTGACCTGCCAATAGACAGAAGATAGAGGCATGTTGGGGCATTTCAGTTTCTATTGGTCGCTTAAAAAGTTTTGTTGAGACTCTACAGTCGGCAGTTAACTTATTTTCACTAAGTAAATTAAGCTTAAAGTCTGTTTTTCACAAGCCAAACTTAACAAACACCCTTACTGTACAGGTAATCAAATACAGGTGCACGTTGGTAACAAAGCTAAGGAAGGTTAGCAGTTTAGCTTAAAACTTAGCATTTGCTAAGGCTCTCTAGGTGGTATCCTGGTGGTATCCTGCCTGCCTGGTAACCTGTGTTTATCTGATCAACAGTTTATGGTTCTTTATCAGACTCACTGCTCGCTTCATCACAGCTCCACCCCTTTTCTGGCTTCAGAAACCAAGATGGCGGCGATTAAAAATTGGCAACGTCAAGGCTTCAGAATGCAAGGCCACAAATCATTGAGTGACCTCAATATGATATGAGCACTTCCTTTATACAGCCAGCAGCAGAAAATTGCCCTTGTCCTGATTTATGTGGGTTGAAATTTAACAGCAACTTGCTCGTTTGGACACACCCAATACAAGGCCAACAGATGGTGAAAACACCTGGAGTTTCATGCACACAGAAAGCGGAACAACTCTGAGCTCCTCATAAATAAAAGGTACCGAAGATAAAGGAAGTTCCACAGCAAACAAGTGAAATTATACCAAGATTGGAAAATATATTACCCTAACCCATGTTGACAATAATTTCAACACACAGATATTAATACAACCAAAGAAATATTTTTATGATGCCTAAAATTCACTACAGGAACAGAAAACCTTTATCAAAGATCTCCTTCCTACCATTTCATTACAATTGAGGTAGTACTATATAAAAAATAATGTATTCCAAACAAAATAAAATTAATCTTTAGATGGTTTTAATATTGTCTTAAGATTTACGGCATTTAAAAAAACTAGTTATTGAAGTTAATATAAAACAATTGTGATTTTTAAAGCAGCTATACATAATAAATGGTGGCATATTTTATTTTTTCCCCCAGAAATTCTCTGGTACTTTTCAAAAAACAAGCATAATTATGACCATCTTTTCAAGTCATACCACATAAGATACTTTACTAGTTCAACTTGAATAGAATAATACATTTCTTACTCAAATTTAAAACCACACTTAATTATATAGTTGCTTAAAGCAGTGCCCTAACACTATAAATGTAAATGGGATTCAAAATGCAGCGGTCTGACTTACCTGGCAGAGGGCTTCTCTCTACTGACGTCTTCGATGAGACCTTTGGTTCTTGTTACTCCTAGTGATTATCGAGGCAGAGTCGTAAACATAAATGATTAACGGGCAAAGAAATGTCCATCCAATAACACAACACTTAACCCCCTCCCTGTGTCAAACAACGTTACATAAAACAAAAGTACTTTCTATATGGAAAATGCTCAAATAAAACCCAGCATATGCCGTCTAAATGGCTTTTTAAGCTCAAGTCATTATGAGAAACATCCTCAACAAAGGGAATTCCTCACACCATCATCAACTGGCCAGCCCTGTTACCAGAAATTTGAGGCATTGTTCCATGCTGGGCCACCAGTGCCCATACCAGAACCACTAGAGGCATGTGAAATACCCTTTTATCTGAATGGGTGGACTTGTTGTCATGGCAACAACAGTAGACCGCTTGCTCGCTTCCATTGAGTAAACTCAATGTGACCAGGTAGCGTTCTAAAAACGTGTCTCATCCGAACCAATCAGTGGGTCGATGTCTTGTTCAGAAACCACTCATCCATACTATAATGAGCTCCTACTCCCCTTTTAGCCTTCCCCCCACCAATTAAGGGTCATCACACAAAGGATTATGTTCTGTTGTATCAATCAGCTTGATTCATAATCAGACATTTCCCTAAAACAAAAGCGCAGCAGTAGGCCTACAGCTTTTCACTGAGGAATCAGGGGGTTCAAAAAAGGGATACGGATGAAAAAAAAACATTGAAAACAATGCTACCGCTGGAAGAAAATATCGATATATTCATTTTTCAAATACCACATTTATGCTGTGGAGTTCAACAGGATTCAGCTTTGTATGCCATAAGCTGACAATGCAGACAAGCTTCTATATTGTTTACCAGGTTCATCATAACACATGATCGCCCACATTTTAGGTTGCTTTGTTACTAAACTAACTGAAGATTGGGCCTGAAGATGGTACTGGAGGAGAAGTCAGTAGAAAACTGCATGAATTGTTTATTTGTTGAGGCATTTTTCTCAGAGTACCAATCAGGAACCCCATGGTGATGGTAGATAACATGACAATCTGACTGGATTTTACAAGATACTTAAATTCAGTTCGTCATAGGTGGAAAAATACAGCTTAGTCTGGTCACTGAAGTTCATTTATTAATCAAATTTTAGGCTAATCTAACCAATAGCAGTCAGGGCATTTCAATCAAAGCCACAAACAGTCATCTTGTGATAGAGGAACTCAGCAGATTATTAATGAAACTGATGGCTAGCCGCACAAAATATCAAAGCAGTCTATTTAACAAAAAACATTAAAACAAATATATTGTCTGCCTTTTCATAGTATCAGAAGATGAAGATGAAGTGATCGGAAGCTTGTCTAAGTTTTGCTTATAGCCCCTTTAAAACTGAACAAACAAACAGAACGTCTCAATGGAAAAAAATCAGCGGGATGTTGGGATAGTCACTCACATTCAACCTCTCAATTTACTGATGGCTGATGTCCCAGAAATTGGCTCTTCCAGGCTTATCCAATTAGACTTTGGTTTATGACTTACAGTACTGGAGGCAGCACTCCTTTTGCCTGAGCCAGCAACACAAACATATCAGTGGGCGGGAACACAATAAAATTCTTCAGAACCAATTCCAGTAAACAGAAACATAATTATATACCTATATTTGATTGGCTGAATGAAGTAAGGGTCAACCAAGAAGCTACAGTTCCACATAGACAAGATGATAAGTCCTGATAAGATAAATAGAGCACAACTTAGGTCACAAAATATCAAAAATGATTATGTAATGGAAATAACTGGAGAATTTGATTTAGAAAAAAACTTTTAAAAGTGATTTGGCTAGATGTTGATAGTCACTGTGCTGCAATTGTTTGACTACTATCATTTTGGGGTTTATGAGAACAGAACTCTGTAATTTCTAGATTTTATTAGAACTTATTTTTGTCCTTCTTTTGCCCAACCCATTTTAATTTCTTCCAGCACGCTGATACGTATTACTTCCTTGAAGAAGAACAACACTAACAAACATCATTCAACTATGATTGATTCACTTCTTTAGGACAATTTCCTTCAGAAGGTTTTTTCTAAATCATATTTCTTCCTAAATGTGTAAACCCTATGGTACCAGACATAAATACATAAATACGTATTTTATTCAGTCTCCCTTCCAAGTGTTTATACATGTTATACACCATTAGGAAGCTAAGTTTCTTGAAATTTGAACCACCATTCCAGGCTTCTTGTACGAGGTAATCTTTGGATAAGGTAGAGTAAACTAGAATCAGACAAGACTTTAAAGGTCA
>JBBBVU010000007.1:27031617-27055564 GCA_037177055.1 Atherinosoma microstoma
TAAACTAGAATCAGACAAGACTTTAAAGGTCACTATGAGTGCCATAGAAATAAAGGCATTTTAGCTATTTTTAAAGGAGAGTGTCTAGTCCAGTAAAATAGCTGCTCCTCAACAAAATCTTGTATCCATAAAAACCCATTTCAGGAGAAACTTAAAGGATTTTGAGGGGTTAATCAAAGTCACAAAAGTGAGCCTAGTTGACAGTGGTGTGTTTGATATTACTCATGGAGACAGATAAGCAAACTGTGTTTTTAGGACGTTTGTTTATTGATCGCCGCCTTAATCACGTAACAACTGACAAAGTCTGTGTGAGAAGGGGAAGTATTCATTTTGTTCAGTTTTTTAAAGGGTAGATCTGATCACATGTAATATGGCAGCAGTGGCTACTTCAAATATGACTGGGGTTCCGAATCCCACTCCCCCAGTCATCTGTTTTCATGTCCTTGGGCAAAACACTTCACCTTCCTTGCCTCCTGTGACGACATCACTGGTGTATGAATGTCCGGTGATGGTCAGAGAGGCCATTGGTGCGTCATGTTTCCGTTAATATCCGCACCACCACCACCACCATTGTGCTGAACAGCTGGTGTGAGGTATTTATCTATGGTGCATTATGACTCTACATCTCCATGTCCAAAAACCTTCTTGTTTGGAAACAACCTTATAGCCCTTAAGGCAGCATAAATTGCTGACAATCATTGCCATACTTTCCTTATTGGCATTGTTTACTCATGCCTGAGTGTTTCAGACCAGCAAACTGCCAAAACTTCAAGTTGATTACTCTCCTAATTCCTTGAGGAAAAAAAGAAGGGTATTTCATTTTAACTCACTGCTTCGGTATTCTACATTTTTAATAAAAACTTGTCATATTTAATATTGTTTTTCATCTTTGTGAAGGATCAGGGTTTTTTTTTTTTTTATTATGTCATAAATAAATACAAATTCTAAAATCATAAATCTTTGGCAAAGAAAAGGAGTGTACTTTTTTTTTTTTTCCCAGCATGAATGTGTACATAAACCATTGTAAATTAATCCCTCTGATAGCTCTTTGTTTAAAGAATATGCCAGATTCCTTTCCCACAGTGTGCAGTGTCCCATTTTACAAAGTGTTTTGCATTCTGTCATTGAGTTAAGATTTCAAAAAGGAATCTGCAGGTATTGCAGAGCAGTGACTGCGTTTGATCTGAAGCTTCTTTATACAGCTGTAAGGGAAATATTTTGATTTAATACATTAAATGTTTGACAAAACGCTGCCAAACTTGCTTTATTTGAAACATAAGACTATTCATACAATTTAGTAAGGTGTCTCAGCATTTTCTTCACTTCTGATGAGGATAAATTCTCCATCTTTACCCAAAATCCCCCTTTCCGTGGGCGAACCTTGAACTTTCTGTTCAGTCTTACACACTTTTTCGGTCCATTACGGTAAAAATGGCCGCGCGGCGTGTGCTCCCTGCTCTTGTGGTACGCAGAAATGGGGGTGTAACAGAAAACCGCAGGAGCCCAAAACTTCCGCACGGCTGGATTATTGCTTCCGAAACGACAATGTGGCTTTAACGGAAATAATCTAAGGCTTTGCGAAGCCAGAATTTGGCACGATGTATCATCCAAATATGCTGATAATATGAGGACTCTTGCGAATAAGCACCTTTTTTTTCCCCCAGCAGTGGTGAAATCCACGGAATGTTCCACACAGGAACAGCTGACCACAGGATGCCGCACTTAGCCTAACGAGATGTGAACATTACAAGGAAAATATCAATGATCAGATGGTTGCATATTAACAATCAGGTAACTACACTCTTCTTCTTGTTGTTGCGCTTTCTCGGCTGGAATTTGACAAGTTACGAAGCCTTTTTCAGGGAGGTGGTTTGACGGCTTATTAGGGCTGTCATCCTGCTCAGCCTCCAGCCCCTCCTTGTTTTGCTGCTACCGAGAGCGATGTTGTAATGTTTACATTTAGTCTATGTTGCATACAGCGGCTCTTCTCCTCAATCAGCTCTCAGTCAACTGCACTGAGAGGACGCCTTCAAAACACCAAATGTACTCCAATAATTCACAGTTAAACATTCAAATCACACCATATTGTTTTTTTTTTTAACTCTTACTAGACAAATTGGGCCTGATACATAAGGCCTAATTAAGATTGATGATCATAAAGTGTAACTTAGTGAAGAAGCTTTGGCATGTGTAGGCTACTTTTCTCCTAAAAAAAAAAAAAGAATAAAAAGAGGAAAAAAATTCATAGATGCAAGTTTTCACATCACAGATTCAGAGAGGTGTTTCTGACTTGATCATGCATTGGCAATATTACATAACAGGCTGAGTATAGTCTACAGTAGGACACTGTGGCCTCCACTGAGATTGAACTGGGAGCAATAATCGAGTTATATCTCAGTGTATTCTACTAAACAAAATTACATCTGTGCACATTGAGCTAAATGCAATTATTTAAATTACTGTCATACTTTCTGGTGCCATGTATTGCTGATGCTTTTTCTAGTTTGCTAGTTGTTGTCGTTTTTTTTAAGAAGGCAAATGATCAAAACAAAGAAGCATGATAGGAAAATGACAGGATACAGGTTAAGGATGCTCAGATTATTCAGTATCAGACTGGGGTGCACATAACGAAATAGTTTAACGTGTGGAAATAATTAGAGGCTGTCAGTGGTGGATAAGTACAAGAAAATATTTTTTTGCAGTACACTAACTGTATCCAAACAGAGTCAATGTGTAGCAGGACTGCAGTTATTGCCAATGGGTTTTACTAGATTATAATTAGGCCTACTGATGTAGCCTGTTAATGTCTAAGCTGTATTTAAGGATATATGCTTAGGTGGTCTTTAGTTATAATTACTAATATACTGCTGGAGCTTCTAATCTTGTATTATAAATGCCTTAAAAAGCTACTCTACTGATCGATCTTGAAGAAAAAGTAAAAAAAAACTTCACAGAAATGCATCAGAATACATTAAAGCTGTACTTAATTGTAGCAATTAATCATATATAGCTACATGGGGATTTAGTACAACTTATATATGACAGTACCCCCTTTTCAGGGATCTTTTTGTTTATAAGCTGCTAACGACAGGATCCGGTTGTTTTGATACATTGTAGCAGTGACTGTCTGGACGTCTGCTGTCTGTATTTTCTGCGCGCTGATTGGTCGCTTACTTAAAGAGGCGTGGTCTCGTCATAACAATGCATTTCAAGGAACATACACGCGCCAAGGAATGTTATCTGTCGTTGGGTAGCTAACGTTACTTTTTTCACACCTTTAACGGTATTTTTTTTTTTGCTCAGGTAGATGCTCTCGTAAAAAGACGGGCCTTTTTGCAGTTTCTGGAGAAAACGTATTCCCTATGCAGCTCTTGAGAGTGTGGGATAACAGGCTAACGTTAGCAAGCTAATACAAGCTCCGTTGGGGGACATTATTGTCAAAAAATTATCGGACGAAACGGTGTTCGACTGATTGCCCGTCAACAGTGTATTTTTGCAGGAAGATGGTGGTCGGCTAAAGGCTGTTACATGCGAGGATAACTTGATGGGACTCGACATTTCGGAAGCTAAAGCACCTGCGATCTTCTATCACCGAGCAAGCAAAGTAGCTAATAAAGTAAGATGTTGGATGTGTTGTTCACCAACTTATGGCTACACATTTTCATAAATAGGTTATGTTTGTGGGGTAAGATATTACATCGCTAGATACGCAGTGATCAGTGAGCATATCCCCCTAGCCAAGTATTAGCATGCTGGTCATATGCAGGTGGAGAATCCTGCTGTCTGACAAAGCGTTAGCCTAGCTTGGCTAAAGTTAGCTGCTCTCCTTCAACAGGGGACATTAGATTTCCTCCAGTCATGAGGACCTGGAGTTTGCCACAGCGTTATTATTTCTCATTTTATTGATGGTGGATGTAAGGTTTTGTTGCTCTCTTATAAGAAATGGCTTAGTAATGCAGTGGACTCCTAAGCTGTATGATAGCGTGTAGTCCTGCTTGTCTACCACATCTTTTGTTGTTGCTTTGTCTCATGAGCACATGGCTTCCCATGTTTTTGTTCAGGCAAGCTACAGCGACCCCTATTTATTCCGTACCGTTAATCACACAGGATGTTTAATATGTCTCAATTAACAGTCTTCTTCGTTTACAGTTGGTTTGCAAATGTAATGGTAAAGTATTTAATACTATTAAGTAAGATATTAGTTAGTTACATGTGTAGCCTGACCAGAGATGCCCCTGTTTCTTTTTTTAAAGCGTATAAAAGTAGCCTACTTAGATTTCTATTGGTCCAATTGGGTACAGAGACCAAACGACTTTTGTGTACATCCTGTGTTTTGTAGTCCTGTATATTTTTCTTGGGCATTTGGAGAAAAAGTCCTGCTGGGATTTGGGATTATATTCCTTAGAAGATCTAGAGGGAAAAAGAAAACAGCTGCCACGCGGACAAATACATATTATGTGAAAGTACCCTCTGATACTGGAACTTTCATTGTCATTTAACCAAATAAATGGAGTGGACTGATTTGTATTTATTTATTTATTTTATTTTTATATTTTTTATGACAGTGCTGTCAACAGTCAAAAGTTGTCTGCTGTTTAAATAAACGTGCAATTTAATCCATTTGCAATAAGCAATAAGTACTATGCATTTAAGTTAGCCTTTTATGTAAACTGCTATTTCTTAGTTATTTTGTTCTCATAATAATTGGAATCAAGAACAAATTTTGCATTCACTTAACATAGATATACTGTATATCCAAGTGTTGTCCACTTATTTAGAACAGTCTTCTAATTTCTGCTATATTACTGTTAAATAGTCAGTAAACAAGTTAGTCATTTGTATTTTATTTCTAACTTTCCATAATGACTTGCATGTGTACGGTTGTTGATTGACTAAAAATACAAAAAGCAATGTAAAACAAAGAGCATGTTGTTAATTTGTCAGTTGGTGTGTTTTCACAGGGGTTAAGACAATCAGAGGCAACATACAAGTGCCTCCACTGTAAGGTTTCCTTTCCCAGAGTGTGACTCGTCTGCACGACGTCACCAATGCGACCATGGGAAATAGCAGTAAATAGGCTGCCACCAACAGCCCCCTTAAACCCGAGGAGGTTCCTTGGAGAGCCCTGCAACGCCCCAGTGCATCTCAGGAGAAGGTGAAATCTCTAAACTATTTTTCATTGAGACATTTTTTGTTTCACTTTTAACTTTTGAGTTATTTTGCCTCCCATAATAGTGTAACATGTATGATTTAGCTGCAGCTTCAAAAGGCAAGATGTGCCTTTTTTTTATACAGAGTACAAAATTAAGAGCAGATTATAGATAAATGTAATATGTACTACATGTTGGATAACATAAAGAAATATGTGCATCAACATTCAACGTGTGAAACATGAAAGAACGGAATATATTTCTCAGGCCCAGCTTTAAAAAAAATATAATAAAATACAAACTAATATTTGAATCACAGTTCTCTTCTCAGATATATTGAATTTATCCCCATGGCTTTCTGTTGAGGGGGGAAAAAAAAGTATATCAGTGGGTCCACACCATTACCACAAAGGCTAGACTATGGGCTAAGTAGTCAAGAGTCCAAACACATTTAAACTGGTGGTGGGGAACCCTGGTCCTCGAGGGCCGTAGTGCTGCAGGTTTTAGATGTTTTCCCGCTTCAAATTAATGAGTCACTGTGCGAACTTGATCACTGTTGGATCATTTTGATTTGAATCAGGTGTGTTGGAGCAGGAAAACATCCAAAAACCTGCAGGTCTGCTGCCCTTTAGGACCTTGGTTCCCCATCCCTGATTTAAACATTAAAACAGCATATCCGTCAGCACATGCATTGGTTTCCTCACACAGATCCAGTGGTGAAAGCAGCATATGGTTGATACCAACGCAACAGGGTTGTGTTGATGTTAAGTAAAATGTTAATTTTAAATGGATAAATAAGCATATCAACTTTTCTCATTTTGTTTTTCATTTGAAGCTTGATATTAACCAGAATATAGTTTCTGGTTTATATTTTCAGAGAGATTCATTCTAATGAACTTTTTTCCAGGAAAGATGAATACATTTACATTGTAAATGATTGATGGCACAATAAAATCTCGATTGTTCTGGCTGATCAGTGCTGGTTTAGATTGCTGCCTTTTCTCACCAAACAAATATTTCCCCCGCCATACTGGTTTATGTGAACGCTACTATTATGGGCAAACATAATAACTGACAAAAGTTAGTTCATTACTACACTGAAATGCAAAATTTGTCACAAACAAAAATCCAGTTCATATTTCTTCTGAAAAGCAGATAAGCTGTCATAAGACCACCCTGCCACTCCAGTACCTCATGCTTCTGTGATGTCATAATAGATATCTTGAATCATTCAACCATTTCATCAATACAAATTTTATATTCGCTTATCAAATCAAACTTTATTTCTATAGCACTTTTCATACATTAAATGCAACACAAAGTGCTTCACGAAGATAAAATAAGCTGTCCCTCCCACCCCCAGACATAGACCCACGCACACACACGCAACACACACTCACGCTCATGTATACACAGCACATATTAAAAAGTTGTGACATATATATGTTTGAAAGTATTTACTTTACACCTTGTAGCCACAACCACTATGTAAATGTAACTAAGACATCATTTCAAGGAAGTAATTATACCGTCCATTTCTACCTAATAAAGATTTTGATATTTAACGGATACTGTATTTAAACAGGTTTTAGCAATTAACAATATTTTTCTTTATGATCTCAAAGCCCACCAGTGAGACGCCAGTGGGGTAGACGAGACAGACCTGTGCTGCACACAACTCCGGTCCAGGATGAGAACTTCCATCATCTGCTTTTCTCCCAACATCACCAACAGGTTCCTTTAGATGAGTCCAGACAGTACAGCCACACCAGCACAGCACCACGCATGCTTCACCCTGCTGCTCACCTGCCCCAGCAGAACCCCATCATGGTGGATCTACATGACCAGGTAGCAGAACACCTTACCGGCGTTCTATTCTTTTTATTTAATGTCATTTCCTGTTTTGCCTGTCCAATTGCATTCCTTTTGTAATCTGTAAATATAATATCATGAATTCGTGTGCCATCGTTGGTTTCCATGAGAAAAGCTTCTGTTTTAGGCAACTTGTGAACTAATCTTCCTGCACACCTCTCTCCTTGAAAGATGCACCAAGGATCAGTCCCGATATCATACACTGTCACGACGGTGACAACCCATGGATTTCCCATCCACACCGGGCAGCCTCTTCCAGGGTGCAACACTCAGCAGCTCCCAGCATGCTCGGTAATGTTCAGTGGACAGCTCTCTCTGCTCTGCTGCCTTCCTCCTCCTGTGAGTTTGAAAAGGAAGAGCTTAAATGTCAGTGGCATCCATGTAGCACACCATTCCAGCCATGCAATTTGTCACTGTTCATGACCAACCACCTACTTGGTGTTGTAATTAAGCCTCCATGTTGGCAGAGTAATTTGTAACCGCTAAGCAGCATACACTTGATTCTTTTTCTTTTTTTAAATGCACAAATAATGTTTGGTGTTGCAGAAATAGTTGTTTTATTTATCAGACTGGTCTTGTGGCAGTGCTGTGAGTGGTGTTTTTCTGCAGTGCATCGCTTCTATTCACGACATGCTTACAACATGCATTTGTTCTAGCTGCCTTTGTGGGAATGTTAGGAGAAACAAATCTTTGGACAGGTAGAGGCTTCTTCAGAGTTCTGTGCTGATTAACTTAAATATGTCTACTTTTGTGTTTTCTTTTTTCCCCCTCAGCTCATACAGGCATGTACCATGCAGCACATACCTGTGTCTTATCAAGCCTTTCCACCCCTGATCTCCAGCGAACATTTTGTATTGCACCCTACCCCATCTGTACCCCCTCACCAGCCGCCGCACCTTACTCCTTTGAGCCAGTTTGTCCCTTTACAGCCTCAGCACCCACGCATGGTGAGTCATCGATTCTATAAGTTTTTCATTATTAATAAAAAAAAAAAAAAAGGAATTAACTTGTTGACCAGCATGCTAGCATTAATAAAGAGTCTAACAGCAAATGTCTGTCTTTCCCACTAGCCTCTACAGAGGGTAGAGAATGAAGTTGACTTAAGAGGGGACCAGCACCCATTAGGCAGCTTCTCCTATCCTCCCTCTCATCACCCACCAGCGCTGCCTCCTTCACTGCCCCTACAGTATCTTCCTCAAGAGCCTTTGCACCAGGAGCTTCCCTTCGGAGTGGTGAGAGAGCCTGTCAGACATTTTCAGACCTCTATTTCCCAAGTGGAAATTGACTTGCAACTTTTTTTAGCGCGACCTATTTCACACCCATTCAGTGACATACATTCACAGCTAGAGGATGTCCGTTTCATCCCGATTCTCAAAGTGCCTCTCAGCAGCTGCACTGGAGGAGTCTGGGCCTTTTTAAGGAAATAAGGGGAAAAAAAAAAAAACATGCTCAAAAGTACATAAGCAATTGTTCTAGGGCATGAGGTGCATGTAACAAAGGGTGATTAGTTGAGTCAAATTAGATTTAAAGGCATTTTATTTTTAGTAGACACCTCTAGCTGTAGCAGTAATTGATTACATTGATATAACTTTGCAAGCCAGTGATCCCTTAATTGGATCATTAATTAGATCATTTTTCCTACTTAACCTTTAAAATCTTTATTAATTTGATTCACCTTTTTAAAAACAAAAATAATTTAACCGAAAAACAAAACTGGCATTTAGAATGATACATGACGTTAACAAAAGAGCTGTTGGTGCTCATACACCAAACAGCATTTCTTCAAAAAATGTCCCAGTTACATTATTTATAGTAAAACATATTTAATTGTTACTTTACAGCAGTGTTATTTAAGTATTTAAGCAGCAATGAAACAGAATTGAGAGGATTGTGTAATTGCGGAGATGAATAAAAAGGCCTCGCTTGTTAAACAGAATTTTGGTGCTTGGTTACCTTTTAACAGTAAACTTTGGATCATGTCAGAGATGAATGTTTGGACCATTTTCTTGACAACTTGGATGTTCATTGGAGACCTTAACAAAAATCTGACTTTCGAAGTCATTTGAACGTCTGACATCAGTTCGCATCCAAATAGTCACATCACTGTAAAAATGTTCTAATCTGTACTTGAGCATCAAGACTTTCCAGCTTGCTTTTATGTCCTACATTGCTGTTTTTACAAAGTAAGATGGAGCAACTGATGATCAGAGGTTTAGCTTTTGTGTCAGTCGATGTGTTTTATTTCTCTTTTTCTCTCCAGCCATATCCCAACGTGCTGCCACGGCGAGTGAATGGACAGAGATATCGGCTGCAGCAGCCTCTCCCCCCACCTCCTCCCCCTCCGTCTTACTACCCAGGCTTCCTCCCTTACTTCTTGTAAGCACTTGCAGTAAAAGCACCCTGTTTATGAAGTGTAGTGTGTGGGCAATTATGTCATTGGATTCAGTTGCATTAAGAAGGAAAATTGACAGGCTTGATCTGTAGGAATAGAAACGGCAGTCATGGGATCCGGCCTAGTTACTAACACACTTCCCGTCCAGTTTTGTAACTCACATTGAAGGTGTATTGTTATGATTGTGTTGTAGCACTGCAGCTTTGGTATCATGAAGACCCACAATGCCTTGCATTTCTTACTCCAGCTGAGGTCACATTCATGTTTTCTTTAGCAGTCTCATCTGTTTGGTCAGTTACTCGACTGTAAGTTATAGACTGTTGTACTCTGAGCGTTTAACACAGCTGTGCAGTAGGGGTTGATTATGTGGCGCTAAATTGGCTTTTCCATCTTTTTTCTTAGTTCAAATAATGATATTACTTACATTTGCACGTGTTGCTTACTTAGATGGTAAAGCTGCCACGATGATTCAATATGTGCTCATTAGATACTGCCTTGTTTTCTGTTCAGGTCAATGCTTCCTGTGCCTCCAACAGCAGTGGGTCCAGCCATCAGCCTGGACCTGGATGTGGATGATGTGGAGATGGAGAACTATGAAGTTAGTAACTTTTGTTAACTGGTGGAAAAAAACACAAGTTAACATGTTTTAGACCTGGTGTTACTAACACGCTTCTTGGACGATCCATATGCGGGTGGACAGTTATACGTGTATCGGTTCACATCTGGCATTAAAATGCATCTTCAGATGTGTCTCGACTGACAAATTAGGAATTGTTTTTCGTACTCTGTATTTAAATGACCACGCTGGCTACATCGGACAGCCACGTGCGGGCAACAACAGGACATGACTACCGTATCATCAGCAAAATTCTCTTCACTGATCTGAGCAAAATGATGTTAATATTCCTGAGTCACATTTTTAAAAATGGGTTATGGCAGTAGTTCCTGACAAGGCCAGTCCTAGAGAGCTGCAGTCCTGCAGGTTTCAGATGTATCTAACCTTAATTCATCCAGGATGCTTTCACAACTATACCCGGACCTGTCAGCGAGAATCATGTACAAGTGTAAATAAACCCAAACATTGAAGTTCTCATTTTTAAGATAAGATAAGATAATGGGGAAATGTACATGTCACAGCAGCAGAAGGACAGTGGAAGATAAAAGAAGATATTACGATAACGGCAGCAACAATGACTGTTGACATATTTTACTATCAAGTTATTAATTAAAAAATCATTTGCATGTATTGCACAAAAAGCAGCGGGAAACGATGAGGTTAGAAGGAACCAAGTGTTGCATCGTGAGATTAGGTGTCCTAACAAACTCCTCACCTAAACGATCTCTCCTCCTCTCTCAAGGCATTGCTGAATTTGGCAGAAAGGTTGGGTGAAGCGAAACCACGCGGACTCACGAAAGCAGACATAGAGCAACTTCCATCCTACAGATTCAACTCAGAGAATCATCTATCTGAACAAACGCTGTAAGCCTCTTTGTCATTCTTAACTTGAATCCCATTTCACTTCAGATGATCCACATCTCGGTAACTTGTTCCTTTTCTGTCCTCACAGGTGTGTTGTGTGCTTTTGTGACTTTGAGTGTCGGCAGCTACTTCGGGTATTACCTTGTAACCACGAATTCCACACCAAGTGTGTGGATAAATGGTTAAAGGTAAGTAGTTATCTGTTTTTAATAAATGAAGTTCCTTATTCTGTACAGATACAAACTGGTCTGTGTGTTTTTTTTGTTTTTTTTTTAAACCTAACGTCTTTTCAACTTGACTTCCAGACCAATCGCACTTGTCCTATCTGCCGAGCCGATGCCTCGGATGTACACCGGGAAGTGGAGTGAGAACAGTCTCTTAGTGCTGAACTGGAAAGCTGCACATGCCAGAGTCTGTCTCAAAGCTGGGGACTCCTGCCACCAAATCTGCGTCCTCCAGTAAATATAGCTTAACAGCCCACCACTCCTGCCCCTCCTAAACAATAAGCAATCCAGGATAAATTCTGGAGTGTGTTGTACCTCTGCTGTGCTTCATTGTCCGAGTTTCATGAAACCCACTGCCTACTGCAGCCTACAGCCAGAGTTCTGGGATCGCCAGCCACTTCTTTCTCTGCCCCCTTGTTGCAGATTCCAAAGATTTTTACCCTACAATGCATTATTTGCTGCTTTTGTTTACAGGGTTTCATTCATATTTAGTGGATTTGGTTGTGGTGTTCACAAAAAGTGGGAGTCCAGCTTTGGAAGAGAGGAGTCTGAAGCCTGGAAGATATAGGCTGGACACTTAGTGCAATTAGCAGAAGAAGTAATAGTAATACTTCAACGTGGGTATCTGTGTTTGGAGGCGGCGCCTAACCATCATAGATGCATGTTTGTGTTTTAGTGTTTGGCAAAGTGACTTGTTAATAATGTATGTTCTGCAATAATGTATCAATCCTTTTTAACAGTTTTATCCCTTGTTTCTTTTCCAACTTTGCCAATGCTATTGTGAAAGCGTGACTTACTGTGTTACATGCAGATATGTTAAGCCTGAGGTTATGGACTGCAAGTGATGGGCCACGCAGCTGCAGGGTATCTTCTAGCCCTGATAATCCACTCTGGAACACAGATCCGTTTGACGGCAGTCACGGATTAATGGGCTGCATCTTTTTGAGGTCATCTGGCGTAACTGCACAAGTGCTACATCCACCCTCCACGTCAGCATTGTTCTTCTGGCAAGTGTGTGTGCGTGTGTGTGCATATTGTGCGTGTGTGTGTGTGTGTGTATGTTTGTCCTGTTCACAGAGCCAATGCATTGTGTAACCACTGGATACAGGGCAGCATGCTAGGATTTTGCATGAACTGTTGATTCAGACTAGCAATATTTTAATCAAGCATTGCCACCAAAATTATCCAATTTTAAGAAAAAGAAGAGACAAAGAAGCATACTAAAAGAACTGCTTGCTCACTCAGAAAAAGCACCATGAGAGAAGACTAGCATGTGGTTACACCCCGGCTGCGTTTAAGAACGGGAGAGCCCCGTCCGAAGGCCTGTGCAGAAAGCAATATGTGCAGTGAGTGGTGAGTTTTAAATGAACATTTTCTTCCCCTTTTAGGGAGACTTGGGCTTTTTATTTCTTTGTTTGTGAGCCAAATTCAATATACATATATAAGCCTACTGTTTAACAATTTCAGATCTGCCTTTTTATGACCTTGACAAGCACAACCCTGTTACTAATCCTGAAAATACTGTCATTTCCACTTTGTTTTAAAAAGATTTATTTATTGGTTTTTATCCTTAAGAGAAAATCCATTGAAGGAAACAGGTGGAGCACTAATGGATGGTTGTGTAAGGTATGCGTTATAATCTGGTAACTTGGTCAGGTCATTTGTTTTAGGCCGATGGTAACGGTGTTGTAAAAGAGCAACTATATGTATAGCTTCAGTGTGAATGGTTTTAGATAAACGTTTGAAGACAGAAGAATGTTGAAAACCCTCGTAGAAGTCACTGGTGACGCTCCACGTTAACACCAGCCGTCTGTTTTCCACGGCGATCAGATCGAGCTTCAAGCGACGCAGAGCTTGAGCGTTCAGTGGTGTAGAAACACTGTAAGACTTCTATTCCCCTGCTTGAGTTAACACTAGAAAAAAAACAGGATATATCTGGGGTGGGAGAGGGAAAGAGCAACAAATGAACTTTTGCTTTGGATTCACTCTTGTCTCTTAACTGCCCCAGTAAGCACTAACAGGCGGTTTGAACCTTTACTTTGATATGTAAAGGGATCTTGCCTTTTTTCTTTGTTTGTTTCTTAAGTGAATGTGAGTCTTTGATGTGTGCCACCTTCAAGAGAAAAAAAGAAGCCATTTAATGAGTTAAACCCACAGCTTTGAGAATTAACCTATGTGTACATATCTAATCGCTGGCATATATTGTAAGTTTAAAAAAAAAAAAATCACTCAGGGCCTCTCGGTATATGAAAATAAAGGAGAACAGTCCATTTCAGATGGAAAGGATGCCATGAAAAGAGTATAACTGAATTTAGTTTGGTCCTTTTCCCTTAGACCATAAATAATTTTAATGTAATCAATTATAATATTCTGTTTTGTCTGAAATATAAGTATTACACCATTTAAAGACAGGCATGCAAGAAAAAAAGATCAGTAAATATGTTAACAATATTCACTGAAAAGAAGCAATGTACACTGCAACTCATTACAAGTGTATTATTCAGACTTGTTTGACTTTTGTTCCTGTATTCAAACCCACATGCTCAGACATAGCGGTTTTGATCCCATCTCTAAATGTGCCACAGTGCACACTATCCTACCTAGTTCACTCCTAAATCGACTTCAAAAAGTGTTTTGCATGACTTTAGAAAAAAGAAAAAAAGAAAAATGCAAAAAATAACTAACAAAAAAAAAGAGAAAAAAAAAAAGGAAACGTGTGTTATAGCGGAGGATAACTCAAAATCTGGTGGGGACCTATTTAATGGTGCACAATATGCATGCTTGTCAACCAGATCCCAACTGATTTTTAGCTCTAGTTGGCTTTGGGTTCTGGGAGTTTGGATCTTAACGCTCAGCTGATAACTGCCATGCATTGTACTGCACACATTTGTAATAGAACTGAATGACTACAAGATTTTATTGCGCTAACTTCATTTTATAGAGAGGAAAAGAAAAGAAAAAAATACTGGTCTTGAGTCCAGAAATTCTTACGTACATTGTGTTACTGTTATTGCCCTAACGACTGAAAATTAAATGCTCTGAAACTACTGTAGTCTATCAAAAGCCATAGTGAAAAGGTGCTAGATGTTCTGCTTTTAGGTATGAAAACTCACTTGCGTGAATGCAATAGTTTGTCATGGATCCCATGTATTCTTAAAGCATGTTATACCAATACCCCTAAAACAATGTCAGTGAAAATCAATATAGTTTAAGGGATTTGAAAAAGAAAAAAAAGTGTTGTCATACTTATTTCAGTGTAGTACTGTACCTGCCTATCAGACTCTTGCTCTGTGTATCAATATCTTAAAATGTATTGTTCACATATAGATACCTTAATTCATGTTAATGTTAGCACTATTCTTTTTTTGAATAAATATTTAATTGACAATATCCAGCTACCCTGTTTAAATAAAAAGAACTTCCCATTAAAGCCTAGGTAATGAGCTAATTTTTAATGACAACTGAGAATAGAGTCTTGTAGTCTTTCTGTTAAGAGTTAATGAATAATCTCACAGCTTGTGTTGTGCAAAAATGTTTTCCAATAAGCAGCTAAAGTTTATTTAGGATTTGTGATTGATTGCTCCGTAGACGCCATTTATTGTTTTTACCAATGATTTTTGTTTTTTCTTTCACTGTGGTGGGATAGTGGTTTACTGTTCTTACTCTACTTGGCCTCCAGGGGTCCTCGCCTGAACACCAGATTACCCACCCACCAACAGAGCCAGGGGCATGTGTTCTGTGTTAGGCAGATATTTTGCTTTGGTACTTGCACATTTACAGTTACCTCATTTTTTTTCCATGTTTGTATTGGGGGTGGGGGGAGAAAACAGCTAATATATATTATATATAGGAAATGGTTCTTAATGTTATAATTTTTCATTCCATTTGAATCATATTGTTTGTAGCATTTAACATAACTAGTTAGTGTATTATATATACATCTGTATACTGTTTGAAATTTTTAAGATTTGTACTTTTTTTAAATGAAAGTTGCTAGTTATGCTTTACCAAGTAGTGCAATCATTTTTTTTCCTTTTTTTTTTTTTTAATCGTTGTGGCTGAATTGAGAGGGTTGTTCACTAATAAATGTATGATGTATACCAATATCACACGTGTTTTATTTGACCAGCTACAGAATGTTTCAGATCTGAATCATAAATGACTATGGAAAGAAGTCGTCTGTCTCAAAACTGCTTTTCGTGCTCCACTAATCTAAATTACTTTGTCCTCCATTGTTCACTCGTTCACTGAACCCTAGCACAGACGGGGGGAAAAAGCAGCTTATCTGGCACATCTCATCAACACATGCAAGTGTTGCACACTCAATAAACCCACATTTTTAAAATGTTTTTAATTTATAGTTGGAAAATTACATCTTTACATGAGCCCATTCAGATGTTACAGGCAAAACAGGCATCTATGAGTAACCACAGGCACACTATGGGCAGACTTGTACTATACTAGATAAAGCCACATTTAAAAGCTGTGGCCTCTGTTAAATATCATATGTTTGAACTTCATGAGCTTGAGGCAGTCTGCTTTACATAGTAACAAACCTGCATTTGGTCATTTTATGACACAGATGAGTCCAAAATAAAATATACAAGGTAAGTAGGGGGACTTTAAATATTAAACTTATGTACAGGTAATGGCTCATTAAAAAAAACAGGGTTCCCATAACTGACGTCCAAATCCACCATCCTGCTCCCTAAAGTTGTACGTTTTCTCTCCACACTACATGGATTGACAATCGCACCAGCACCAAACTTGGAATACTTTTGTTGAGCTTGTTAATCACTGGAGGAAGTGTGAACTACAGGCAGAAGGAAGGTTAAATGAGGACAAATGGACCAAACAAGTCTAAGAAATTTTTTTTTAAAAATTGCCAAGGCATTCACACTACAAAAATCCATACTTCTCAATGCTGTGTGTGTGGTGTTTTAAGTATTAATATGAGCAGGGTTCCTCAGTTGCCTAGTCAACTAATTTGGGAAATGGTTCTGAACCAAGTTAAGCTTCTGCTGCAGCCTAAGCAGCCGAGTTATCAATTGAAGCAAGAGTTTCTGATGAGGAAGAGCTAAGAGTTAACCGGCAGCTAACACAAACATGGAAAGACTTTTCCACAGAAATATAAAGATGAGTTCAAGGAAGGACTTCAAGAAATATTTATTTGATAAAATTCAAGACTTTCCAGGCTATTGGGAACCCTGTAAACACAACCAAAAAAAATGACTGGATGCAGGGTGGTTTAATTTTCCAGGTTAGGATTTTATCTCAATGATCCCTTATGTATAATGGCCATTTAACAAAATATGAAAAGAGGAAAAAAAAGAACAAAAAAAAAAAAGGGTGGGTGGTGGTTTGGGGACTTTTCTCCACGTAGAAGAGGTATGTCATCTATTAATCGTCCGTAAGGTCCTGAACAAAAAGGACCTCGGAGCGGCTGAGTCCCGCCTCTTTCAACGTGGGTGGGTTGGGCTGCTCCTCGGTCGGAAGGCAGGGCAAGACTCGGCGAGGGAAGTTTGTAACTATCTGAAACATCTCGGGAGTTTCTTTCAAAGAGAAAAGGAAGTCGTATATTACCTGTGAAAGGAAAATAACTTGAGTGAATAGGTGAATTTAAAAAATATTCGTGTTCTCTAGACATTTTCATTACTATTCCCTAACGTCAACTACTATGATGTATGTATGGCATTAAAACTTGACAGTTTACTGTAAAAAGAACTACGTCTGGGTCACAGTAACAGAGGTACTCACCGTCAGAGACTGGCCAAACAGGAATCGTCTTTCTACTCGCGTATCATTGGGCAACTTAAACACTATTTTGACACTTTCTGGGTCATCTGCAGGTGGCTCCGGAGGAAGACATTCGGACTTCCTCTCCTTCTCCTCTTCGAGTGTCTGGAATCACAAGTGACAACACAAGTCAGACATTGAATGCAACATATTTTTGTTAAAGGACTATGTTTATTGGTCGGTAGGAAAAAACAAAGGATATAAAGACCCACTCTTCGTTTCCGCTCCTCAGCAAGAGCCGTTTGTCGGACCTTCTCCTCTTCTTGCCTCAGCTGCTCCTGCTCCTCTCGTTTCTTTCTCTCCTTCTCCTGGTCGGCAAGAAGGGAGGCCAGATAGGCTTCATCCTGCTGCTGCCTCAGCACTTGGGTCTGGTTCCTCTCCTCACTAAAACAAAACCTTCAGTCACTACCTGCTTACTAAATATTATTCTTGCACACTCACAGTACGAGGCCTCAAAAAAAAAATTACGTATTGTACATAATATATACTTTTTTCCTTTTCTTTTCCTTTTTTAAAATGACAGCTTGAGCTCGGAAGACAAACTTGAACTGTACATTATATTTAAAGACTCCATTGCTCCATAATTTGGAGTCTAGACAAGTTTCTTGTGTAATCTGACTTTTAACTTCATTTTTGTAAAATTTTCCGGGTTTAAAAAAGTTTTTTTTCCCCCATATCTTATAATGCATAGCAAATGGGCAAAACAGACAAAGTGCAGGCAAACTAAAGCTCGTTACGTACTCTGCAAGAACAGAGAACTTTATTCATGTTTTAAATGTGGCAAGAAAAAGATAAGTTTGATTTGGCCTGGTTATTTCAGACTACGTCATTCGCGATGGCGCTGGGTTTAGAAAGATGCAGCAAGCGAACTAGTGAATTTCCCTGATTTCACATACCGTTCGAGGCGCTCCGACATCAGATATGTTTGGTTGGCATCCATGATGAAGGTGAGCTGATTGATGAGATCCTCTGGCTGAATGAGACCCTCAAGCCGGCCCACCACTGTCATCTTGCGGTCCTTTAGCATTATCATGGCTAGGAATGGGTAGGTGTTCTCCCGCAATGCTTGGGACACTAAAATACGCCGAAACAAAGCAAAATTATAATGTCAGATCTCATAGTCTCAACTGTGCTGCTACACGTTGTTACATTACACTCAAACAGTTGTTGCCGGACACAAATAGGAATATTTCATGCTGAAATTATTTTATTTATTTATTTATTGTATTTATAAAAGGACCATGTACAATTTCAAACGTAAATTTTTCCACATGATGCATTATTCCAGTTAGCCTCAAGCTAATTTACATCTGCAGTCCCCTGGCAGGGCACAAAAAAAAACCATACAAATACCATATATGGTTACACCCCCATACAGCGCCCACAACCCACCCAGAAACAAACACACCTTTTTTCAGCACCATGAGAAAAATACAAAAGGTTCAAATTTAGAGTGACACGAGTCAGTGATTAGAGATTTGAGTGTTTTTTAAAAACAGTTTCAGTTTAGATTTAAAACTGTTAATGGTACTTTAGCTATTTATATAGTCGGTTTATGCATTCCACTGTGTAGCGGCTTCAAAAGAAAAGGCAGATTGTCCAGAACTCGTGTGGCAGAAAGGTACATTACAGTTATACAGAACTAGCACGGCGATAGTGACAAAATCCAGCAAACATGCAGGGGCCTGGCCATTTAGGATCTTATATACTAGACTCAAATTTGAATAATATAAATGTGCTAACTTCCATTAAGTGAATGATTTATACACAGTATTCCCAAATGTGAGTAAAAAGTAAATGAATAATAAACTGAAGTTAGCGTACCTCTGTAGCCCTCAGGCTTGCTGGTTGAACATGCCCAAAAGAGCATTCGTGTGTTGAGGAAGGTTATGACCTCTTCTGTACATAATGTGGTGCTAAAGAGTGACACAGAGACAAGACAAATATTTCCACTGAACGTTTTTTCATATTAACATACCACATAACTATATATATATAAACATAATCATGAACTAGGAATTTTGTGCCATTAAAACATGTAACAAAAAACAAGCAGGCTGATACTCCTCTATAGACTACAAGCAGTATGTAAGATACTCAAACACTCAGCTGACAAAAGTAGAAAAGTAAATACTATACCGGCAAAACCCGTCTGTGTCTTGATGATCGTCCCCGTGAAGGTACACTAATAGGTAGCGGAGCTCCCGTTTGGCATCGTTCAGTGCCTGCATGTATCACAGTAACAGAACCAGTGACATAGCCAATGTTGCTACTTTTACTGGAAGAATTTCCACATATCAACAGAGCCAAAAAAGAAGCGTTTTGTAATCTCCCCATCCATGAACTCACCTGGCTGTATGTCCCCTGGTAAAACACGGGGTGTGACTGACCATACTTCTCCTTAAAACTATGAATGAAAGACACAACATCTCCGACAGGGTCTGTCACTCGGCCGCGAGGATCTGGCCTTATGAACCGCAGGGCAAACCTTGGAGGAAAAAAAAAAGGGCAGCGTGAGGTCAATTACATTGACTCATCAAGGCATCATAAGTTCAAATCGATGCGTCTTAGTTACCTGAATATGTCCAGGAGTGTGTAATATGTAAATCTGAACGGTAGCATTATCAAGTAGTAACTCCATCCTAGTAATCCCTGCAAAGAGGCACCAATGAACCAGATTAAAGTAGTAGTAGCAGTATTCTTATCTAAGAACAGAATCTGAAAATTCATAAGAAATGAAAATATACAAAGAGACAGAATGTGGCTCCGGTTTTACAGAATATATGAAGAGAGGGCAGTATTGTATTTTGGGTGCAAACAAAATCAAGCAAGGCCTACCCTGGGTTGCGGCCTTGAGACGATGTAACTATATACTCTATGGTCTGCTGTATTGACTTGAAGTGGTCTGGATGGTGGAGGGTTAAACACACTGGGAACTCCTTCCTGCTCATTAAGTCTGTCTTGCACTGCAGCCTAAAACACGAACACCCCAATCCATCACACTACTGTCTCTTAATAAACCAGCACAACAGCATAGTTCATATAATCCATATATATGATAATAAATGTGACGTAGCCAAGATAAACATGTCTCCTTTGTCATGTGACTTTACCTCTATGTTCCAATTATGCTGCTCTAATGTTCGACGACATTGGTCCATTGATTCCAACCCAGTCAAATCCTGTTAGACATGAGCATAAAGTCAGACAGACAATCTCAAACAGCTCACAGGAGCAGAAAAGCCTGTTCAAAATTAGTCAAGTTTTTCTACAATGGCTGCTAGGCTGATTTAACCAATGCATTGTGAAATTCTGTGACCTTGGAATTTCAGTCCAGCTGAGTCTTGATAGACATCTTTGGTCCCCCCCCCGCCTTCTTTGGCTTACTTTGATATAATAGGTGCCACCAAAAGTGCTGCTCCATATGTTCATATGGTCACAAATCTTAATTGGCCTCTAAGAGAAAATTTAACTTTGGATCTGTTTGTGTAACACTTGTAGTTTTCCATATTATATTTGAAGTCACAGAATTTGACAGGTACCAGGTTGTACAGATCAGAATTGTTAAGCCCATGTAAATACTAAAGTACCCCCATTTTTTGCTAACAGTCATCAAAATGAAAGCCACATAAATGATCAAAAACAATTGCAGTAGCAAAAAATCTTTGACTCAGAATGTGATAGCACGACACATTTTAAGTAACTAATCATCACAAAGTAATAATGGAATTGAATCAAAACAAACTTATACTGTTTGTTAACGAGTTACAAAGTCATAGTTAGAGATTACATGCTGCAAGGTAGCTATAACGCGTCGAAATTTGCGTGAGAGAAAAAAATGTCTCATCTAACATAACGTTGTTAAATGTGAACTGAAATGACTCGGTTAAGAAAGAAAAGCTACACCAAACGACAGAGTAAAATGAGAAACATTGGCTAAATAAGTCAAACTATCATATATCAAACACAATAATTTTGGATATCTAATACAATGAAGTATCCTCATGATTCACTGTCAGCTTGAGAATGACAGCTCTGCTAATGTGGACTTAGCCAATATATAGTAGGGAGCGTCTATGAAAATCCAATCTATTGCTGAAATACCACCAAGGCCACAGTTATGGACGGTACTGATTTATACATTTAGACTGGTCGAATGCTTATGAAACCCATAAGACCAAGGTTACGTTAATTAAGTCCACCCATGTTCCTTGAAAGTCTGCTAACTTGTTAGTTAGCTTAGCTAATTTTTTGCTAGCTTTGCTAACGCCAGCTCTGACTCAAGTTGACGTTGGGGGGGGGGGGGACTGGAGATTCGTTATCGAAGTTGACTGTGCAAAAAAGGTTCACACACAAACGGCTCGACCTGTTCACGCCGATTCACGATCAGCAACAACGTATTGACACATGCAGTTTCAAACAGACACGCGTTAACGTGGAATTTATGCTGTCTACCTGAAATTGAAGGAGTTTTTCGGTCTGCGCCTGAGATAATTCTGGCTCCTCTGGCGCCGCCATCTTACCTCGCCAATCATCTAGCAAGGCGTAACAACGTCAACTGTCTTTTCCTGATGCTAGCTGTGCTGGCACACCGTATGCGCGCTACTGCCCCCTAGTGGTCTGGAGGATGAACGCTCAAGCTAAAGTGCATGAATTCGATTTAGATTTTTATGTATAACAGAGCATTTATTGTTCTACTGCATATATTCTGGAACCTTCTGGGAGGACCCGCAAAAGTGGATCTAAACAAAACTTTTTTTTAACCCAGCCCCTAACAAGAGAGGATATAATATTTGGGACCACCCTCAAAGACAAAATTAGTGACTTTGTATTCCATAACATGTTGATCCTTGCCAAGTTCTTTATTCATATATGATCATCGTGATCTCCATACTTTCTTTACTTGCCTTCTGTTACAGTTACTGTTCCTCTTTTGTGCATATTTTTCTGTGCATGCTGCAGTTCTGTATGAATACATGCCACAAGGAATTGTACCATTAAGAAAAGAAAAAGCTTTACATTTACCAATCTGCAACAAAGTCATCTCAAGGCACTTCACACAGTCCAATTTAATACAATTCATTGTATTCCAATTAAATCCATATCAGTCAAATTTGTAATAACTGTTTATATTTAATTGCCTAGCTAAGGAAACCAATGGATTTTATTGAGTACAATTCTGTCAAAAGACAGCACTGCTTGCATGTATCATCCCTGACCCATGTCGTTTGCCTCCAGTACGTTGGGTAAGAGTGCTTTAAATAAATACCCCATTACAATCCCTGCATAGAAAAACCTTTGATTACACACACAGGTATCATCAGCAAAATATAGAAACAGTATTTAACAAGATTATTAAATGTGTCTCTGTGACTGACACAACATGTGCTATTTATTTTTATTATAATGTAGGACACTTGCATTGGTCATTGTTTAAGAAACTTCTATGTTTTAAGTTCTAAACAAAAGTTTCATGACTTAGTTGTTTCCTTATTGCCGTTTTGGGTGACAGATTGAATCATTTGAATTATTGCTGGAATAAAAGCTTCGTAAGAAAAAAAAGTAGAGATTATTGCCGATCTTAAACAGCCCATACAATTCTGAAAGCTGACTGAGACTCCAGTTTTTTCATAATTTAGAAGCCCATCCATATTATTTTCTACAGCAGGGATCCTAAATCTAATCTTTCATATCAAAGCCCCCAGTTTTCAGCTTCTCAGTTGTGAGCCTTTTACAGCCTTTGCTTTGGTCCCAAACAGTAGATAATCTTTTAGATAACACTTGATTGCATCATCTTGGGCTTTGTTGGGTACCGTTTTCGCATCACAACTAAAAAAAAAAAAAAAGAGTCAGCAACTTTGTAGCTTAACACCTACGATAAAATATAAGCTGTTACACTAAAAATTTAACTTTTTGCCATCATGAGAAACACTTCTACAAATCTTAAGAGTGTTTTTTTTCATGATATAAAGTAGATAAGCTAAATATCTTTTTACTCTTTAATTCACACACAAACCAGCCTCACACATTTGACACTATATGAATGAAAATGCATTTATTTGGCTATTTTGCGATTGCAAGTCCACTAATGTAATCAAACTGCAATGGAAAATCCAGTGAAAGTAAAAAGCTCATGGTTAGAGAATATTCCCTCAGACTGACCGAGTGGTAATGCACTGGTCACAAGACCATTTCTTCTCTTAAACATTTTGCACCATGTAAATCAAGAAATCAAAAAAAAAGTCACAATAGAGCGAACACATGCCGATGTGTTGAGTTGATCCGTGTTACTTTTTCCCCTCGACCAGAATGATGTGATACCCAAACTTTGTCTTGACAGGAGGGTCTGTGTACACAGGTTTATCCATGGTACTGATAGGTAGTGCGAATGCTGCCTCCTGGAAAGGTCCAACCATTGATCCCCGCGTCATCCACCCTAGATCACCCTGGGTGAGAGACATGATGGAAAAAGCTTGCATCTTAAAGATTCCAACAACTCAAATATCAATGTGGTGTCACCACATAACTTAGGTTAATGAACTTTTGTGGGTGTTCAGCTGTGAATAAAGACAGGATGTCCACAAAGAATTTTATGTTCATCAGTCTGGACTGCATCATGTGACATGAGCATAGGTTAAAGCACATGGTTCATAATAACTGGGCTAATCGGAAGAATAAGAGGAAAGGCAGTCAGTAAAAAAGCTAACAGAGAACAATCGATTGCATGTGCTTACTCCTTGTCTAGCTTTATCTTCGCTGTATTGTGACGCTACTTCACTGAAACGGACTCCGGCCTTCAGTTTCTCCATTGCTTCCATGCATTTTCCATGTTTTTCACAAAGGATGTGCCGAACCTGAAAAGCACAGAAATGCAAGACAAATAAACAACTTTAACCATTTAATGTAGACTGTAAACTAGTCCATGCTTTTGTTACTTCAAGACTAGACTATTGCAGTTCCTTATTGATGGGCTGTCCCAAATATGCCCTGAAAAGTCTCCAACTGATCCAAAATGCTGCAGCCAGGGTTCTGA
>JBBBVU010000007.1:27085983-27109756 GCA_037177055.1 Atherinosoma microstoma
AATGAATGAATGAATGAATGAATGAATGAATGAATGAATGAATGAATGAATGAATGAACGAATGAATGAATGAATGGTGCAAAAACATGCAAATTAAAAAACAATGTGAACTTATGTTTGATACCAGAAATAGGCAATTTTATATTTTGTTTTAAAAATAGCTCCAAAAGTCTTTGCTGGAGATCACCCTGGAAATATTTTGACCTTTCATGTCTGTCCTTCCCAGCAAGCCCCTTTATTCCTATTTCTCATTTTCTCTTGCTCTTCATTTTTCTTTTTTTTCTTTTTATTACAACCCTTTTGTACTCTTCCCTCACCCTCACCCTGTTTACTGTTAGGGCTGTGGGCCGCTGGCAGTGCTGTGCTGCCATTCGTCACTCCAAGTGGCTCCAGTGGAAAGGACAGGCCCTCTGACCTCACCACTGGGAAAGAGGCGAGGGAACAAGGGGGAAGGAAGCATCACAGATGACTCTTCAATGTGGGGACAAGAGGAGAGGAGAGGAAAATAATAATCAAATGGAGGAGTACAACAACCAGAGGCTTCTTAATTCTTCTAAGTAAATTTATTTGCTTTCTAGGAAATATGTGATACACTCCAAATAATTCAAATGAGAATTTTGGAGATAACAGTGAGCTTTAATAGTGTTTGAAGACTGACTGTCTTAGTTGGGCTGCTATATTAACATGAACTGTTGCTAATTGAGCAATTAGGTTGCATCATCTTTAGCTAACCACAGTTGTGGATTTTTCAACTGGATGTTGCTCTTTAAAAACATTTTGATGCAGTTTCTCTCTCTCAGAGCAAATTGACGGGTGCACACCGACCCTTGTACAGGAGAATTCCACTCTTGCAATGAAATGTTAAAAAATGAGGTTCTGCCACATTTCACACTGATGTTTGGGTCCTTGTTGGCAGAGACACAAGAAATCTGTGGATAGGATTTGTAAATGTGCATCACATAGTTGAAAATGCCCTAGATATATGTGTATGCCCCTTTAAGACCCATAACAGTCGCCTGGGTATTAGACTGTATGATTGGCCTAGGTGTATTCTGAGTAGCCAGTAATAGTCCCCATGTACATTCAATGTGGCCCGAGAGCTTGCTAGAGTGTGGACACTGTCCTTCCTCTGTCAGTTCCATTTGGTGTGAGTGTAAGTCTGAAACCAAGTAAGTTCTCCAGGCATTTGTTGTAAGGAAATGTATATATCTAAGAAATATTTGTCAAAGTTGTATATATTTTTATGACTTTGACTTGAGTAATCTTGCATATTAAGCACAATGCCGTTACTTAAGATAAATGCTTGTTACTACAACTGTTCATGTTTATTGGTGATAATGTTTATATTATTTGTTTAATTTAATTAGATTTATGTACAAAAAGTCCAAAGTTCATGGTCATGTAGTGCCCCCTGTTAGACTCCAGAGACATAGCAGTGTCTATTCTGGGATTGTCATTTTTGATACTTTATTGATTTGTATTTGTTGTTTTCTTTATTGTCGACCACACTCAGGTACAACTTCAGTTCATCAAAGAGTTGAATATTGCTTCTTTCATTCTTTACCGCATCCCCGTGGAAGCTGTAAATGCTGGAACCTCATATGTACAGAGACATCAGAACACACACACTTCATGTAAAAGATCATGCCTTTTAGTAGAAGGTAAAGATGTTTGCATCTCTGCCTCTACAGCATCTTTGTTAGGATTTGAAAAGTGCTTTTCAATTTATGTCCTGATCCAACCTTCATGCAGCACCTTGCAGGGTCCAGCATGTTGCTGCCGCTTGGGAACAATCTCAAAAGCACGGTAAACAATTTGAGGTATACGCTCGATCTGCTTCCTTTGGTGCAGTTGTTGATCCTGCTGTGAGAAAGACAAACCTTCATGGCCGAGTGAAACTAATTGTTAAAAATAATTCAAACTATCCAGTTGCAGCTGTTGCATGTGCAACCAGTCAGTCCAACTTCGGCATAGCATCATAAACAAAGTAGGGCAGCTTGTTGCTATGACTGCAGATTTGTAACATTGCAGTATAGATAGGCCAACTGCAGGGGTTATCGTGCAACTGCCACAGTCACAATGTTGTTGGCAGTTGTTGACAGCGGGAGCTGGCCTCATATCTTTCAACAAAGAAGGAAAATAAGAAGCCTTTGTTCCTTGTAACTTGTTGACAATACACACTAAAAAGCTTTGAATATAAAAAGAAAAAAAAGCAAGCCACGTAAGAGGAAGCATCAATCTTAAGGTGACATGAGCCACTATGAGCCCATCGATATAAAGCCTTCAATTTCTCTAACTGGCAGGATGCACACAATTCTATCAAAGATATTTGATGTTTTCAGTATCATACAGAACATTGTCTTGCAGCATGCTGTCTAAAACTCTGCCTGGGAAAATATTTTGACCTGATCCAGTTAGGTGACTGCTTGGGCACTAAGTGGGCACAGTAGAGGGCGCCAATATCTGCCCTACTAAGAACTATGTTATAGTGACCCACATCTGTTTATTCTAAGATTCTTGTCATTGAGGTGATGAAATCATATCTGCAGATAAGCAAGAAAAGAAATAGAAAAAAGGATCATTACATCTGCAGTTTGTTGTTCGGTTCACGTTTCTGCAAATGAATCAAAACAAAGAATGAAGTAAAATTTCTCATAAACCAATTCAGTCTTGCTGCATCATACTGTGTCGTAGATTTACCTTCATTGGAAATGGTCTGAAAACAGAGTCAGGTTGACCTTTTGTTAAATTAGACCTCATCAAATCTGTCACAGACGTATTGGTTACCTAACTGTTTATATCACTCTCATTTCTAGTCCATCACAAACTGTCAGTGAAACAAGGTAGCAAATCATCACTGAACCATGTCAAATGATTAATAAGCTATGACAGTGAACGCTGATCAAATTATACGATGAATAATAAGCTGGGTGCAAATGAGGTTGGCGGATGAATAGTCTTCTCAACGGGGGTGATGTCCATTCCAGCCGCGCTCTGCAGCTTAGCTGGAGAGACGTGCTGTCTGGCAGAGACGGCTCTCAGCAGAGAACATGCTATAATGATGCAAGTGTTAATGTTCATGCTGGTAGGATGGCCCATAGGTGAATTGCGACTATGTTAATTCTTATCAGCTAGCTTGTGGGGAAGAAGAAACGTGTCTCTTCTCTTTAAGAGTACAACATCAGCAGCAGGAAGTGACAGAGACAGAAAGTCAAAGTGATTTCTGACAACAACGCAAAGAAAGTGGGAAGCTGTGCTTTCTTCTTCATGAACTTAGAAAATGTGATGGGTGCTATCTACATGGCTTGAGCATGCAAGTAAACACTGCTGACTGTGACAGGACCAGGGCTGATGATTATACAAGTTGAAGCATGTCAGTGCAGAATTCATGCTCTTTGCAAATGCTAAACTGTTACATCTTATAGTTTTGTCCACACTTGTGTTTCCATCCCTTCTAAAGATCTGCTCAGTCATTTGCTAACATTGAATGAAAATGACAAAGACAGCATGTGACATGTGGTCCTTTGCCCAAGGCTGTTTGGAAAACACTATACATCGCGTCTTGCACATCTTGCGGTAATGTGTTCTTACAGAAAGTTTCATTCTTAAGGGCAATAATAACATGAGAAGGTAATTCATGTGATTTTCATGAACAAAATTAAAACGTCTGAGGTTTAAAAACACTCAACCTTTAATAAGCATCTTCTTTCTGAGCAAAGTATAGTCAAATATAGTTTTACGTAATGGGGTCTATCCACATTTGTCCTTTTTTGCAAATATTTTTCTGCATTTTTTTTTTGAATGACAAAGATCTCCCGTTTCAATATTATATACTGTATTATGGTAGATAATTTTGTTTAACTATGCAGTGTGTTTGCACAAGGGACTAATTTTAAGGAACATTCCACAAATCTTCCAAATTATTTTCTGTTTAATCATCACAAGAAGTCCTGCTTTGTAAACAAGGTTGTATAATGGCTTTTGAGCCTGCAAGTTTTTATACACATACAGACATTTCCAAAGGCTAAGGGGGTTTTACTTGTTTTGGCCTATGATTTAGGTGTACAATTTTTGGCCTCCAAATATATGTGAACATGCTCTCATGGAAAAATCTTGAAAAGTATAATGGTGTTTGTTTTTTTTTGATGGTGAAACATGGTCTGCTCAAATGAAGTGCTGCAATCAATGAAACTGTGCCAGCGGAAATAAAGGACAGCATGTCTGTCATGATGGAAACAATCATTTTTCAGGTTATGTTGGACACATGCCTTTCCTGCTTTGGTAGGTTTTAGGATGATCTAGGGTTTTGGACATCAATTTTAAATGAAAAATGCTCTACTTTGTGGGAAGTGGGAAATGTCTGCCCTTTCCACTAAAGGAACATGACCTCGTGTCAACCTAGTCACCAAGAAAATAAGCTTGTCGCAATTTTAGCACAGTCCCTTCTCCAAGTATTATGCTTTAAAAAAGTATTCACCCCTTTTTGCATTTTACTATTTCTTTTTTTTTTTTTTTTATCACAACCTGTGATTTAAATGGACATGATTTTGAATTATTTGTAATCCTCTTAATCAAAATAGGGTGAAACAAAATGAGAAGGAATTCCTGCCAAGAAATTCACTGCACCTCACAGACCAGGCAAGGGCATTAAGAGAGGTTACGAGGAGGCTAAATATAACCCTGCAGGAGATGTTAAACTCCACTACAGCGACTGTAGAATCACATCAAAGCACTTTAACATTTATTTTTCAAAAAGCTGAACTTTATGGTACAGTGACCAGGAACAAAGCCATTTCTTAAAGAGAAAACCAAACAAAAAACAAGAAAGCATCTAGAAGACTCAGCAAACATGTAGAAGAAGGTTATTCAGTCAGAGTTGATAGAACAAAAGTTTTCAACCACCCAGAAAAAAAATAATGCCCAACGCTTCTGAGATGGAGGACGGCATCCCCAAAGTGAAGCACAGTTATGATGGCATTATGCTGTGATGACGTTTGTCATCAGTGAGGAATGATGTGTGGTGCTGAAATCAAGCAAATTATTCAGGAAAACATGTTTTGGTCTTCCACAGAATTAAAACTGGGAGCCTCATCTCATAAGATATACTCATTTAAAGAATTCAGTCACTGTGGTCATACTCTTTTCAGTATGACCACAACCCCCAGCATGGTTTAAAGGGGCAATAAGCAAAAATTCATCATTTCTATATTGAAGGAATCAAAAAATTGCTATGTGAAGAACTGGAGGTGTAATTTAATCTGGAGTATAGCATGATGTCACACACCATCTCTGTGTGGTGTGTGTTGATCTCCAGCCTTGTGTCTACCAGCCGGTCCGGCCACGCATTCATGAATGTTCATGAATGAGGGCTCCCTCCTCTCAGAGCCCTCGGTCCTCCCTACTTATAAAAGGCGACTACCAATTACTAATGGCAGCGGGTATTTTTGAAGCAAAATGGCAGAGAGCAGAACAAAACGTTAACATGAAGATGACCAGAATCCGATATTTCTTCTTAAAAATCAACAGTCACTGGCAAACAAGTTGCCGGATAAACAAAAGGACATGACTGGGATTAAAATTGGCCTTGTACTTCCAAAGTGGAGATCACTGCGAGAACTAAAGTGGCTAAAGAGCTAGCTGCTCTTCTCCTGGACAGGCAAGTAACAACATCAAGCCAACCCTGCTTCTAACACTGTGATGTTATACACAGGCCTACTCCAATACATTGGTCTTAAGCAAGTAACATCTGCATCTTGTTGTATATCTATTCCAACTAGTTAACAGATGTACAACTATTTTGGCTTCATTATAGAAATACATCTACCCTGAAAGCAGAACTTGGGCTGCTTGCTCAAGCTGGGCTGAAGAACTAGATTAATTCTGTGAAGAGCCAAGTTTATGTTGTAGGGTGCTGCACACCAGGTCAGAAAATCAGATCAATGTTTGGTGGATTGAAGGTGCAAGCTCCACACTGGACTAACACACACTACATGTAACACATTGTGGAATAACTGCAGAGTCCATTTCACATCATGAAAGTTAAAGGACTTTCATGAAGACAGCCAAAGTTAGGATTCCATTAGCTGGGGGACACTTATAGATTTATTTTGTGCTCAACAAGCGCGCTCTCAATAGCTGTTAAAAATCTTCACCTTAATGGACACATTGCTGCAACAGTTTATGATTTTTCCTTTATTTTGGTCTGTATAGTTTCACATCTGCTGACACCTGACAAGTGCATCACAGCAGAATACTACTAAACTCCAAGATGCACAATTTAGCAATATTGACAACTTAGTCCAGAGCTGATATGTTCCAGAAACATTTAGTATTTGGAGTACATGGTTGTGATTATACATTTCCTTTTGGTTTAGTTAAAAACGCATTACGTAACGTGGGTTCTGGGCTCGATTGATGGTACAGTGACATCTATTGTGTGCATTTCTGGAGCTGTTGCGGTCCAGCAGCGTACCGAAGCTGAGACATCACACTATACAATATTTTCTTCTTATACGCCACGTGATGTTGCAGCCGAGTTTTGCTTTAGCATCGCGTCGCATGCTAGCAGGCTACTGTTTTGAATGCTCACCGAGACTGATTCAGCAAAGAAATTCCAGAGGACATTATTGGAGGAAGAAAGGAAAAGAAAGAGCGAAAAGGACAGAGCAAGAGATAAGACAAGAATCAAGATAAGACCGTCTTTTACTGGCTCGAGAAAGCTCACAGTAGCTACAGGTAGGATGCAAGACGGGTGCCGAATTAGCTGTCGATAGGGGGTCACTGAGAAAACCTGCAAAAGTTTTGTAGTGCGTCTTTAAAATAAACTCTGCTGCTTGTCCCATAGTTTATACTTGGGATCTGCTTGAGGAGCTTTACTTTAATGTTAAAAAATTACACACAATTTCTCCAATAAATGTTACTGTAGGTTATAGTAGAAGAACTGCCTAAAAAGCCTCACATGTTTCTTTAAGGCTATTCATCTTAAAAGCACATTTTTCGCAGTTTTAAAGAAAAGAATAAACAAGACATTTCAGACATTTTGATCCTCTATAGAGAATAAATCCATTTAGAATGGATTTTGTAACTGCAAACACACAAAAAAGCCGTAAATACACACAGAAAAGCAAAGGAGAAAACCCAAAGAGCAAAATATGACCTCTCTAAGTAAACAGGTCAGTTTTGTTCCATAATAAATTACAGTGAGCAAGTAAGCAAGCTTCACTGACACCGAGTTACTTACAGAGAGTTCATTACTAAACCAAAACACAAGTAATAATAACTTCATATGGACAATTTTATTCCTTACTTTTTGTATTGTTTATACATTTCTGTCTTTTATACATTTCTAAAAAAAAAAAAAGCATGATGTAATACTGTTAAAATAAACTGATCAGAAAGTGTCTGACAGAAGAACAGAGAGTTCAGGGAAAATAAACACAAACAGTAATCATTGGTGGCGATACCCAGGAGGGTATAAATGCCTGGTAAATTTCTGTGGCTCTGCTCTGTGCAGCTGAAAAGGGGATTAACGGAGCTGGAGCAAAGTACAGAAGAGCACTCAACAACAGACGTCCCACTCAAGCAATGGCACAGTGTCAAGCTGAACAAATATCCCCAACAGAGAGACAGAAAAAGGAGGGAGGAGAGGGGAGCAAGATAAGGATGATGGGATGGGGGGAAAAAAGGTCTGGTTAAGAGTTTAGGAACAAAATGAAAGCAGATTGTAACAATAGAAAAAAAGCTTTCAAGTTGTTGCGGTTTATTTGCTCTTTGCAGGAAGGAACACTTAATCTTTTGAGAGGCAATAAGATGTTTGTTTTTTATTGTCCATATTAATTCTGTAATTTGAATTTATTGAGACTTAATGCTGCTTACACATCTAGGTATCAAGAGGTTTTGTTTTAGAAGGGGTGCAACTTTGCTAAATTTCCCACAAATCTTTAATAATACAGGGGTGCATGAGGTAAATAAAGAGAAGAGATTAGGTTTAATTTCTGCAGCATTGTTTTCAGATTTAACTGGAGGATCAGTCAAGCTTAAAATTCAAAAGTGAATGAAAACAATAATGATAAGTGGGACTGAGACTGCAAAGGATTAATGATTATCTTATTTAACACATGACAGAGTACTTCTAATTTTACTGCAGCATAGTTTCTTTAACCATTTGTTTTGAGTTGGAAAATACAGATTTCCTTCATCTTCATTTGGCAGAAGTTTGCATCAGCATTGCATCATTAGAACTGGACATATACAATTCTGTTTGAGAAGACAGAGAGTGAGAGTTGTAAAAAATCTAAATTAATCCATAGTTAATCTGTGATATAAAAAACTAATCATTATTTCAGTACTGATAAAGGTTAGAAAAGAGGAAAAAAAGATGACCAATAAGGAAAACCAGGAAAACACCACCTCACTCAGACAATCCAGGAGCAAAAATATGTGTCATGGTACTGGTAGGGCATTTCTTCTCTCTGTTCTTTTAAACTTCATAATAGGAAAGAAGTCAGCAAACAGAATTTGGTCTATTTTAAGAGGAGACTTGTCAAACAGGACCACAGCAGGAGCCTCTTATACCCTCTGGAAAGTTCAGATGGGACCACAAGAGCAGGCATAAATAAGCTCATGGGCACACACATATTTGACAAGCAGAGACACAGCTGGGAGACCATGGCATTTCAAATCCTTCATCTGGTCATGGTCAGAGAGCCAAAAATGTTATCACTAACATTTCAGTTTAATTGAGTATTACACCAATAGTCTAACCAACTGAAAGATCAGGCCTTCCTCTCACCTTCAGATCACCATCAACAAACCAGGAGAGACAACCCGTTCAAGCATCTGTTTACTTGTTGTATACTGTATTGAGCAATTAACAATGCAAACCTAAATCGGAAAAAAATGGCAGTTTAAACCCAGGACGTCTTAAAAAACTGTTGCATTCATGAGCCTTTGAGCAGCATGGATGACCTAAAGATCTCCAGTTTGTCGACAAATGTGTGAAAAGATAAATAAACTATCTGAAAAATAAGTTCCAAAAAGAAAGATGGAGAGAGATTAGCATATTTCTTTCTGCAGTTTATCATATCATCAAACAATTCAAGGCGTCTGTGCATCAAGAGCGGAGGTGCAAGCCTAAGCTTCCACTCAGTCTCTTCCGCATCTGACCTCGAGTTCCTCCTATGATTTATTCAACTTCAGCAATATTAAATGTGCAATCATCTCGAGGTTTAGTTTCAAGTTAAACATGAGAAAGAGCAGCTCTGAGAAGCACACTTTAAACTAATCTGGAAACCCATTGGCTTTAGTCTAATGACTTTGTTTCTGGGGCAACAACCAATATCTATGGGCTTCCAGGAAAAGACAGCAGGTATCTGGATAACAGACATCCAGGCCAAGCTTTCTGTTCTGTGCAGTAGTTACAGTTATAAATGCAAATACATTTAAATATGTATAAGCAAATAAAAAGCTAAATCATCATCAAGTGGAAGCAGATGGTGTCAACAGTAGCTATATGTACATGGACAAACATCTTCCGATTGAAATCAATATGGTCAGGGATTCTAGCTGACATGTTTACATGGATGCTGGATAAAGTGATCCATCACTTGTGCGTTTGCATAATGGAGAGATTTAATACGAATGGAACACTTGTGGCATGCACATTGTGAAGTAATTCAGAAGAAGATGAAAAAGATTTTAATCAAATATCTGCGCGAACGTCGTCAGGCTCAATAATCCTTAACTATGTCAGTTTCCAACAAATCCACCACAGTCTTCACTGTTTTGATGCCCCTATTTCTCAACTTTTTTCTTGAAACTCATCACGTCTCCGAACCATCGGCTCAAGCATGCACAGAAAGAACATACGCCACAGAATTGATCCGAATGAGTAGATACGTGGTTATTTTTTTCCTCTTGATAAGATCATGAAAAGGTTTAAACCACTCCTCTTAATCGGATTGAAAATTAATTCCAATCGAGGCTGATCAGATAAGCTGAAGAGTTTACATGATGCATTTTTATTATGATTGGAGGGTTCGACCTGATCAATGGAAACACAGCTAGTGTCCCCTTGTTTCCACACATGTTTACCTGCCTGCTAAAATGTGACTGGTTGGTACCACCCAGACCTCAACAACTCTAAGGAAACCAGTCTTCTTGTTACCAAAAATCTTGCTCAGATTCATATTAAATAACTTTATATATAGGCTGTCTTTGCAAAATCAGGGGTGTTGTTCATGAGCGTATCTCAGCCAACAGCACTGAGATATTTTAGTCAGGACCAAAAATGGTAAACTCGTCACAGACCCAAGCAATATTTAGGATCCAAACTGCTAATGTGGCTGAAAGGGTATTAAAGTAAAAACTGATTCTATGTGTACACAACATACGAGCACTGAAAAGACAGACTGGCGGAGAGGAAGTGAACATGGACGGTTTTTCTGAGGACCGTGTTAATCCTCTTTAATTGTCCCAAATGGAAGTCTGCTCTCTTGCTTTGACCACCTACTGTTTATCAATAATTCAATATGTGACCCTAGGGGTGCGCCAGGCGTGCTTTGCTGCATTACATGCCTCACAAAAAACGATCACTTGGGAAAAGATTTGCCAGTATTAAATCTTGTAAATGTCAATGTTTTTATGAGAAAACAAAAAAAAAATAGAAATAAACACAAGCCTCTCAAAATCCTTTCATGACGCTCTAGGCTCAAATCATGGATGATGTGGGGGCAAAATTATGTCCTTAAGCCACAATCTTAAGCCTGCTAACTTCAAGTAAAACCCATTACATCACAGATAAAACAGACAGGCTAACTTCTTCATGCCATGACGGAATGTTCTAGATCAGTGGTTCCTAACCTTTTTTCCTTGGTGACCCCTTTCACACAAATTCCAAAAAGCCAGGGATCCCCTGCCCCACCCTGCTGAAACCATGCTTGATTTCATGCTTTCAAAAGTGAGATTTTCCTCATAAATACTTGAGTCCTGTCCTTAGATGAAGCCAAAGTTAAATTAATAACACATAGCCTTACTTTTTTTTTCTTAAAATAGGTACAACGTGTGGACAGTAATCACATTAGCTCTGAATTTCCAAGCCTTGGGGGACCCCTTGGAGGGTCCCGGACCCCAGGTTGGGAACCACTGTTCTAGATTACATCTTAAAATCTTTTGAAAAAGGCATGTGTTAGGGAAATTTACATTCTGATCATGTCATGTACAATTACCTTCATTTTAAAACAATGATTCATATTAATGATAAGGTTAAGTTTGGTCTGAGAGTCAGATAGCTGCACTCATAATATGTTTATGAAGATTCTGCAGAACCCAGTCTGACTCCAAGAGAATTTTAGTTTAGGCTATAATCCGATTCCATCTGCAGTCTTATTGAGGTGAGAGGTAGTTTTGACTACTTTAAACTGTTGCATGCACTGTTTATGTCTGCAGACTCTTGTACTCTGGAACCTGTTTTCCTGCTGCAGCATAATAATTGACATGAAAGACAACTGGAGCTTTAAGGATTTATTTCCGAAGAATTTCCACAACGCCTGACTTCAGTTTTCTACCAAGAATTGTGTTGCTTTTGAAGAAGGGCTTTACAAAGAAGATGGATAATTCATAACATATTAACTAAGATGACAAGGTTGATGGAGTTAACGATTTCAAATGCAAAGCAGAGACAAGAGAGATGGCATCACATTCCCTCAACAGCTTCAAACCAAAGTAGAACCAGACAGCCAAGCAAAGCAAAATGTCACAGAACAACACAGTGGCCCCCATTTGTGCTATTAAATCTGAGGGAACCAATCTTTGTGTTTGTGTGTATCTGAGTGCATATCTCATGTCAGTAGTATGTTATTAAAATACCAGAAAGAGTTGGGTGACTAGGTCTCTTTCAGTGGAAAAGAAGCCCCGAGGGAGATTAATGAGTCACAGGATCTCAGGAGACGGAGCGGACACACAGATCTGTAAGGAGACACGGACAATGGTGAAGACTACAGATGGCACTGCTCTGAATAGGATAGGACACGGGATATGAAGCTCCCACAGGGCAACGTATGGATGTCACCGCTGGAAGCTAATTCAGTTTTCATTCATGTGTCCAATCTGAAGAGTCCCTTAAGAAAACAGATTCTTAAAAATTGGATATTTTGAAGGCTTGTGAACTAAATGGGGACAAAGGGAGGATGTACTCCATGTGCTAAAGATAAAGTATTATAAATGGTAACAAATATGCAACTTTATTTTGCGCTTTCATGTTAATAACAGCAGTATTAACTCCAGATGTGTTCATGTCAGTCCTTCAAAGGGACATCAGGACTCCAGCGGAGGCACACATGCATGTCAGTGCAAACAACACCAAGCTGTTGCTTTGCAGGGGGCTAGAATAATTTTCCTACAATAACACTCTGGGATCAAATAAATACACAGTGGTTTGGACAAAAAGATAAAGAGACAGAAGGGAAACACTGAGAGAAAAAAAATGGATGGAAAAATGCATGTTTAAAACTTTAAAACATCAATACAAATACAAAAGAAAAAAAAATATCCTGGAGTGTGTTGTTCTAATTTCTGCTATGATCTCTGTGTTCAGTGCCCCAGATCTTTGTGGAAAAAAAGAAAAAAAAAACATTGTGACAGAGAGGGAAGCTTTCTATCGCACAACCTCAAAGCCAAAGCTTTTAGGTGTGTCTTTATGTTTAAATGGGTCAGGTTGTTTGGCCAACCGGCTTGAGGGAAATGTCTCTTGAAAACCAACTGAAAGAACTAAACAAAAGAAAGAAACTGCTAGAGGTGGGATTACTCAAGGTCTGCGTGTGTGTGTGCATGTGTGTGTGTGTGTGTGCATGTGTGTGTGTGTGTGTGAGCATGCGCGTTTCAGTAAAGATCAAATTCCCCTGGTGAGGAATCTGTGAACTTGTTACTGTATCGAAGTCAAAACTTGTTCTCTGATGCTTTCATAATGAGCATACAAATGAACTATAACAGCAAAGGAATGAAGCTCGACTTTGTGTGTCTAATTAGATCAAGACTGCTGACACCTTTTTGTACCTTTCACGTACTAAACACGTAAGGCCTTTTTAATGATGCTGAGACGGATGGACGGAGAAAAGAAAAAAAGGAGTTCAGAAATGCAGAACCTGAAAATTTACAGCAAAGATGGAGGACAACGCAGGGACTGTGCAGGGAAACACACCTGCTTTGCAGCTTTGAAGACAAGATGAAAGCACTTCCTCTTTCTTATTATAGCACTTTGAACAACGTGTCAATGTATGGCGGCTTTCAGCATGCTGCAACCCAGGAAAATATGTTCAAGTTGACAAAAACAAAAAAAAAGGAAAACTCCACTTATGAACAAATATTTGACACTGGTGTTGCACAGAAAATGATGCACACGGAGAAAACGTGTCACCATCGTCTGATCGATGGAGCAAAGTCGACTACATTAGCTTTAGGATTTATTATAACAACAAACGTGACCTCACCGTGTCCGTCGCCTCTGTTTGAGCTAAAATACTGCTTGAAGTTTGTATTGTTTTAGACATAGTTGTACTTTGCTTCTACAGTATGTCTTCTAGATACTGCATGCATATAGTATACACCAAACCTGAACAGTAAAAGAAAAATCTTCTCCCCCATCCCTGTTTAGTTTGTCACATCTCACATTACTGCCTCCCTTTGGGAGAAGTGCGGTGGTTCTTTTTGGTTGTCGTTTCTTTAACTGGTGTGATATGAAGCACATAGTGTATCTGAGTTAAGATGCGTGCAGTTGGATGCTGAAAGGTTGATCTGAATCTCAGTTTCTGCCTAACAGGCTGGGACAGGAGAGGAGATGGGCAGCGAGAAATCCCACAGTGGATTTTCCCTTTTCTCGGCACAGTGGCTCAGACCGCTTTCTTCAGCCTTGAACTGATTTTAACAGAATAAATAAATTCAGAAACCATGTCCTGTCATGTTGAATGACACGACCGCCTGGTAGAATTAAACATTTCCTTATTTCAGTGGATATCTTCATCTATTTCACTTGTTCTCAATCTGATTATACATAATTAACAATAAGAGCAGCTATGATGCATCATTGATTTCAAACATGCGTGTATAAGAATCTCACAGCTTATTTTACTCCAATACTGAACTCTAGAAATCCCTGATTCCCCTAGCTTAAGCCTACCAATGGCACAAAAAAATATCTAAAAGTATCTTTTATTCCCCAGGTTGCTCATAATGAATTTAACAGACATTACCTAAGAATTGGAGACTTGCCAGTTAACCAGCATGTAAACTCTTTCTAAGATGTTATGGTCTCCACTTAAGTATTGCAATCAATGCCTTTTAAATACCAAGAACTACAACACAACTGGTTTCTAAACAGCAACAGATAGGAAGCTGCTACACCTAGTGGATTTTAGTGACAACTGCAAGAATCTTTCAGTCCTTCACGGACCTTATCATGACACACTAATCTATTTATAAATTGTTTGTATTTCTTAATTAGATAATAAGAGTTCATTTTCAGAACATAATGGCAAAAATAAATGCAAAAAGAAGCGAGATGTTTTATTTGAATTCTCAAAAGTTATTGGTTGTGGATGCACATACTCCTTATAATCCATACTGCATGGTCTTCAGGAAACTGTCTTCTAATATAAGCGCTCTAGAAATAAAGCACAAAATCTAAAACCATGGCTCACTGAGTAATAATATCCTCTTTTACCCAATGGACTCCACTTATTATCTGTCCTGCCACTGCAACTCAGCTTAAAAAGACTGTCAAAGCAAATATCGTAAGGATATAACTTACTTCAAACTGCTGGAATTTCGTCATTTTAACTTAAGAAAGTAGTTTGCATGCAAAGAGGAGAGCAGATTGTGTCCTCTTTGTCCTTGAGTTCAAAGGAAATCTCTCTTCTGTCAGCATGAAGAGGAAGAATGATTGCTGCAGCCAAAAGCTGTTTCCATGTACATTACACGCATGTGAGTACTGATTAAGATAGAGTTGAAAAATGGGAATTTATCCTTTAAGCCTGTATGAGCTCCGTTGGACCCCTTTGCCCTTTCAGCTAACGACATTATAAAACTTGCTTTAGCGAAACTCTCATTGACTATTCAGCCAGAGAAACTCAGATTAGCTCAGTCAGAATTCAACCTCTCAAGACACGCTTTCTCAACAACAGTCATTATTTTTCAAACGTGCGCATCACTGCAAATCACTTAAAATGTTTAGGATTATGATTATTCACTTTTTCCTTTCTCAGATTTTATTTTGTCACTGAAACATCTGAAACATATTGGCCAATCGAAGCCATTAAGGGCCTTACTACAAGCATAATGCCAGGTTTAACTTCCAACCGGAGAAAGCAAATGGACTGTGAAATATGTGCTAATGGTAACAAGCTTGTTCCAAGTTTACATAAGGAAAGAGACCATACAATACCCTGTTCTGTTATCACTAAGTCTGCACATATAATTTCACAGAAGTTTCGGAGCCAGAATTCTGGGACGGGCACAATTAACCCAGTGACTGCGAGGACACAGCCTGGTCTGACGCAGCGTTGCAAAGTTCACAGAGCGAAATTGAATTATTCTTCAATACAAATTCTTAGAAAAGCGCCCAAAAGTCTAAATCTCCACAATATCAAGAGCAATGTGAAAACATGCTTACAATTAAAGCTTGTAGAGAAGTGCTATTTACAGAAAACCCCAAATTTGGAAAAAATGAGTGTTTGAAAGTACAACTCTTCTTCACTCGGGCCACCCAGCTGAATGCCCAGCTCGTTTCCCACAGACCATGAGATCAGCAAACAGTCATACAGCACTATACCATGCTCTTAAGCTTCAGTGTAAAGCTCTAAAGCTGATTGGTAAGTGAGCAGCTCAGTGGTTAGACTAATGGTCTGTCACGCACAGCTTCCTTACATCAAAGGCTCCTTGGGTAATACGCGTGGAAATTCAATGTAAAGTTTCACACGGATGGCCGTGGCAATAAAAGGATGAAGCCAACTGTGTCGTTATTTTCCTCCATGTTGCTACGACAGGGTTCGTTCAATAAGTGAAAGAGAAACGACTCATTCGGCGTGATATCGATCACTCGAGACTGCAACATAGATGCCATCTAACCAGCTCACATTGACTAAAAAAAAGAAATTATTTCTTTATAAATTTGTTGGACTCAACATACTGTGAACTCGTGGTTTAGCCATTTCCTGACCAGAAGTGACAGATAAAGTGGCCAATTTGTGATGCAGTGAGCAGAGCTGTCACTTCTATACTGGATGGAACTAAACCATTTATGACCAAGAGTTAAAAATCCATGATGTTGTAGTGGTACTCCTCACAGAAGACATTTCTATTTGTAACTGCAAGTAGAAACACATTATTAAATGATAGAAATGAATGTTGCACAACTGCGGCTGACTAGGAAACTAGAACAGAACAGAGATATTATTAAATATTTGGAGCTCTTACGTGGGGACGACGGTGCTGTCAGAGGAGGGGAGAGGAGGTTTGATCGCTGCAGAAGTTTTCGGTAAACAAGATTTGTGGAGGAGCGGCGGTTGTAAAAGTGCAAACAACTAGCTGCTCTGAAGATAAACAACATGTAGAATGAGATGAGAACCACAGAGCTGAAGGTGGGGTAAACAAGAGGAAGCAGATGACAGGAGCAGATGGGTTACCAGCTGAAGATCTAAAGATCTGCTAATTATAGAAAAACAAATCAAAGTTGGTGTATTATTACACACGTTCCCATACTGTGTTTACCAGATAACTTATGTGGCTTTATATTGAATGCATGCTACAAACAAACAGAAGAAAGGGGTTTAAGTAAATGTTTCATTTTAATATAATACATATAAAATAATAGCCTTTATAAATGTGGATAAGCATCGGTAAATATATGACTCTAAGAGCTATACCAAATAAATACAGTATGCATCATGTGGGAGTCCTTTTACTTTTGTGGATGTATGCTGGCATTCATCAGTCTACACTGTCATTCTCCAACTACTTCATCATATATTCAAAGCTAACAAGTGAAAAATACACTCAAATTATTCATGAAATACAACAAAAGCAGTGAAAATTATTCAGAAGGCTGCAAAACGCTTATTCTGATAATAAAAAGAGAATATTTGCAAATAGCAAATTAGGAGTGTAGATGCTTTATCTCTGGCCTCCCATAGATGGAGTCTTTTCAAAATTAATGACATTTACAAAAGAAAAACTCTTCTAGCTCAAGACAAGAAAGCACCAGGAAGCTTCAACTCCACAGATCTTCTGAAATAATGTTTTGGGTTTTTTTCATATGGTGCATGGCTTAAAGATCTTTTCAAAACTGTCAGTGTATTGCGGCCCACTCTCAGGACAGGGGAAACAGGCCGTAGCCCAGCTGTGAGGCGTACATGGCCAGGTGTGCAGCAGGGAGGAAGGGGGCGCGGCTGTATGAGCATCCCAGTCTGTACAGCTCAGCCGAACCAGCCTGCAGGTTGACACTTTGTGAAAAGGCAACAGATGAAAAGCCAGGATAGAACACAGCTTTGGAGCCAACGCCGGCAGCTATCTTGAGTTTCTCCACCTCGGCCTCCTGAAGCCTTTTGGCTTTGGCTCGTCGATTTTGAAACCAGATCTTGACCTGGGTCTCAGACAGCGACAGGGAGGAGGAGAACTCGGCCCGCTCGGAGATGGATAGGTACTGCTTCTGATGAAATTTCCTTTCCAGTGCAAGGAGTTGCATTGTGGTGAAGGGAGTGCGAGGCTTGCGGTTGGTTTTGTGCTTCCTCAGGGAGCAAACTGCTGGATTGATCCGACCTAGAGGACAAAGTTGAATGATTTGGTGAAACATTATTTAATATGCTGCATAGCCTGACCAAGTAGCTGACTGCAGACTGAATAATTCTCATTATTAAATGAGTAAACTGTTGCAAACTGAAGCTTTCCCCATTTGTTTTTTTTTTTAAATAAATATTTTACCTTAGGTAATGGCTTTCTTATTGATGACCATCAACTCCAACTATGATGGGCCTATCATTAATTCCTAATTACATTTAGCTATGAATTAACTGGTTAATATTAAACATGCAAACTCCATTTAATTAATCTGCACGACTTAACTATATTATGCCATTACAAAGCAACCTGAAACAATAAGAAAAAGGGTAACCAGAAATAGGCTACGGATTAACTCAAACTGTTAATAAAACACTTGAATTAAAAGTACCTTGACTTTTACTGATTCAGCTGGAGCTATACATGTTATATGTGTGTGTTTTTTCATACTTTTTGGGTTTCGTGGTTTAAAACTGGATCGATCAATCAGTTTATCGGGCAGGATTTGACAGTAAGATCATGAAAGGTTACTTACGCGCTGGTGTTGACATCTTTAATGAGCTGGATACCCTAGACGGACTTCCTCCTTGCTCCAATGGCTCGGATTTAATAGATACTAACGGATGGGAAATCTCATCAAGCCCGTGCGCAGTGTCATCGGTCAAAGCGTAATTTCCCGTCTCTCCCTTAGTTGCTGGTGGCGACGACCTCCTGTCCGACATGAGAGCCTCAACACTGAAGGGCAAATGGGACACCTGCTCTGTGCGCCTCTTTAGCGTCGCTGGTTCCACATCCTTATCGGTGGAAAACTCCTCTCCCGGGTCTCCAGTAGCAGACATGCTGTCTTTTTCTTGGATCCGCTTCTAATGCCAGTCCGGGAGACTCATGCCTCCCTGAGCCCAAGTACAAACACGCAGCCTTCAGTCGGAGTAACTTCTGCTGAGCTGCCACAAAGTTGACAAAAGTTGGTGCTGGGTGGGGGGGGACTCCTGGAAGCTCTCGGGACCTTCAGCCAGATGTGTCCTGATCCCAAATGTAGGAGAAAGACTTGTGATTGGACGGTGTGTTTGGGGCGATGCAATCTGCCACACCCCCACCCAGACAGCCGGTCAGCAACTCAACCCATCGCCCTCATTTAGCAGCAATTACTTTACTTTATTGTTTTAAAGACATGTCGTTGTCTTTGATCATAAACAGAGACTTTATTGTGTCATACTTCTTCCAGCCTGCAAACTGCACATCATTAGTGGAAACTGAAAGCAGACGAGTGTAAACAGGCTTAATTCTGAATGAATGCATGAAAGTTTTGCATAAATTTGAGGGACTAAAACAAAAAAAACTGCTAATAAATAGCATGTAAATCGCCCATCTGCGTAACTTTATCCCATCCTGCAATTAGGCTTTGGCCCGTCGGACAGTCTGCAGCACCAGGATGGAAAGCATCAGAGACATCTGTCTCAAGAGCAGTAGTTCTACTTAACAATATCTGACAAAGCTCCTTAATCAAGCCCTAACTTGCAGAGCCTGACACCCCAGTTGAGGGAGTAATCACAATGGTAATCAATAAGAATCATGCTGCTTTTAAAATTCAGACATCACTATGTAGAAAAACAGGTACTTGGTGCTGTGTGAGAGAGTCAGTTGGAAGATGGATTAGGGTTTTGGGAAGGCCTTAAAATCACTGTCATTACATTGTTATTATTAACACCTTGTAATTAGGCCTGTGGAATCCGGTTCTTTTAAGCAGGATTTAACAGTAATGATGGAAAATTGCTACCTTCCTGGAGTCTATGGCGCCCGCTGCGATTAGTCCCAGTCTCTGCTCTGTTAGTGGAGACAGAGGTGTCTCTCGCTGTGTTTGAAGCTCATACCAGTAGGGCTCTAAAGCATTAGGAAACATCATGAGGGGTACAACTGCAGCCCCTTGCCTTCTTAACGTCTGCCTCGACTAACCCCGGCAAAGTGATAAAGTAATGCAGCTTCCTGAAAACCAGCCGCACAGTGCAGATGTTAGAATCACAAAGATGGAAGAGCACAATGTTTAATGTCATTCTGGGTGAGACGGAGCGTTCAGTGAGCCAAGACCAGACATGCCCAGAAGATGATGCAAGATTAATGTGCTCAGAGCCTCGTTTGCCTCTAAAACCTCAAGTGTGTCTTTGTTTGTCTCATAGGCAGATGTCCCCACAAACAAAGGCCACCTGTGAATGAAACGACTCGAGTGTCTGTCCAGAGGTCTGCGATCAACCCTCAGAGAAAATGTAATTTCTGATCAGCAGGATAACGGTGGAATCAGGGTCTCAACTCCTCAGCATCCAAATAAACAAAGCGCTCACTCTCTTATAATAAGCATGCAAATTGAAGTAAGATTTAATTTCTGTGGGTTTTTTAGTGATCACACAGCAGACACACACACAGGTTGACACAGCAACAAGATGTTTTTCTTCTTGTTTTTTTGACACGTCAACACACATTGAAAATTAATTATTGCAAAACAAGTCTGACAGATGCCGGATCCAAACATGGTGAGTCTGGGCCTCAGCGTACAGCTGCAAGTAAAGACGGGCTGCTTGATTAAAGAACACGCTGCAACTGTGACACTCAACCTCGCCTGAAACACTGCTCCACATCTTCCCCCCCGAATCGAGCTTAAACCCTGACCCACACCCACACAGATCCTTCTGTACTCGACTCTGCTGCCTACTGTGTACATATATCTGGATCTCACAGGGTAAAGTAGGCCACCTTTAAACAAGTAGGCACCAGGTTGTGAAGCATTTGTTATCAGGCAGAAAAGGGTACAACATTCTATCACCTGATTATTAAAATGCATTAAAAAAAAACATTAAAACAACACCAGCTGTGCCATAATTAAACTGAATTGTCACAACAGCTACACATACAGGCAGGAAAACAGAAGCTGTGAAGACAGAAAGTAGACAGTGTTATGTTTGACCTTTTCCAAATATTGGGTGGTATTAAGGGCGAGGCAGAGGCTGGACCACCTTGTCTGGACCAATGTGACCTGGGAATAAACTCAGGGCTACCTTTAGTCCTTTTCACACTGCAGTCATGCCTCACTCATACAAATAAAAGAGTGATTTCTTAGGAGAGAAGAGGAAGGGGGGAAAAATCCCTTTTATGAAAAGAATTATCTTAAAGTGTAACTTAACTTCAGTCTAACAAGCCTTTTAGAGTTAACCTTGCATTCGATCATCTAGATTTAATGATGATCTCAAATTTAACTTGAACTTGTTTATCGTTATTTCATCTTAAATCCTGTACATGCAGGTGTTAAGCACGTGTCATGCATAATACAACTCAAAGTGCTTTACATAAAACATTAAAAGTATTACAGCAAGGTATAAAAAAAGTTCAATAGGAGAATTAAAACTGAACTAAAAAGAATGAAAGTGGTGAAAATAGAGGAATTAAACTAAATGCTGATACTCCTTTTTAGTCTCCTGGGACCAGAACCATTCAGAGCTTTGTACACAAGCAGCATCTGAGAACTTTTTTTTTTTGTCTTTGTGAGGACACGAGCCACATTCTGGATTAGTTGCAGTTGTCTCAGGGATTTTTTTAGAGAGATCTTTAAAAATTCCTTTAAAGTTGTCAAGACAACTGAAAACAATTTCATGAACCATGCCGAGCCATCAAACCTCTTATTCTAGATAAAGTCTGCAGTTTATAAAAGCCTAATTTGGTCACTGCTCTAATACGGCCGTTAAAATTCAACTCCGAGTCCAAAATGTCACCAAGATTTCTGGCTTGATCTGTTGATTTTATCATTCCTGACCAAAGCTGGGCACTAATAGTTGAATGCTCATCGTTGTTTCCAAATATGATTTCAGATTTATCTTTATTTTGCTGGATATGATTCTGTCACAGAATTTATTTCTGGTACTAACAATCATAAAGCTATAGCCTATTGTATGTTGGTTTAAGCAAAAAAGAGAAAAGTGTGGGAAAAAATGGGTGTAGTTATAGAAGAAGAAAAAAACATCCCCTCTGATGTTTTTTTCACTGGTTTAGTGTCGTTAACATTCTGGTGTTCTCATGCTATCCAAAAATATCAAGATGGAAAAAGCAGCATGTGTATTTTTTGGGGGAGAAAACTCAAGAAGCTTCTAAACAAAAAAAATCTTCCCCCTGTAATCTATCAACAGTGCAATTTATCTTCGCAGACTTTCCAGCAGTAAGCAGACCCCAAGACAGAAAACTGTCAAAGCAGAGCAGCAACGAACCAAAAGAGCTAAACTCTCCGGCTCACGCCGAACATCCTGGAAAAGCATTTTGTCCCACCTCCACTAGCTGATGGCAAAAAGTGTAGGAGATGAATGATGACAGCAATGCTGATATGTGCTTCCCCTTTTTGTCTCACAAACACCTGAGGTATCATTAAATGACTCTCTAGAGTCACGAAAGGAGCACTCACAAGTGGACGTTTCCCCCAAATGAAGCTATAATGATGAAAAAAAGAACAAAGAAAGGTGGTCATATTAGTAATCAACTAATCTGATCCAAACACAGGAGGGCTGTGATTATGATTATATGACTCCATATTACTGAGCCTCAGACCTGACCTGAGTTTTAATGAGATCTGCATCTACTTTAGCAGTGGCATCGTTTCCAGGCCGTGCAACATCGTCTTCAAAGGCTTTAAAAATGAAACACCCCAAACATACAACAACCCAGTGATTATTTCACTGTAACCATCATGGGACAATCAAGACCAAATCAATACTTCATCTGAAGACAGTCAAAATAAACATCTCAGTGGAGAAATAAGCATAATCATCACCAACCTCAATACAACTTATGCTTAATGTTGTTATAAGTATAGGGTGGCGTGGATTACAGCTAAAATTAAAATGAGCTTTTTTTTCCCCCTCAAAGTCTAAAGAAAGAATTATATTTGGGGTGGCCTGCATGTCTTTAGATTAGTTATGTTATAAAGCTGACACCCACCTCTACTAAAGCTGTTTATTTACCAAAAATGAAGACATGACTACTGGAGACTAAGTTAGAAAGAGTACTTCAGTACTGTTGCACATTTAAAGGTATCAGATCTGGAACATCTTCAGCATCACAACCGTTATAAAAATTTTAGTGAACAGTTCAAAAGAAATGATCCACACGACTTTTTAGTGTTTGGATGATTTTTTATAACATAGTTTTTGAATTTTCTGTATCATCAGTGCAAAGTATTTCAAATTTTTCATTTGATATATATTTAATTCATTTACAGAGCGCTAAAAGGCTTTAGTTACATTAGTAATTGTAATAAGTCAATCCAATAAAAGTGCATTAAAAAAAATCCTTTGATCCATTTCAGCACGACAGCTTACAGACACCCTGTATGCATAATGAACAAAAGACATTGGGAGCTAGCTTGAGCACAGAGATGCTTCCCTGCTTCAACCCACCTGATTCAAAAGAATGGGACACCAACAAGCCTGTTCAGAACTTGGCGACAAATTGTTGCAGAGATCTGTTTCATTTTATTCAAGTCAAACTCTCAACTTTGACCCTTACCACAAAATGCTAATGATATTAAATGAGATAAAATAAGCTCACAAATGTATCTTTCATCAAGTTTTCTTGCAAGCAAGCAGAATATAGTAACAACTGGAAGATATTAGTTATATTTCTAAATTTACATCACGTGCAAGTGCAGTAAGCCAAGGCAAAGCATATTTATAGAGCACATTTCATGTACAGGACAATTCAGGGTGCTTTACATTACAGGAAAATACATTAAAACAAAACAAACTTTTAGAAAGAAATTAAATAAAAACAGTAGTTCTGGTCGTGGAGTCTCTGTATCTTCCTGAGATTTTTTGTATTGCAAATATTGATTTTTTTTTGGGGGGGACATTGTTCTACGCTTTTTTGAAAGCTGTGGTGCTAATTACTTCTGCCGGTACTTTTTAACATCTTATTGTGA
>JBBBVU010000007.1:27116504-27131123 GCA_037177055.1 Atherinosoma microstoma
TCCCCCTGTAGTTGGAGCACACCCTCCGGTCCCCCTTCTTAAAGAGAGGAACCACCACCCCAGTCTGCCAATCCAGACAGTCTCTTTGTTTTTTAAATAAAAATAAAAAATCACATAAATAACAAGAGGAGCCTTATATCCATAAAGCTCCTCTTGCAAATTTGTTCAGCGCAACATGGCAGCCAGACCGTAATTGTGCTGTGATGACGCCGGACAGGACAAGGTAAAAAAAAAAAGAAAAAAAAAAAAAAAGATTACTGTGCACTTGCTTTTGTAACCATATAATATGTAAAGCATTACAATCTTGGAAGGCATGCAACATGCAAACGTTCATTCATTTACACAAGTACAATAAATACCACTGTATGTAAAATGTAAATTAAACATAAACCAAAAAAACAAAAGAAATAGTACCACCATGTATCTCTAAAACAACTGGCAGGGGGTTGCTTTGCAAATTGCACCAGTGTAAATGTTTTACCGTATTTCATATAAAACTGTCATATGTGGTGTGACTCATCACTGAACCCCCATAACAAGTAATACTAAAGGTAGGAGCACCCTCTGGTGGATTTACAGTAACTGTGACAAGTTGTTCTGTGGATGAACTCAGCATAAAAGATCATTGTTGTTAAATGCAAAACAAATCTATATTTTTTCATGGAAATGGTTTGTTGTCTTAATCATTTAATAGGTCTATATGATCCTTTACTACTCACTGTAACTAAGAGAGACAAACTGTACAATACAATTTATTGTACTGCTGCAAGACTCTCCACAAACATCGAACAACACATTTCTTACAAAGAGAACAGGCACTGCAGAGTAACTGCATTCATGTCAACTGCTTTACACAACTAGAAAACATTTTAACAATCCATATTATTAACTTTTAAAGTATCAGACTAAATAAAATGAGATCACAAAGAATATTAAAGGAATTTAGCCAACAATATAACTTTCCAATGGACAGTATCTTTTTAAACAAACATAACTTTTCCATTGGTTTAACACCTTTCTATGTAGATTGCTATAAGAACAACTAATTCATGGGCTAACTGCACACTTAAGGAACTTAAGCGCCCACTAGTTAGAACTCTGATCTGGAAAATAGTTAAAATGACTTAAGATGAGTGCTGGTGGGAGGTCCTCTATAGCAGAGCCTTTCTGAACCACTGAGACTCAAATTCCCTGACGTAAGGCAGCAAGTCTCTCTCTGATAAGTTGGTTCTCCTCTAGCATCTTGGAGATGGTCCTAAGAACTGAAAGCTTGGCCTATCCAGGACATGAGAAAAAAAGAAAAAAAGGTTTTTGAAGTAGTTGGGTTAACATGTCCATACATCTGCTTTATTAATTAGGATTTATCATATATACAGTATATATGAATTGTATATATATGATATATGTATGTGTGTGTGTGCGTGTGTGTGTATGTGAGAGTTTTTCCTTAGTTCGGTGTCTTAAAACACTGTATACTTTGGATACAGCCTACCTTTTCCTTCTCATTTGTTGGACTGGTGTCGGATCTTTGCGAGAAAAAGAAAACATCTCCATCAGCGAGGGCAGGTGCAGGGATGACACCTAAACAACAGCAACATCAGTACAGCATTTCAATGCAAGGCTCCTTCCTGTCTCGCTACACTCTATTCTTCATCCTTTATTATATACATTTTGTGTCAAACAGGTTGTGTTATCTCTATGTATGAACACTGCCAGCCAAATAAAAACAAAAATTTTAAATAATCCTGAGCAACACTGCAAAAGACAGGACCTTAGTCTCTAACAATGTTATGTAAAATCATGAATATCTTAATAGTTTGCTAGAAGACAGGAATACATTTCATTTAAGTTTCCTTCCGTTTGTAATTTCCCTCTGGGAAATCAATTCATTTAATTTCATTTCAGCTGCAGTTCCTCTTTTTTTCCCCAGCATTTTTTTTATCTGTATTTTACCCTGATTTTACCCATTGACTGTAACAAAAACGCCTTTTAAATATGAATAGATGTTATTTTTTACAGTACACAAAGAAACAATTTAATATACCAGTATTAGCCATTAAGCTAATTTTCAAATAAAAAATTGGCAATAATAATAATAATAGTAATAATCAATCATGTACTTAATTTGTTTCGTTTATCCAAAGTGCTCAGCTAACTTTACGCCAAACACAAACATTAGCTAGCTAACAATAATTTACAGCTTAACTTCTTAGATAGAAAAAAGTAATATCACGTTGAGTTTCTCGTCTTTGGTTTCCAGTCGTCTTAGTTTGATTAATTGCAGGCTTCCTTGCATATTTTGGCGGTGTTGTGGCATCTTTGGTCTTCTTTACGAGCAAGGTGGGTTTTAATTTTGCCATTTTGACTTTCAGGACAGGCCGACTTATTTTTTCCTGCGCAGTACTACGTTTGCTCCGACGCTTGTCCTTAGGAACCCTTGTGGAGGGTTTGGCCTGGTCCATTCCTGGTTCATCTATTTGACTGGAGACGGACTGTGACCCAAACCGAGGTACATAAGCAGTCTTAGTTGGCGGCATCTTTTCTACTCCCAGACTCATTAAGGAGGATTCAGCTGAAATAACCCTGCTGCAATCAGCCAGCAGGTGGCACTGTTTTCCTAACAATATGGCGCCCATAGTATGGTCAGCACCCCAGGTAGTCAGTCATGTTTCAAACTGAAAGCTGCTTTAGATAGTGAAAAAAGAGCTTATTGAGACGAATTTATAAGCATTGTTAGTAAAGAATTGTTTACAGATTAAAGTAGTCAATAACATCTATGTAAATACTTCATTTATTTGGTTAAGGCCCTTTGGCAGCCTCAGGTCTTGGGTGGAAGGATCCAACAGTCCTGGCATTACATGCACTTGAAGAAAAAAAAAAACGTTACTCTTATTTTTCTTGGCAAGATCATTTGAGTTCAACAGGGTACACAGCAATCTTCTAGTCTTTCCTGAAATGCTGAACTAGTTTTCAGGTCAAGTCTCTGCTGGGTCAATCCAAAAATGTCTTAAAGTCACATCATGTAGGCCTATGCATCTTTTGATTCAATGTCATCCTAACGTTTGAAATATATGAATTAGTAAGAATATGCTTTATACATTGCCCCTCATCTGTTTTTAAATTCATAACAAAATATCGCCAAGGTATGACCGTGCCAGCACTACGTTTGTCATCTTAAAATGATGTGATGCTCAGTGCCTGGTTTTTGTTGAGGGTTATGGTCCAATAATTTAATTTTGCTCATGTAAGAGATGCACATTATGGGCTGAAAGTTAACCAGGTCCCTGTTGACATTGTGCTGTCCAAATCCTTTTAGTCAATGCAACATTACCACAAAAGCCTGGTTGATGGAGTCCTGCAGTAACATCGTGTTCTTTTGATTTATTGTGTTGACAGTTTCACACATCTTCTGTTTTATAGTGATGGAGGCTGCAGAAATAAACCATTTTCTCACCCATACAGCTCAGTTTTCACTCCTGTAAGCTCCATCAACAGTGAGACAAATGTGAATCTTCCCTAATTATACCCAATTAGGGAATAATTAGGGATATAGAAGCATCATATGGATTAAGATGGAAAAAAAAAAAGAATAAATTGGATCCATTTTAAAGGGGGAATGAAGATGTTCAGCATGTACTATGATGTCACTATTGTGTTTAGCCTTTTTTTAAAACTGGAAAAGGACAGGTGGATGCATACATACAGTTCTGACCTGATCTAAAAATAAAAAAATATCACAATATCAGGTCTATGATTCCGTCCTTCCATCCTCTATACACACTTATTTCAATGCAGGGTTGCAGTGGTGCGAGAGCCCATCCCAGCTGGCATCAGGCGAGAGGCAGGGTACACCCTGGATAGGTTGCCAGTAGATCCATGATTCCAATTCACTGAAAACACCTTAAATTAGCACATCAATTAACACTAGCCAGCATTACGCAGATATTCTTCCTCACAGCTGTTTTATTCGTTCAACTTCTCACATTACAAATACTTCAAATGTATGCATACAGTTACAAACAGTTGGCAGCAAATGAATATATGACATTAAATCCATTTTACTTCAATACTACAAACCAACTATAAAAACTGACGTCTGAATTGTAGCGTAAATTAAATCAGGAAGAAAAATGTAAAAAATAAAAAGGAACTTACATAGAAATGTGAAATGACTTAATAAAAATCAAAATGATACCAGGTAAAAAGAAAAAAAGTTAATAAATATAACCTTCCCAGCATTCAATTAAAAACTATTGAAATTTTGCAATCAAGTAATACTAAACAGACATAATCAATATTCTTTTCATGTGAAAATGTGGAGCACATTACAGCAATTAGAAAAACTAGACACATCAACGAGTTTAACACATCACCCCAAAAAAAGAAAAAAAAAAATTCTGATCCAAATGATAGTTATACAATTTCAATTGAAAATATAGCAAATGCTAAATACATTATCGACCTAGTATATACAATGTTTTCAATCACAGTAGCATGGTAGTAGCAAAATAAGTAAATAAGCACAAAACTAATGTTTAAAAATAAATTCAGGTATAAATTATTTTTTTTTTCTTTTGCAGACATCAGCATGAACAACAGGAAACAAAAACAAAAAAATTTGTAAAAAGACTGCATGATTTATATGGATCAAATGACTTACACTGCGGAGAACTGTTTCTGGAAAGAATAAGTATTGCACATAATGGCTCAAAGATAACTTGCAACATTAAATCACATTCAGGTTATGTCCCAAAGCATGCCACATCACAAAGGGGGGGTCAAGTGATCAAGTCTCCTCATCTATGTCCTACTGAGTGTCCTCCACATTACAAAAACACATCCAAAAGTGTTGTCACGGTGTATATTGCATAAACATCATGTCTGTGTAAGGAAGGCAGACTCCATCATGTAAAGAGAGGCTACAAGAGAGGCTATCTCAAAGAGAAAAAGAAAAGGTTAAAAAGGAAAAAGATCTAGTGCATTACATTAGGTCCTGCATTATCACTAGCCATGTTATCTCTTATGCATGCCAAGAATAAGTAGAACTTACAGGCAGTCCCAGAAAGAGGATCTAAATATTCATACAGCTGATATCCACTCCAGTGGTAGAGGGGAAGATTTCACATTGACCAAAGCCAAAACATTTACCCTAATAATAATCATAATAATAATAAATCTTATTTACTACACCTAGAGCAAAATATCAGATTATATTCAAGACTATCAAAATCCGTTTAGAAAGGTCTTGCCATGCCTTAGGATCCTGTAATTATGTTTAATAGGAGATAGGAGAATCTGTATATGATTGGCTAGTGACAGCCTCTTTTTTAATGTTTATTCTTTTTTCCTTTTTTGTTTTTAAATCTACAGAATCACACCAATGCACCAGACAGTTTTTTTTAGATTTACCAGCACTTAAATATATAAAAGCTAATTGAAAATTATATCATTCATTTTTTTTTTTAAATTAAGTTTACCATAAATGCAGATCTTTTAGTAACAAAGGTACAAAATTATTTTTCACCAAGTGAAAAAAATGAGGTATTGCAAAAGGAGTTCTCCCATTTGTGAAAAATGTGCCTAAAATGACTATTGAAAAAAATATTTAGAAAAAGTAGTGCATAATAAATGTATATATGTTCATGACAAAATAATCAGCTATAAAACACTGTACAAAAATCAGCAGGCCATGTATAAAATAATATCTTTATCTCTGTGACAGCAAATTCTAGCTACTACCATATCCAACCACAACACTTGTGATAGAAGCTCCAGTCACAGCAGAGCGTGCAGTGGTACACCATGAGGACAGCTCAGGGAGACTGGACTGTGCATTCCCATTAGTTAGTACTACGTAAGCATGTTAGCTTCCAGTGCTAATATCCCTGACGATATAAAGTGAATAAATACTACTGCCAATACCTGAGCCCTGAGGGCTGTGTCTATCAGCTGAAACCCACAAAACCGAAACTGCAGCCTTTCCTCTGTTGTATGACAAGAGGACAACATTATCCTGAAACCCTCAGATCAACTACTTTTTTTTTTGACGATGTATTTAGGCCAATCTTTGGTTTGCCCTTTCTGGTTACAAAGTGTTGACTTTCATACCAAGTCCTAGAAACTCATGCCATCAATCTAAAAAGGTGTGTGCCAAACTGAGGGGAGATTTTGTTATGTGACGTGGCCAGATGCTATACACTGAGCTGCTTGGAAAAACTCAATAATCCATCCATGTGAAACAAGAGTTCCAACCATTTGCACTCAACCTTTGGTAAATGGTACAGTTCTTCTCTAATCCTGCAAAAATAAGAAAATGCACCCTTCTTAAACTAAACTTTCATAGTTCGTATACTGATTTAGGTATGATGAACCCCCACTTAAATTTCATGTTACTTTCGACAACAAATGTAAGCAGCTTTGCCAGCTAATACCAAAAAAAAAAGAAAAGAAAAAAAAAGTACAGTCAAGTAAAAAAAAAAAAAAAAAAAAAATCCAAATCTAATGCATTCATATGCTCATGCACACTTAAAGTCAAAACATAAATGGGATTTCACTCTTCTTAGCATTTGCTTCTTCTAGAAGGCCAAATAAAAAAAAATAAAAAATAAATTATTATCTTTTTTTTTTTTTAAACTTAAAAGAAAAGTGCATTTATATTTCATATCACAGCCCGTACCCCCTCCCCATTATCTCAGTCCCTCCCCGATCCTGCACTGCTTACCCCCCCCCCCCAAACCCTCCTCCCCCTCGCCTCAGTTCCAGCGGAAGGAGATGTGTCGCGGTCGGTCTCCTCCTTCCTTCACCAGCGGCTTGTGAAACTCGCGCCCGGCCCGAGAGTGGATGGCCGCCCAGCAGTACTCGCAGTAGTACTGCAGACAGGTCACGTTGGCGCAGAAAAAAGGAGCAAACTTCCCCCCACAGCGGGTGCCCTGGCACTCATCGCACAGCTGGTCGTCCAGGACATATGGCTTCACTTCCACCTGAGAAGACAGAGGATGTGGGTGATGGGGTGGGGGAAATGAGCTTGAGAACATTTTAATGCACAAACTACAGGATGTTGGAAAGGTGAAAATTGATATTTTATGCCAATTTTTTTTTAGGCTACAGGCCTTAGATTGTCTCACCCGTTTATCAATCTCCCCGTGTTGCAGTTGAACAAATCGGGCACTAATGGCTGCAATGTAGCTTTGCTGATTGGAGAAGGCCACTCTCCCTGCGCCTTTTGGATATTTGAGTTCAGGGTCTGTGTCGATCCCGGCATAACACACTCCCCCGTACAGACGGTCCATGATCATGGCAAGCTCAACTGGAACAGCAGGAGACAGTACAAGCTAACATCTAAACAGTCTGAAATGCAGTTAAGCTTCGGGATCTCACTGCTCATGTACCTGCACGTAGGGGACGAGGAACACCTCCTACAAAGATGGTCTTCCTCGGGTCCAATGGCTGAGAGCCATCCATTACAAAGTCACTGTCGTTAAGGTTCCAGGGCCGGATCTGGACCTACAAAAACCAAGAGGACAACAATATTTCATCAGGCTCGCCTTTATGGAAAAAAGAAAAGCATGTTATACCTATGAGCAGGATTACTTCGAACAGATAAGTTAGAAGTAGAACAAACTTAACTCACAGGCTTATCTTTGATGGTGGGGCTGGAGACACACAAGTAAAGTTTTCCATCCTCCTGAATGCAGGCATCAATCAGAGCCTGGACAGAGCTCTCGTCTTGAAACAGCAGGAATGCATATCCTAGAAATGTTGCACATGCAGAACAATGAGTCAGCACAGAATTCAGAGCAGCACATAGGCACAAATATAATGTTCTGATAAACTGACTCACCTTTTGGTGGAAAATAAGACTTGCTCTCAGCCTTGTGAGGCCAATCTACAAATAAATGGCCAAATCGACGGAAACTGGCAGTGATTTCATCTGAAAAAAGGGAAACTTGTCAGTGAATCAGTCATAGTAATGCAGGTCAAAAGTTATGCATTTGAAATTTGAAACAAAAAAGGGCTAGCCTGAACTTGTCTTCACCTTCATCTATGTCTGGGGGCAGCCCTCCGACAAACACCTTACGGGAATAACGCTCCACACGTTCACCGTTTAGGTGAGGGAAACAGTGGGTTGAACCGAGGCCAGCAAGTCCCTGGTCACCTGACTCATCTTCTCCGAAAGAGCGTTCATCTTCCATGGGAAACAGAGACGAATGGCCTGAAGGAGAAAATGATTGGATCAAAATGTTGGTCAACCACAACTGAGGTTTAAAATTATTAGAATTTTGATGGAGGTGCAGGGAAATGACATTAATTAAAGTTGAATGCAAATAAATGGATAATGTCATGAAATAAGAAGCAGACATAGGTATTTTTCATGACAAGGTTGAAGCAAGAGTATTATTCATCACTACTAGTTCTTGTATGAGGGCCTGTAGAAAATTATATCCTATGCAAATAAATTATATTTATCCAATTTAAACAATTACTGGCACAGACAAAAAAAAAAAAAAAAAAAAAAAATCAAACAGACAAAGAGGCAAAACAAAGTGATCATCTCCGATGTCCTCAAGACACAAACAAGCTTTACCTCGTCTTCTGCCCTAACTTCTCGCTGCATGTAAAACAACACAAAACACTCTTGAAATGGAGTCTTGAAACAGTAGAATTTTTTTTTTTTTAAACTACATGTAAAATTATTTACAGGGCTTGAAATGTACAGTCTGAGCCACCAGCCAAGTTAGCTGGAACCTGCCTTCAAACTTCCATGAGTCAAAATGCAAAACACAAATGTGTGTGATAGTAAAACTACACACACACAAAAGTTCTGTTCAAAATATCCCCATCATTTACTTTATAGACAGTGCATCTGTGGTGCAATTTATTTGCATTCTGCCATCACGGAGGCTGCAAGAGGGTAACATTATTTTCCTATTTAAATAACCTTCCAGTTTGATCCTTTGCCATAGCAACAAAAATGTTTCTACTGCATCAGTAGTAGTTTGAATGAATATTCATTTATCTGGTTGTAAGTAGGATTACTAAGAAAAACCAAACTACTAAAGAGAAATAAAAATCTAACAATGGACTTGTGAAAATTTTACCAGAGGTGACGCACATTTATGACCCCATCTTATGACACCCACACATTCCCCGAGTCCACAAAAATGATTAATTTAACACCCACAATTTTTAATCTGCTTGTGGCAGACATCGATTTCAAGCCCTGAGCTGAGCTACAGTTCTATGGATTGTTTGACATACCATTCATAGGTAGAGGCCCATCACCGCCCTGGTGAGAGAAGCTGTAGCGTCCTAACATGATAAAAAAAAAAAACAGTAAAGGCTTCAGAACATGTTAACTGGAATGCTAATTAGAATCAATTCATTTTACCCTCACATACAAACAGCGACCCACCCCTGTGAGGTTATGTTGGAATAGTTTGGGGTGATGTACAAGGAAAAGAAGTATGGGGTAATTTGGCAGAAAAATCAAAATGGTGCCTTAACTGCAGTACAGAGAAAAAGTGCATCTTAATACAGTACCGTATGTGTGCTTAGCTAGTTTTTGGTCGATCAATATGCAAATTATTTGTTAATCTGCAGCCGGGTTACTCTGCCAAGCATTGAGTTATAGAAAACATCACAAAAGTGGAAAGATGGCTTTGATATATGACCAAATACTTGCTTTCAAAAGCTAGTCCAAATTAGTGTCACCACCAGAACTGATGTCAAGTCAACCCCACTCAATCAGATCTGGACCGATATAATTTAATGATGACAGTTGTTTAAAGATCAGTCAGCACGCAATAAATTCTGCAAGTGAATATTTTCATAATGATAGGTGCTTTCATTTAATCAGAGTATGTTAAAAACACCTGCATTGACTGGAACGTAATCTAGGGTTTATTTTAGGATGATCAAAACAGCTGATACTTAAGAGATCAATCATTCTCTGAAAATGTATCATCTAAACTAAAGCATCAATTGTATAGGCTCGTTTTAAAAAAAAAAAAAAGAAAAAAAAAAAAGGGAGAGTTAAAGATATTTTTCCAGAACAAAATACCATTATTTGGTACTTGATGGTGCAATAGAGACGCATTTCAGTCAGGACCCACAAATGCATCAACCAAAAATCTACCCTGGTTTCAACTTCATAAGGATGAAAAACTTCAAAAGTAAAAAAAAAAAAAAAAACACACCCAAATTTGAGAGGTTCCTCTTCTATAGTCACAAATATCCAGTTCAGCTGGACACTAGAAATGCAATGTCTAACACACTCCTCTACCTCCGCTTGAAACATAATGAAATGGTGGCATGTTGTTTTAAAAAAAAAAAACAACAGTTCATTTTTTCCCCCAGGGTTTTCCAGAAAAAAAAACCCCAAACCGACACAATAAAAATTTGCAGGCTTTAGTATCTAGATGCAGGGTTTATTTTTTTAATATTAGTTCATCTTCAATGCAATGTAGTTTTGCTGCAGCATATGAGACGAAATTAGAAAAATTATTGACGCTTTGGGGAAAAGGATAAGATATCCAAATATAAGTATGGTCAGAGTCTCTTAGGAACGCAGTTGGCTTTTCTTGAAGACCTCATCTATTCTCTAACAGTTCCTTGAGCACATTTTCCATCAAAATGAAGGAAACGTGTCGGGGGGGGGGGGGGGAAGACATCCCGTGTTAGATTTTTTTCCTGTCCTCCAAGACTCTGCCCTCATATCGTTATGATGCTCGGCCCTTCTTGCACAAGAATGTCTCGGCAAAATGTGCTTTTGTTGGTGCCAACACACCAAATACAAATGATTAGAACAACATACGGTATTTACTGCATTTAAGTACAAATGCATAAGAGTCAACTTGCTTATTCAAATTGGCAGAATTGTGAAATGATAACCAAACTGTACTTCTTGTCAATTACACACAACAACCTCTGAATTTGTATGCAGCCTGCAATGAGAAAAACAATCTTCTCCTTACAATTGTTAGTGTGGGAACCAACCTTTTAAGGAGTCCTGTTCAGCCCTCATAATGTCAATCAGGGAGTTCTCCAGAGATTGCATACTGAAACTATCAAAAGGCCGTGTTCTCTCCTGCTGAAAGGGAGGAAGACAACAATTATGTCTCCTCGCTTCCCTCCTCACCTGTTAAAGCAGTACAGGTTGCAACATCTTTATTACCGTTTGCAATAGTGCTAATACCCATTAACAGAACAGACAAACAAGCCCCGTTAGGGAGCAGAAATCTGACAATCAAGCCTAAGTGTTATGACTAGTACAAAAAAAAAAATCTTAATGTGTATTTGAAGGTAGTAGAAATGTAAATATGCTACTTAGGAAGCTAATTTACAGGTATCCTCAAAATTTGACCAAATGCATTACAAGTAATGTTGCATTATTGATTATATAAAAAAACAGTTGAGGGCATGCAAAGCTGCAGAAGAGCACAAGACACTTTAAAATCAGGACAAGAGGAGGAAAGACATGTGATCACACCAGATGATAAGACTGTTCTCATTTAACCAAATGATCTAGATAAGACCGAAGACATAAGCGCGCACACACATAAGTTTCAATTCATCCATTTAGTTGGCTGCACTGTCACGTATCCTGTTTTGCTAAAAGGCTTATTTGTTACATTTGACACAGATGAGCATGTTAACAAGCCTTAACATCATTTGCCCCAAGAAATTACAAAACCCATATTCATATGTTGATAAAAAGGGATCACAGTCCTAGTTTGTCGCCATTTTCACAAGAGTTACTGAAGTCAATTTTAGGTCTGTAGGACTAACTTAAATAACTGAAGGTTAATTTTATGTTGTGTGCCCACCTGGAAAGGATAAACATTGTCATTACGGCTCATGCTGTCCTCCACCCAGCCTTTGTGATTGATGCCAGAGGTATTTCTAGGAAACTTCTGCGAAGGAACCTGTAGAATAAACAGTCAAGTTTCATACAGGTTTCCAAACACAATTATATATCAGTGTAAAGATGAGCAGAGTTATATCATCTACCTGGTTATTGGGGAAGGACTTCTTCAGGGGGGAGATGGAGTTAAGGCCCGTCATGCCCCCACCTACACCCCGCCGGTACTCTCGAACCCCCTGTGTGCCTCCCCAACCACCATAGCCGCCTGGGCTCCAAGAAGTGGATGTGGGAGTGGAGGGACTCTGGTAGCTACCCCAAGGTGAGGGGGGTTTGCTCTGAGCAGGAGCAAGGTGGGGCAGCTGGGTGAAAGGTCCAGTGCGGTGGGGATGCGGAGGGAAGGAAGGCTGGTGTTGATGAGGGCTAGCCGGGGAGCGTCGGTGCTGTTGTGGAACTCCTTGACCATGAGGGTGGTAGTGCTGGGGATGAGGTGCAGGGGGGTGGTGTTGGGAGACTGGTCCAATCTGTGCAGAGAAACTACCTCCAACTCCAAATCCAGGGCCAGCATGGTGAGAGAAGTTCTGGAACAGTAAAGGAGGTCCATTGGTGTTGGAGCCAGCAGGTCCAAAGAACCCTCCAACATCTTCCCCAACCACTGGAGACTGGGTGGATGGGACAGCAGGGGACCAGTTATTGAAGCTGGTCAGAGAAGATGAGGAGGAGGTGGACTGTGCACAGCTGGTACCCATTCCCAGACTATCCTGGTAGTCGAAGCCGCTTAGCACTGGGGACTCCATTCTCAACTTCTCCTTCCCACCACTGCTCTCCAAGGAGCCCTTCTCCAATGAACCATCTTCAGGAAGAGCTCCCTCAAGCTCTGCTAGGCCTCCTCCAGGCTCCTGCTGGCTCGGAGACAGGGCCTGAGGCTGGGCCTGGACCTGAGACTTCTCCTGCATGTCCTGGAGGTCCAAGGCCTTGGACTTGTCTGACTCCAGAATCTCATCTTGCATGTTACTGTGCTGTGCTACAGAAGGGAACAGCCAAGCACTACCCCCATTGGTGGAGCAGGTGTTGTTTACGAAGGAAGGGGGGCTGGGGGGATTTGAGGGGTGATGAGGGTGCTGGGGTTGAAGGTGAGGAGGAATCCTTACAGGGAAAGCGGATTTGTTACCACTGCTGTTCTTCACCAGAACTCCAAAGCCGTAGTCCCCCATTTAGGAAACCCAGTAAATTTTCAGTTCACTTTTGGCTTTCACCGTCTTGTTTAACCTACAATACGGACACAAGAGGGGTGGACAAAGGGGTGACAAAAAAAATAGCAAAAAAAAGATTAAACTTGTCATGTTAATCTGATCATTAAAAGAGACTACACAGAAAGCCTTGCCAAACACAGTGAATGTGCTTGGGCTGCACCCTGCCTGGTCTTGTGATGCAATCAATGAGATTAAATCATTGACTGGCGTGGCCATGGGAGGCCTGGGTGAAATATAACACTACAGCAGGCAGACAACCACGGAAAACACCCCAGCCTAACCAGAGCAGGCAGCTAACAGCCTGAGCTGGTTAGACTGGCGTCTCCAAAGGTCGTTACGCAGCTAGCAGCAAGCTAACAGCTGCTCCGCCACCTTCCATGCGCCCTATTAAATCACCCAGAGCCAAGCAGCCAGTTTTTTACGCACAATTCTATATTACAGTGCGAATGTGAACGCTCGAGCGCTGTGGTGGGTTGCAGCACGTACACTTACCGACTAATCTAGCTTTTCCAGCAATGACCTCCTCATACGCAACTATTTAAATACAGGAAAATGTTGATGACGTCTCCTGTCTGTTCTGCATCTAAAGGTAGTTCCCCTCACCGAGCCGCTAGGCTAGCATAATAGCCGACAACCGCAGAGTCGTTTAGCATATTTGCAAACCAGCTAGTAGGCAATAAACGAATTCAGGTGCTGTGACGTCCCTAAAAAAGGCCTTAACGTACACAGCGGCATTGTCAGTGGTATGTATTTTCCATGACATGACAAGTTAGAAATGGTGTATGGCTCTTTAAACGACCTCGGCTGTTTCGTGTCCTGTATGTTCAATGTCACACAGCCTACCAATCCTTGTCATCATTTTCACATCTCGAAATAACGATACGCGATCTCAACAGCCGCACTGATGTATTGTCAAGCAAGTATATTTGATGGTACGTCGGAGATAGCTACCTTCAGTTCGGCGTCATTACCTTATCGTTTTGATGTTGCCATATTTTAGCGTTTTCCCTTTTTCTGCATTTCCAAAGCAGCCGGTGTAAATGGTCTCCTCTCTCTTCTAGATGACAGCTGGGCCAGTCGGGAGACACTTCCGTCTACAAGCCCCGCCTTCACAGCTATTCACCAGCCACTGTGTGGAAGGGTTCCCCTATGAAGCCCCGCCCACTTCCATGAGACTTAACCTTCTGATTGGATAATTGCTCAAAATTTACGCCTACAGCACTCCTTTTCAATGAATGGCAGATACGTCTTCCAAATAAGGGTGGTGTGAAATCAATAGGATGATTTGTAGGGAAAATAAATTGACGATCAAAGAAAAATTTTCAAACCTTACCATAGCTGATTAATTTCAATGCTTACAAAGTCCTGTTTTACCATTTGCAATGATATATTCTGAATTCAGATGGGTTAATTTGGCTAAGCATAGATAGATGGATGGATGGATAGATAGATAGATAGATAGATAGATAGATAGATAGATAGATAGATAGATAGATAGATAGATAG
>JBBBVU010000007.1:27140445-27158789 GCA_037177055.1 Atherinosoma microstoma
CACACACACACACACACACACACACACACACACACACACACACACACACACACACACACACACACACACACCCGCACCCCCTTCCTCCTCCTGCATGCTTTAATTTGCAGCCACAGAAACACGTGTCCAGGGCAAACCACACATCGGTTAACATCTGAGACCAACCAAAAAAATCCCCTCATTTTTATTCCCACTCGTATCTTACCTGTATTCTGCAGAGAGAGGCGTCCTTTCTGGCTCGCAGGCTTCTCAAGGGGACTGTCGTGAATATCAATATTATCCGATCCCACTACTTGCTCCAGCACTGACAAAAACAGCAGCGCAACGGCCAGCTTGACCAACATTGCGTCTCGGACAGTGTGCGCCTCTATTTCCCCAGCAAAAGATCCGGCGGTGTGAGTGAGTGCGTGAGTTGTGAGCGCGTGTGTGCGTGTATGCGTGTATGTGCGAGGGTTCACCTTGGATCAGTGATCAGCGCAGCTGCGGCTTGGTGTCTTATGGGGCAGCTGTGAGACTGAATGCATGAGCTGGAAGGGATGCTGCCTATATCTCTCAGAGCCCCGGGTGTCAATTTAGATGAAGGAGTTAAGCAGGTGTTGTCGGTTGGAGCTTCACAGCCAATCAGAGACGCAGAAATCCGCGTCCAAGGTTTTAGGGGAGTGTCCATTGAAAGTCCCCTTTTTTGCCATAAAAACTGGACCCATAAAGCAATATTCATGAGTAAGTTTAATGTAAAATTCCTGCAGGGATTCACAAACCAAAATCTGTAAGTCAACACTATAATATCAAATTACAACCTCTGCAACATTTGGAGTCAAATCATTTGCATGAGCTATATTGCAAGGCAATTACCAAATCCTGCTTAATGTGAAGGCACAGTTATGTATGGGAGCATTTGGGGAAAAAAACAAAACAAGTTAATATGATGTCCAAATACTCCAAATGGATTTCTAACTTGCTAAATCACTTAATGCACAACATTTGAATGCACAAATAATAACTTTACAGTTTAACCTTGCAATCCACAGCCTGATTATCTTGAACAAACAAAAGATTTGTATGATAATCTTTTGGTAATATAATTATTCTAGGATACTATAATAACTGTTTACTTACAGCTGAAAGCTCCTATAAATAGAATGTTTTTAACTAACTTTTTATGAGGAAGTAAATTTGAAGAGGTCTGTTACACAATGCCTGGTTTTAGTCTGTGACAATGAGGTTTGCTAACCACTACTACAGGGAGTGATCTAAGAATAAAGGGCAAACTCTGGCAGAGCTTCTCATTTGAAGAAGAATCTTTTTTCAAGAGCAACACTTGAGGATGCCTTTTGGAATAAATGTGAGCATTCTGAAGGAGCATAAAGTCTCGGTCTTCTTAATGTTTCCAGTGACCTAATGGCGTTGCTACTTTTAAGGTAAAGGCCTCTATAGGAACTGGTGCTGCATTGCGAGAGTGCTGATGTACCAGTGACAGAAAATGACAGTGAGGGTACAGGGTGGGAGAGCTGCAATTGGGCCTCAATCCTCCAGGGGGCCTACTGATACTAATTGTTTCATCATTTTGTTAATTACAACAGCGTTACTTCAACCTCATCTTAATGCTTCCAACAAATTGTCTAAACTTCAGGCAATCACATAGGTCCAACGCAGACGGGCAAATATGTTCATAGTCACAACTTCTAGATTTTCCTCTTCACCAAACCTGAATGTCTTTGGATTGTATGCGCACCCTCAAGGAAACCAAAGTTGACATGACATGGAAACTCTCAAAACCACAGCTGGTGGTTTACTGTTAAAACTCCCAGGTGTGAAACAAACTTCCACCTCCATCGCTCGGCAGCAGAACAACGAGGGGCAGGGAGGTGGTTTAGTGTCTGTGTGTGACCCAGACCCCAAGACAAATGCATTACGCCACTGCTCAGGCACCCCATGAAAGAACATGGGGAAACGATTGGTGGTTGTGCGTGTGTGTGTGTGTGTGTGTGTGTTAGTGTGTGCGTGTGTGTGAGAGAGAGAAAGACCAATAAGAGGACCAGACAGACAAACAGGCATCTGATTGTGGCTGGCCAAATTTCATAGATCTCTGACTTTGAAATCTGTTTATCATAACATTTAATTTACTTTCATTAAATCCTTTTCATGGGAGACTCTGGCTCTGTTTGCTGGAAAAACTTTTAAAACCAAGACTATATTTAGACCATCAATGAAACTAGCCTACAGCGGGAATTGGACCCCTGTTCTAACCTAACCAAAATGATGATCACTTAGAGCTCTAAATATAGATAATTATCATCTTGAGACTGCAGTATCTATCGTTTTAATTGAGGTTTTTTTAGTCAGCAGAATGAGTTTTGGAGAAGTCGCCATGGCTGAGAAATGGGAGGTATTTTGGCCAGGAGATGGTGCAGCACAGAAAACCTCAAATTTCAATATTCCTATTATGCTGTTATGGTGGATGTGGGAGACTTTTTCTGCCTTGAATTTATTATTATCTTGTCCTACTTTGCCTCCTGTGCTTATAATATTAATCTATATTTAATATGCCATCACTAGAAAGAAAGAAAAAGAAAGTTGTTCCAGTCTCTCTGTCACAAAAAAGGCTTAAGTTTGACAGGAGTATGCAGACTACTGGATTTCCAAGCTCACATTGGGGGTTGTAGCACACCGTGGCACGCGTCTGGAGATGAGCTTGGTTTCCATTTGAGCCTATACCACAAACTGGAATCTCCTGCTCAATTCACGTCTGTTAAATGCTGCCCACGCTGTCCACACACCCTCGATTTGGCCCAATCAGCTAGCTGCAGTGGGCCACAGGCTTGTAATAGTATGTGTCACCACTGCCTACTGATGCTGCATTTAGGTCTTATGGGAAAAACTGCCGGAGATCTTCAATCCGAGGCTTACACCCTGAAGATATTCGATTATTATGGTTGTATACTGATTATCTTTTATACCACTTCTACAATTATTGGGATTTAGACACAGAACATCCCTGAATTTCCAATTTAAAAAAGTAGTGAATCCTTATAGAATAGAATAGAATAGAATAGAATAGAATAGAATAGAATGCCTTTATTGTGATTATACATGTGTAATGTACAAGGAGATTAAAACCCAACACAACTCCCTTGTATAAGAAAAAAAGGTCATAATAATAATGCTGATCTGAACAGCAATTATTGATTACCATCTGAAGTATGTGCATTTTTCTTTTTCTTCAAAGTGCAATTAAGGCTTAAACCACCTGTTTGAAATTATTTATTACAATTATGACTGAAAATACTGACTGAAAGGTCAGAAACAAAGAAACATTTAAGTATCGTACTGTCAAACATTCAATGGTTTAACTAACCAAATAAACGAGGATCCTACTTGAAATTTTTAACTCACAAGTGTTTATATCATATTTGAGTTAATGCATACCAGAACATCTTGTAATATGCACACAGTAGCTGGTTACTGAATTATCTTAAAAAAGAAAAGAAAAGAAAATCTGCAAATTTTGCATTCAAAAAATTGCCCTTTTAGGTGCATTTTCTTGACGGCTGAAAAATATTTTCATTTTCCAGCCACATAATGTCTTTTCATTCACACTTTGCATTAAAGTGGAGTTGCAATTTTCAGTCGAAACAATGCTTCAGCACCAGTTTTATAAAGAAATTCCACCTGTTATTGAATTTGTTGAATATAATATATCAAACAGCACTATCGCAGACAAACATCTAAAGTATGAACACTGTTATAGCTGCGTGGCAGCGAAGGCGGGGGGGGGGGGGACTTTTTCCTTTTTCTAATGTATTTAACTCCAGTGTTATTAAAAATATATGCCATGTTTACACTATAGAAAGACATTGTCCAGAAAATAGACAAGTATGCTTTGACAGCCATAACGTTCATTCACTTTGACTGCTGTACTGTAAACATACAGAAAGCAGACATGTGTTCTGAGTTGGGACCCCTGGGGCCCTGGCAAGTGACCGACCAATGAAACCACAACAGAGTGGCCAGGCTGGGGTGTGTGTGTGTGTGAGGCTGGGGTGTGTGTTAACTGGGAGGAGGAGGAGGAGAGGGGGGGGGGGGACGCTTCGCTGGGAAGAAGGCTTCTGTAACAGCAATTAATGTTACTAGTTTACAGACTCCTTATAGCACTTTACGGGAAGCATGTGGGTGTAATTTAGTTACAACTTAAGGCTTTGTAGTCGAAAGCTGCTGGACAACAAACTCTTGAGTGACCCCACAGAGGTTTCATTCAAAACCTTACAGCGTGGTCTAATCCGGTTAAACGGCTTAGAGGACGGGATGAAATATCACTGCAGATGATATTTTTGTTTTCATGCAACTTAAAACGAAATATGATATTTTTTTATAGATATAAACTGAGCCAAATCGAAGCATATTTGATACGTGTATTATATGACTACAGCCTGCACAGCAATGTGAGAGGATAATGACCACTATGAGTTAGCTGGTATCTTTTTCTTTCTGCTTAGTATAGACATGTGTATGAATAATATCAGTCTTCTCATATAATTCACCTGCAAGAAACCAGATAAATACAGTTCCAACTAGAGCATCAATACTTTATTTTGACATTTTAAAGAAAGTAATTCAGACCCACGCTGAGAGCTCCTGTTAAGTTTTATGTCATTCAACTACAGTAACTGACCTTTGCATAACTTTTCAGTCAAACAACACCTGCAACATAAAATCACCTAAGCTATGCGTGGAGGAAACATGTCAGCTGCTCCTTTAAAACTTAAATACATGCAAATGAAACACGTGTGACGAGCGGCTGCAGCTGGGTGATGACACATGTCCTCCGACTCATTGACACACTTCTACCCAAGCATGCCAGGTGTTTACTCTTCATAATATTATTATTTGCACAAGAGGGTCATCACAAAAGGGGTGACCAGCGGTGCTGGAGAAAGCCACAGAAACACAATCTGAACAATCTAGACAAGAAATCTGAGCAGTAAATCACAGCTGAGCTTGAGGTCTCCCTGTGTAAACATGCTGTAACTTATAAAGTCACGCAGAGGAGAAAGAGCATGAGAAGGCAGTGGTGTTGGGCTGTGAGAAAAAGAAGCTGTGAAATATCATATACATAAGTCTTCGAGGAACCTGAAGATGATATCTTAGTTTCTAAATTTGGCTCAGATTTAAGGGCTGTGTGTGTGTATGTCAGTGATCAGATAACCACAGGAGAACCTTGTATCTCCCGAATGTTCACTCCTTGGGAGCCCCCCCCCCAAGCAGAGTAAAAGTGCGTTTTTGGCCTTTTCTGAGACAGTTTTATGAGTTTAAGAAGGTGAAAAACTGTGTCAAGTTAAGGTGTGTTTAAACTTTCCTTTTTTCACTGTGTGTGTGTGCATATTGCAAAAGAAAAAAATGTGCAATCTTATAGCAGAGGGGTGCACAGTCCTTCTCTCCCTCAACCATTAATGCACTCTCTGGTGTGTTAACTCACCTGACTCGTGAAAAGAGAGGTTTTACTGGCCCAGCTCAGCGGGCCAGCTCCGGGCTCTGATTCCAACTGGTGTGAAAGCGCCACATCTCAGACTTAACTCGCCTTGAACAATGTGCTATTATAGAATTTGCCCTGTATGGGTTATATTGCTACAGTGCTGGCAGATTACAAAGTGCCCCGTCTCATTACTGTCCATATAAGCCCACAGGCTTCGCCAGGACAAAGGAGTTATTGAATGATAAGGGGAAAGAGATGGGCTGTAGCTGCCCATGAGAGCCCTCACCTTGGCTACAACAGCCTCGATGAGGGCTGAGGTGATGTCATCATGGCTAGAGACACAGGGGTCGACCCCTCTGATAGGTGGGCATGCTGGGACAAACGAGAGCAGCTGGGACACAAAGGCCCCATTTAATGAGAGTGAGACATGAGGCCAGTGTGGACTACGTGGGTGGCACATAGTGTCATAGCTGCTGAAAAGACTCCTGAGCAATTAATCTTCTGATTCAAGAACTGGGCAATGTGTTTATTATGTAAGGTTAGTTTGGACATCATCATTGAAGCAAAGGTCTTTCTGGGTTATGCCTCTGCTTGATCACACTGATACCCCAAATTTTCCCCAGGCCTTGAATATTGAACACAGGGATGCTATATTTATCAGAATGATCAGGCCCAACAATTGTGCAATAAAATATGACACACTTACCCCTCATTAAAGATGAAGGGTTCTTTGTGGCAGCCTGACAATCATTAAAACTTCTCCCCTAGCTTGGCCTGTTTACTCTCTGGTAATTACCAGGTGATTGTGTAGCCTGTGACCCATATTCAGTCAGGTCAGCCAAGACATGGGGGATAATTGACAATATTCAGAGAAGTGCACGTAGAGAAAGAGTGTTAGAGTGGATAGTCATTAGACTGTGTTAGAAGACAAGCTGGCTAACAGTATTCTTGTAGTGGGACAATACCCGCTTTCCATTGTAAGACCCTAATCTCAGCTCTGGTGAGTAGATGAGTTTGTGAGGACATACAGCAGCATTTTCCATCAATTTATAAACTTATTTAGTCACTCATTTGAAATGGGGAAAACAAGTGAGCAAAAAGGTGAGTTTGTGAACCTGTTTCCCCTGTGCGAGGATGCGCACCACCTCTGCTGGAAGTGCTGTTATCATGACTAAAAGGGGCCATCCTTAAATAAGTAGTCAGTGAGATTCCTGTTGTCATCAAATAAGTTAATTACCCCCATTCTTAATATACAATATCACCGCGATGAGTATATGATTTTGCACTTATGCTGAAATAATTCTTTTTATGATTTTCATGTTCAGTTGTGTTTATTATGCCATTATCTTCAGAAAGCAGCACTTGGACTAAATACAGCCAAATAAAACTGACGTTAAGCCAATCCTAACAAAAACTAATAGGACCCATGTCTCCAGGATTACAAGGCTGGCAGCGCTCCCTAGGTTCTGTCACACGAGGAACTGTGTGGCCTCATCTTCTGGCTGTAAATCCAGTTCTGTTAAACAGTGTCCAAATGTGAGGGGAGGTCTTGAATACACAAATCACTGATGATTGCATGACATCTACGACCAGCTACAGGTAGGGCTTGATATGGGACTGTGGATGTCAATGCTTTGTTTGAGGTGCTAGTGTGATTCCCGATCATAATAAAATCCTTTATATTTGACCGCTGCTCAACATGTAAGGAAATCGAATGGACACTGGATTATTTTGATGGAAATTGAATTAAACCTGTTACCATTTAAATAGTGAAACAGCTGTTAAGAAAAGGCAAGAAAATTCAACTCACTGCTGGTGTTCAGCCCCCAAAACCTCTGTGCTGTTTTTTCCAGAGACATATAAATGGTCAGAATATCCAAACTTTTATTTGGGTCTTCATTAGCCAAGTGCTCCTCAGACATATCTTGGACCCTGCAAGACTGTGCATTGGTGAGCAATAATAACCCCGGTAGGTAGCTCATTAGAAAAGTGTTGTTTGACATGGCTTGATTGGATAGCATTGTTTCTATTCTGGCGCCTATATTTGCAGAAAACAGCATTTACTGTAATGGTAATAATATAAAAGGCTTATATACCTGTCTGTAAATAAAGCATTTTATTGTACTGCTGAGGAGTACCATATGCATTCAGCACTTTTTCTTGTTTGGAAAACAAAAACACCATGGAAGGAACTATTTTCTGATAGTGGTATAAATAAGCACACGATATATTTAGAATAGTTGAGGTTAATTAGCCAGCTCATGAATTAGTGGTTGGGTCCAGATGAAACCAACATGTCACAGATGCTTGTGAACCTCAGTGCCATGAGGTTACAATTGTAGGATGTTTTGGGATATTTGTTGTTTACGACGTGTGTTCTACAGTTAGAGGTAATTGATTGCTGTGATGGTGTGTGTTGGAACATGTTGTATTTTTCCGTAAGGCCAGCGGCTTAGTGGGGGCTGGGCCGACGCAACAGATGAAAAGCCTCCTAGGACCGTCTAAACTTCCCAGGAATTTCCAGAATTCCAGTTCTTAATTATGACATCCGCGGAGCAGAGGCCCAACAGTTCCACTATCACTGCAACACCCATTTACAAACAGCCCTGAGTGAACACATGCACGCACGCACAAGCATGTGCACACATTCCTGTTACTGCTCTGCTGGCATCATCACAGATGACAGAAGGAAAGTGATGCGGGAGTGAAAGGAAGGGATGAAGAGACTCAGAGCAAAGAGAAAAAGATAAGGGGACAACAAAAGAAGAGAGGTCTGTATATACAGGAAAAACTTGAAGTCATTGCCATTTACCCTTCTTTCTCTGCAGTCATTTTCAGCTTATTGCAAGTATAAGCTGACTCAGTTTCAGAGTCTATATTGGATCAAATTGCAAATCCTCTTCAGAAAACATCTACATATTAACATATTATACATATTATTCATGGGTTTATTTTGTTGGTTTTTCTTAATAATAAACATTTTATATTCTAAGCAGATTTTTATTTGGTGGCAAGTAGCTTTGTGACTAATCTTCAACTAGATGAATGCTGTTAAATTTAGAAGTGAATACATGTAATGACAAACAGTCATTAAAAATGCATCCATTTTTTTTAAATTTAACTTTAAATTTGGGAATTGCCTGCTTGTTTTGGCCACTTGGTGGTAGCAGAAACAAGCTCTATACACAAAACTGACATATGCTCATCTTTTAAGCTTAGCATATTCAACTTTTTTTTTTGCAAAAGAAGCAGCTATTTGTAAGTCTTTGTGCAGACATGCGCATCGTTGAAAGTCTGTTTGGCCAAACATGAATAAGTCTAATATTCACTCTTCGTTCAACTTAAATGTCTTCCTCCAAGTCTTTGGGGAAATATTACGTCTTTAGCTGATGATTGGTCCACTAGTTTTAATGGCTGATAGCAACTCCCCCCCTTTTTTTTTAAATAAACCTTTCAGCACCCTTTCAGCTCAAAATAACAATTCAAGCATGAAGAGTGAATCATAGATATGTTGCATTATCAATGCCAAATCAATAAGCTGGAGGATGCTAACATGCTCTCTCAAATCATGGAAGCTGCAGATTTGGGAACTTCAATGAGCTTGGTATTAAGAGCAAAACCATTTTAATAACCATTCTAATGAATATCTTAGGTAGCAACTGAGGTTTTTTTTTTTAAAGTTCCACTTCTCTTTCATTTTGTTTCCTTTTTTAAAATTTCTTTCTTAGCCCAACATCCAAAACAACCAGTTTCTGAATCTAACATCACCACACAACATGCAACATGCATTATTAGCTGCTGAAGAAGTGACTTAATTTTGGCTTGTACCAAGGATGGGGCCTCCTGTCTTTGGTGTTGTCTATCATGGTTGCCAGCCGGACAGACCTTTTAAAATGCTGTATGTGCATAAGAGTGGCAGAATGTGTTTGGCTAAAATCAATCCCATCTGATTTCTCTCCTGTGAATCCTGCCCTCTAGTTGTAGATTATCGATTCAGAAATTTTTTCATCAAGAATTTCAATCATTGTTCTTATTGTGGAGCTTGTTTATTACTAACTCCTCAGTATAATACATTTATGAAACCCAGTCAGATTTTTATTTTCATATTCTATATTTCTATCACAGGGCCAGCTCAAACAATCATGCATGCTCACTTGTGGGGAAAATAAGGGGGGCATTCACATTGGTGATGTTTGGTCTGCTTTAAACAAACCCCGGTCCACTTCCACAGATAGAATGGTTCATTTGGAGTTGTGTAAATGTCTATTTGCACTCTTATGCGAACCATAGAAACAAACTCTGTCTTCTTGAAAACCAGGGGTTTCGGTTCATTTGCAAATGAACCCTGGTGTGGTTCACTTGCACTGTGACAGCAAACCAAGCTCCATTGTATGTCAAAGGTCTTGTAGTTCCATATATTCCCAAGAGAGCACCTCACTCTCAGACTGCAGGTTTTCTTGTGGTTCCTAGAGTCTCTAAGAGTAGAGTGGGAGGGAAAGCCTTCAGCTATCAGGTGCCTCTCTTATGGAACCAGCTTCCAGTTTGGGTTCGGAACATCCTCTCTATCTTTAAGATTAGGCTTAAAACTTTCCTTTTAGATAAATCTTATAATTAGGGGGGGTCTGGTCATCCCTTAGTTATGCTGCCATAGGCTAAGAATACTGATGGACATCCCATGATGCACTAAGTACCTCTTTCCCTTTTCATCTCTCTGCTCTTTATTTTCCATGTATAAACTTATGACAGTATTGGCATCATTAACTTATATTTCTCCTCACTCAGTAGGTCTTCCTGGCTAAAAGTTGTGATGCCTGTTGGTCTCTCTTTCCTGTCCTCTCCACCCCACCCGCTCAAGGCAGATTCTGCTGGAGGTTTTTCTTTCCTATTAAAGGGGACATTTTTTCTTTCCACTGTCGCCAGCTGCCCCATGCCTGCTCTGGATTGGTGATTGGATCGAAGTTAAGATTCAATGGAATCTGATGGTTTTCCATTTTTGTCAATTGGGGCTACACAAATAAAGCTGAATTGAATTGAATTGACATGGGACACTTCATCGTGCAACATGCCGGATAGCATGCTGTTTTACCAGTTACTGGTGAAAACTGCATCAGGTTTGAACACGAAAGTAAAACCAGAAACTCCAGTGGTCTTTGGGGGAATATGGCCCCTAGCGAGCACTTATTGTACTTGCATGACATTGTTCATGTGGTTTGGTCTGCTTCAGTAAGGTGTAGCATGAAAGCACACTAAAACCAAATGAAGGTGCAGAAATTTTTGGGAATTACCCGCCCAATCGAACCGAGTTCTCCGTACTATCCTGTGTGAGGGCACCCCACGCCAATTAAAGTGGCACAACTGAACTTTGACAGATTTTTGCACTTTGGTGCCCCCTAACAAAGACTAGTGGTGCGTTCAGACGCAATTTTGGTGTCACGAGGCGTCAGGTTTGCATGCAAAGTCGGGCACGGCGCATCTTGAGGCGCTTCAAGCGTTACATGCGGCACGTTTTGAGATTTTGAGCTTTGATGCGCAAAACGCGGGTCAAGGGCGTCGGATGCCGAAGTTGGAAAATCGAAACTTTTGCAGTTTGACGCGTTAACCAATCAGAGTGACCCGGCTCTGAGTGGCGTATATCTATGGTATTTTCTAGTGGGAGGAAGTGACGTAGACCAGGAAGAGGAAAGTCAGTCCCGAGTAAACCACGAAGGATAAGTTGATAGTTGCTGTGTGCGTCCACCCAATTTTATTTGATGTTGCCAGTAACCATTGAGACAGGAACAGAAAGGACCTTGCTTGGGTTACACGGGTCTTTGATGCCGAAATCGCGTTTGGTCTGAATGCACCATTATTCAGCATCCGTCTAACATCCTGACTCTTCTCTGAGCTCTCCAATGTCCAATGTTTACCATTGTCTTATGTCTTGTCATTTTCTTTCTATCTTTTCTTTGCTCCTCTGATATATTCTCTAGGGTTTCTTTGCTGAATCAGCTATGGTGCATGCTCAAAAGTTCCTTGTGTGTAACACAGTGCAGTAAAGCAAATTGTTGGTTTCACATGTATGGACTTAGTTTCCAGGATACTCCAGGAATCTGCATAATAAATGTCAAAATGCTATCAAACCATGTCAGAGGCAGAGTTTTTAAGATCGGCAACATACTATTGTTGTAATCGTACTTGCATGTTTTTAGACTGTGTAAGCTGGAGCACTCAGAGAGAACCCACACATGCACACGCAGAACAAATAGATAGGCCCCAGCTGAGGTTCCATACAGAAAACTTCTTGATGTGAGGCGATAGTGCTAACTATTCTTTTCTACTGAAATCTATTTAATTTCTCATCAAATGCACAGCCCAAAACTGCATAGAAATACAGCAAGAATGATAAAACAGTAGGATGTAAGAATAAGACTACAATAGAAACCAAGGGTATCAATATTTATGATGAAAATATCCAATATCATAATCTATAAAATAAAAGAGGAAGCCAATTCCGGTTTAATTCACTTTCAAAGTACAACATCACAATCATATGATTTATTTCTATAATGAAGAGCATTTCCAGACACATAAACTGCTGAAAATGTCTAAAATCATATGTTAGCATAAGGGATTAAATTCATTCCATTTCACTACACGTTAATGTCTTCACGTCTATTTCCTTCGTTTAAGAGTGTCCTAGTAGATCTGATGCTTGCTCGTTAGCATGCTAACTTCAACAATAAGAATGTCTTACTTGAAACATCAAAGCTGATATTTCTTCACATTCTGTTCATAATCTGAAAATTTTTTAACTGTTTTAAGCCAACTATTTGATATATTCAAACCTTAAAAAACACACTTTTTATGTCTTTCTGCTATTTTGTTTCCCATTCACTTTGAATTGTATAGTTTACTGTGTCAGTTTACTGTTTTGTAAGCCCAGCTCCATACACAGCCTCCTCATTTCATGTGCCAGACGTGCTTGTGGACACAGATTCTTTGGTGTGAGTCGTGGGAGGTATAAACTGAGTCTGGGTGTTTCTGTTTGCTCTGTACATTTTGTTCCTTGGGGAAATCTCACTGATTAAGTACTACTATTTTGACAATATGTCAACTTAATAGGAGGGAAGATGAATTTATGTACTTTGCTGTTCTGTAAACAGCATTGCTGACCAACATATTCCCAACCTCATCCCAGTGCAGTTTGAAAAAGAGGTCATAGGCCTGCATTTGTCACACTGTAAAAATGTAATTAATCAATTAAATTGAAATTAATGAATCACCCCGTTTTTTTAAAGAATAATTCTCCTCTAAATCTTTGGTGCAACATCAGGGAATGTGCATGAGTTCTCTATGATAAAAATATACCAATTCCTAAAATGCATATGCATGTCTTTATTTTTAGGATACCCTGGCTAGACCACTCTCTGAGTCGCAGTGGGAATAAAAGGGCCCTTTATTAAAGATGGCACACAGGGGTCCTTCATGAGGCCCATGTGGGCACTTTATAACATCTGACATAAGCATTTGTGAGTGTGGTTACAGAGCTTGCGGTTCCATCACTGACGCTGAATGGCTGATAGAGTCCAGTCTTATGAGGTTGGAAGGCATATTTGCTTTCTCTTTCCTTTCTACTGCTGTGCAAAAAAGACAAAAAAAAGAGTGAGAAAAAAGAACAGATAGGATAAACGGAGCTCTAGAAGAAGGAGAAAGAAAGGGGAAGGGAAAATGTAGTGATGTTGGACCAAAATCACACAGAATAGTTGGATAAACACCATGAACTTCATATAAAAGTTCTTGGGGGCTTTTGGACCAAAGAAAGAAGCTACTAATTATTGTTAGGCAATAGTACATTAACCTGCATCAGAAGTGCTGGCTAACTTTATTACTTGTTACGCAAAGCTGCTACAAAATTACTTGTGTTTAACGATCCTGTGCCATTCAACAGGATGGAAATGATTAAAACAAAAATAATTTGATGGCTTTCTGATATCTCAATGTTTATAGTTCTATAAGATTTACTAAACTAAAACATCAATTTCAATTAGATGTTTTTGATGGATCACAAATTGAGTACAGGCAAGGCTAAAAAGGCCATTTACTGCTTTGAATACACTGTTGTCACTAGAAATCACTGTTTTGATCTGCTCAAGTCTGCAAAAACTTGATAGATAAACATTTGCTGACAGCTGCATGCCGCTCAAAATTTATGACTGTACAGAGTGCATGCACCGCAAGCACACTAACTACACCAGAAAAAAATGGATGCCTGTGATTTGAGTCGAACCGTGCATATACACGCCTTTTAAATTAATCAATAAAAATGTATATAGATGGAACTGAGTTAAAATGCAAGCAAGATGTTTTTTTAAGAAAATTGCAGCTGACAGATGCTTGTTCACATACTAAGAAAGAAACAAGTCCAATGGCAGACTTTTGCATGGCATTTTGCACACCTAAAAGATAATTATGTACATTTGTATGTGCTGCAAGAGTCCGCTAGAAGTCTATGCAGTCCAGGTATTTGTAACTGTGCAGACTTAAGGACCTTTCAGACAAAATGAAAAGTGAAAATTTCCCTTGCTTCACTCATGAGATTAAGTATGAAGCATTTCACAACATGAACATTATCACTCAGTTAGTGGTTACAACCAGACATACCATTTTACCTAAGCCACCATATTTTCTACCATCAACAATGAGATGCCTTATACCTTTTACAGTTCAATGTAGTTTTAATACTTTTAAAACTAGAATATAGATGTAAAAACGTTTAACTCTCTGGTCAATTTAACAAGAATGAGCTGACGTAAAATCTGCCGTAACATTTTTGGAGTAGCGAGGCCCTCAACATTTGGTCAGCTCACAGTCTCACAAGGTAGCCTGACCCTTTAAAGGAAAACCTAACTCCATCAAAACATTTTAGAGGTTAAACTATGAGTTTGGATGTATTTTATGTATTTGTAGGATGAGATGTAAATATTTGTTTTATTTCTGAGCAAATGCTGAGGGCAAACATGTATTTTAATATCCCTTGAACAGTTTATTAAATTGCTATGTCTTTACTTTTGAATAAATCCTAACATGAATTACTTTATGAACTTATTGCACTCATACTAAATACTATTAATATCTAGTATTTTCATTCAAAAACATCTTCAGTGAACAGGAATACAAACAAGACTAGTCACTTACCTAAGGGTTAAAATGAGTAGCCTACATTTGTTCTGTTACCCATAAACAAACCAATGAGCCAGCTACTTGAGTGAGTCAGCTAACGCTAGTGCTAAGTTGGTCTGTTAAAGCACAGTAGTGTTAAACTGATAGTTGAAATGTGATAAGAATCACATATTTTCTGAACTTACCTTTACCTGATTGTCCTTCAGTTTTGCTCATGAGAAGCCTATGCAGAAGTGCCAAAAATCCCCCCCTCATCCGCTAGGGACTGGCTCCAAAACAGAGCAGATCCCCATAGACTCCCATGTTAAAAAGGCCAACTTCACAGCAGAATCAAACATGTTTACAGCCTGGTACAAAAAAACATTTTAGGCTTGGCTAATAGGTCAAGTTTACCTCCGTGACACCTGTGGAGGCTGAAGGTAGCACAACCACAGTTTATAGCCAGCTAACAGTGCGCTTTAGCTTTAGCCCGCTTATCTCCGTTAGCTGGTTAGCTCCCATTAGCTCCCATTAGCTCCTGGTTAGCTTTGTTAGCTAGTAGCTACAGGCAGCTCAGAGTTTGATGGGTGTCAATCATCTGTCCCCACGCTCACAGCCCCCCTCTCAGCGCCTCCATTTTTGTATTTTCCGAGAGTCACAAGACTTGTGACGCTGCCAAGATGGCGAAGATTGGAACCTCCCAACGAGCCTCTTTTCAGCTCTTCAGAAACTTTCTGGTCATGTGGTCTTAAGGTTTGTCCATTTCTTCAGTGGTTTACAGCCTATAAATTCAGCTGAGTTTTCTAACGTGCCCCCCCCCCCCCCGTGGAATCCTCTGGTAACAAACGTAGTACACAAGCAAGTATATTAGCAATCATACTCACAATGGAGCTGGTACGTTGAAATATTTTTTGATTTTACAGTAGCCTACATGTCAGAGAGAGACTAGGAAGTTTGCCAGGAAGTTTGGTAAACAAAGTAGTGAACAAGCTAACAATACAGCTTCATGCTGAAACTGATCCCTGGATTGTGAATAAAAGTGAAAACATCTTTAACCAACACTAGTACTGAAATAACAAGAAGCTGTGTAATGTATGGAGTGCGTGCATAGTGGCTCAGTCCCTCTACCCCTTGTATTGTATGTGTTCTGTCACGGTAGTTCCATGCATATATTCCATCAAACTAAAGGGGGAAATGCTAACACTAGCCTCTCCCTTAGGCTGAAGTGAAGTTCCTCCATCGGCCCAAAAAAAAAGAGGGGGAGCTTGTGTCAGCTGTCTGCGTGAATAGATACTGTATATGAATAGAGTTATTGAAACCATGAATTTGTATAAAAAGTCTACAGCAAATTTAACAATTCCCAGACTGTATTGTACAGTGATGCTTTGGGTTTCAGATGAATATCAAAAGAGAAACATGCTCAAAATGAAGAAGTTAATCTTATTTCTAACAGTTATTTGGCATTCTTTATTGAGTTAGTAAGGCTGCGCGGCGGTGTGGTGGTTAGCAGCCTCACAGCAAGAAGGTTGCTGGCTCAAAAAAGTGGCCTTCCTATGCAGAGTTTGCATGTTCTCTCTGTGTATGTGTGGGTTCTCTCCGGGTACTCTAGCTTCCCCTCACAGTCCAAAGACATGCATGATAGGTTAATTGGATACTCTAAATTCTAGCTAGGTGTGAGCGTGAGTGGTTGTTTGTCTCTCTGTGTTGGCCCTGCGATAGACTGGCGACCTGTCCAGCGTGTACCCTGCCTCTCGCCTGATAATTGCTGGGATAGGCTTGGTGTAAAAATAAGTACATAATTAAGCTCAGGATCAGGACCATTGACATTCAAAACAATGTTCACAGCTGGTAATAAATGTGACACAAACAGAAGCAACACTGGTGTCACTCAAACATCCACCTAGACCTCCATCCTGAGCGGTATGTGGCACTTTAACAACATCATGCTGCTTCCATCTTAACCTCTGACAGACAACAGTCACAATCCACATGGCCACACGAGGTTTCTGTCATAAGATCATAAACACAGGTCATTTAAGACATTAAAAACAAACAACAACAAAAATGCGCTGATTTCTCTCTCTCTCTCTCTCTCTCTCTCTCTCTCTGGTGAGGACCAAATTCCAACTTTAGCCAATGTTGTTCAGGTCAGGAATGTTGGATCACCTGCAACCAGTTTGCAGGCTATGCTTGAGTGTTTGTGTTTGTAATTGTATGTGTGAACATTCCTAGCATGGGCAAGCATCAGGGCTGAGTGCACAGAGGGGGGTCAGTGCAGTGCTTGTAGACCAACTCAATGAACCCTGGAAAACTTGTTCATCCTTCATCATAACCCTCCCAGTAAGAGAGAGAAAGTGCATGCTGCCTTCAGTTGTTCACGCACAAGTAAAAAATGCATTTTTACTCAACATACAATCACTTATCTATTGCCTAAACCCTTACTTTTCCATTGAAAGAAAGAAGTCAGTTCATAAAGAGATTGTTTTTTTTAAATTTAATTTAAAAAGACTATTCTTTTCTTGTAGCTTCTGAGAGGTTTTGACCCAGTTTTGAGGTCTTGAATCTTTCTATGTTGTAATTCTTCTTTAATTCTTTTTTTGGGTGTATTTTAAACTCCCTATTTTTCATCCAAATATATGAATTATTTATCTATTAGTTTGACAAATCTCCCGTGACCCCGTTTGCATGTTTGCATAATAAGCTACCACAAATAACATCCCGACCCAAAGGTTGAGAACTCTAGTGTAAACAACATGTTCTTGTACAACAAGAACTAAACTTGAAACATAAGTACTTGTTGCAATGTTGATGTCTTCCTTCAGTGTGGACCTCCTTTCTGGCTCTGGGATGACTATTAAAGGAGAAGACATAGCAGAGTGAGGTCCAGGGAGTCTCAACGAGGTGCTGCTTTGCTTTTAACTATATTGTGATGGAGGGCGCCACTCATCTTCATGGTTACAGTTTCTAACCCCCAATCTGATGATTATAGTCTTGGCCATTCCAGCTTATGCAGTCATACCTGTGGGTTGGGTGGGAGATGCAGACAGTTAGTGAATTGAGCATTTATGGTGTGAGGAGCAGACCCCGGTCTAAAAGTGGTCTTTGTGGAGTCTGTCACGGTAGGTTTGTGAGTGTGGCAGACAATGGCTCCTCTGGTGCTCTGGTGGTTAAAGGCTTTTGTGGTCAGAGCTGATCCCAGGAGCAGCACCACATGATTTGAGTTAGCCTAAACCTATATGTCTTTGGGCTAAGGCCGTTGGTTAATAGCTCGGCAGACTAATATGCTGTGGCTTGTGTTGAGCTGCTACCCTGAAGCTTCAACTCATATTTGTGACCTGGCCGGGATGAAATTGAAGTCCGGTCTATTTGCTGGTTTAATGTGCACTGGCGGTTTGGGTTACATTGCGCTGGCCCGGGGAGCTCGTGATGCAGCAGACATGCACAGTGATGGGAAGTATGTGGTAATTATTGTCTTCAGCACTGCCATCTGTCAACTCTATCTTAGATATTTACTGGACTAGCATTCCTCCTGCTGGGTTAGTGGATGGGACGCACTTTGTACTTAATGTGTGTGCATGACGTAAATGCATGCCTCCGTCACACAAAGTGGTGCATATGGTGTGCGCACCAGATTCAGTGCCTTGGGTCATCTTCCACTGTTGTAGATAGATAGATAGATAGATAGATAGATAGATAGATAGATAGATAGATAGATAGATAGATAGATAGATAGATA